>JAUTXW010004819.1:285000-871624 GCA_030620095.1 Kuschelorhynchus macadamiae
TTTTGATAAAAATCTAGGCAACCGAAATAAGAACTCTAATGAGGAAACAGAAAATAATGTTTTGTTGGCAGCAGTCGAAAACCCGACAACGTCTGTTAGACAAATTGAGCGCCAAACTGGAATCCCAAAATCAACTGCGCATTTTGTTTTAAAGAAAAATAAATTCACACCTTATAAGTTTAGAATTTGTCAGGGACTGCGACCGGGTGATGATTTAAGAAGAAGAACCTTTTGTGAGTGGTATACCAGAAGATGTCAGGAAGAAGAAAACTTGCCGAACCGAATTTTGTGGTCGGATGAAAGCATAGTGACAAATAATGGTATCTTCAACAGAAGAAATACTCATTTTTGGGCCAAAGAAAATCCTCGACGGTTTAAGCAGTCGAAATTTCAGCACCGATTTGGTTTCAGCATGTGGGTCGGAATTTTGGGAATGCAAATTATCGGACCCTTCATTTACAATGGAACCCTAACTTCCCAGCGCTATCGCCATTTGCTACAGAACGACCTAGAGAATTGGTTTGACGAAAATCTTCCTCTAGCAGAACTAAATAATTTTTGGTTCCAGCAGGATGGAGCACCTGCGCATAATGCCAGGATTGTTCAAAACTATCTAGCAGAGAGGTTTCCCGAAAGATGGATAGGGACGCATTCAGTAGTGGCGTGGCCCCCTAGATCCCCGGACTTGACACCGCTAGATTTTTATCTGTGGGGTTATTTAAAAAACTGGGTGTACGAGCGAAGTTTTGAAACGGAAGAGCAGCTACGTCAACTGGTTTTGGAGGCATTTCAAACCATAACACCTGATGTCCTAGCAAAATGTATTAAATGCAACTATCCGACGCGCATACTTGTGTTTAGAAAACAATGGTTTTTTATTTGAACACCTTCTGTAAAGTAAGATAGTTAATTTAAATTCTTTTTTGTCTGTTAAGTAGTTAGTAGTAGTTAAGTTTGAAATAAATCGTTTTGTGTTGTCTACTTAAAGGTTTCTAGTTTTGTTTTTTAAATTGGTGGGTACCTACGAGGCGTACCTAACACCTATCAGTACTTCGTTGAAATAAGAATTGAACGAGAAATTTGAAATTGCAAAAATCCAATATGGCGCCCATAAGAAAAAACAAAGTTCGTAAATAAGGCAGCATTTGAAAAATTAAAAAAATCAATATGGCGGCCGTAGGAAAAATAAAGTTGATGAAGTGACACATCGTTGAAATGGGACTCAAATGGTCATTTTAAAAATGTAAAAATCCAATATGGCGGCCGTATGAAAAAACAAAGTTGATGATGGTTGACAGGAGACGAAACGTCAGACAAAAATTGTGACAGTGGCATCTTGTAGGCGAGAAAAAACTGCTATAAGAATGTGTTTTCAAATTTGATCCAACTTTAAAAATAGGGCTGTAAAAAAATAAAAACAAAAATGCACCTCTTCGGTTTTTGTCGGATTTCTTCGGAACGGTTTGGAATTTTTTAGGTTTGTAAACGGCATTGATTTGGAAACTAAATTGAGCAACTTTTCTCTAATTTAACCCAAGCTGTAGCTCTTATGGTTTCCAATCTAACAATGTTATCCACTCTTTATCTTGGACACACTGTATATATATATACCCCCGCACGATAAGACCGCATTCGACTATAGTAGTATAGTGGTACTAATTTAAGATAGCGGAACAAAATGGCGGTCAAATAAAATGTTTCAGGCTGAATTTGTGAATATTTTGAAAAAATTATCCTGTCATGAAACCCATATTAGCAGTCTTTAACTACTCCCTTGGTCCGCAGATATTTCTCAGATATTAAGTCTGTAAATGGTTTTCGTTAACGATCTTCTTGTTATTTTAGAGTGGTGTATTATTTGGGGTTAGGAAAAATGGAAAATGAAAACACAAATGGAAAAAAAAATCCTAACGAGGGAAATTCCGAGTAAATGAAATTTACCGATTTTTATTTATAAGTTAGTAAATGGTACAATAAACTGTCCCAGCCTCCCACATTACATCGCGTCGTTCAGTAAATGACACACCCGCCGGAAAAATGTATTTCCCGCACTAGTTAGGAAAATACCTTACTTTACATTTTTCCTTTATTTCATTTGTTACTTAATTTAAATACTTTAATTAATTTATTGTTTTGTATTGTGTTATAATATTTAACAGCAGACTTAAGAAACGCTTAACAAAATTTTAATTTAAAAAACTTTTTAATAAGGTTTCCTATAAGAACAATGTTCGGCGGAAAATTTTGAATTAAGATTTATAACCATAAAAAACAGATTAAAGTTATGATCAAAACGGTCTAAAAGGTAAATAAAGTATCATTTATAACAATTATTATTAGTACCCAAATTTTTTTTTCATTAAACAATTTCAAATCTTTTTTATGAAAATATTTATTTTCCTTACCAGTGCACAAAGTGATACTTTCCCGCACGCAAAAGACATTTTGCGCAAGTGTTAGCAACAATATTTTTTCTACGAGTGTTACAAATTTTATAAACTTTTTACCTACTTATACAGGTAGGTACTAAAACAATATTTCTTATCCGTCATAAAATTGTAAAAAACCTTAAATAAATTAGACAAACAAAATTGCCTATAAAAATTACCTAACAAATATTGAAAATAGTCATAGCTTAAAAATCGCTAATAATTATTTCATAAAATTATTGCAAAAAAGCTATAAAATAACGATAGATCTTAAATAAAATCAACTTTCCTCTTGTCTAGTGCAAGAGGAAAACCCTTAAGTTCCTAAACACAAATCCCCATATGTCTCATTTTGAAAACCGCTTAACGGATTCAACTTAACTTATTTCAAAAAGGGTTTTCACTGTTAAAGCTCTCTTCCTTCGGGGTTAAAAGTGTCAATTATAACACGCCAATATGGATAATAAGTACACGTTTCTAAAATAGGACAAATAATGATTATCATGTACTCAGCAGTATATGCTTGAACTGCTCAAAAAAATTACATTGTGCGGCTTGCTCCAAATTGAATGTGAGTTATCTAAATAAACTTGCCCAAAGCCGAAAAAATATCTTAATATAAATACTAAATTCAAATTTGGATTGGATACCTTTTTCTTCATCATTATACATATTTGCTTTTGACAAATACGAAGTTCTTTTTTATTTGTTTTCCTTTCTAATAATTTAAGAAATTGCGTCATATTTTCCAATCGCATTAGTCTCAATGTTTAAATGTAGACAAACCTTTTTCTTCTTTGTTAAGTCACCGCTGTGTATCGAAAGAAAATAGTTTCAAATTAATATATCAGTTTTAATACAGGCAGTTTAAAAAAAATCACAGATCTTGCACCTTACGCAAGTATCCTAGGTATTGAAAATACCTGTCACAACTTTTAAATTATAATGTTTTATTCTGTCTTTAATTTTTTTAAAGGTCAAAATCTTTTATGATTATTAAATAGGTACAATTTATTATCAGATGGGTGAAGAAATGGATCAAATTAAACTAGAGTACATCGAGCCCGGGCCACTATTGGGCAATATTAGTAAGAATAAAACTTAAAACACAGGACATTGTAATAGGGGCCGTATACCGCTCACCAAATGGCAGTGCCGATGTGTTCATGCATTTTTGGGATGACTTAGTTAATGATTCAAGCATTGCATCATATAAGTCCATTTTTATGGGAGATTTCAACATAGACTGGAGATCTAACTCTACAAATAAAAGAAAACTAGAAGAAATAAGCAACGATGCTGGTGGGAGACAAATAATTGAAAACAATACACGTGTGTCCTTGAACACTTCGACATTGATTGATCTTTTGTTCACTAATGACTATAATCTGAGAGAATCGGCAAGGGATTTTCCACAACTGTCGGATCACATGGCTATTGGAACCTGGATAAAAGAGGAAAAATGCATAAAAAAATATGAATATAAATGTGTGCGTAATCTTAAGGAAGAAAACATGGACAAAATTAGATTAGAACTGATTGGCAAAGAGTGGAATTACAGCTCTACTAATGTGGATATACAGATTTTTTAAGTAATATTACCGAGGCAGTGGAAAAAGTAGCGCCCAAAAAAAACATTAGTGTTTGTACAGTGCCTTGGATCACAAATGGGATTAAAACATCACAAAAGGAAAGGGATATTGCTTACAAAAAATTTCAATTGACAAAAACGGAAAACGATTGGACTGATTACAAAAATAAAAGAAATAAAGTTGTTTCAATCATAAGAAGTGAAAAAAAGGCTTTCTATGAAAAAAATATAGACAGTTGTAAAGGTAACAGCAAAAAAATGTGGCGTACATTAAAGGACTTGGTGGGTAATGGAAGGGGTCAGGATGGTGTGTTCGGGAATGTTTTGTTCCAGAATGATACCGGTACCTTAGAAGACAATTTTAATACCTACTATGCCAACAGCATCAGAGAAATAGCAGAAAGTATATCAAAGCATGATAATAAATTCGAAAGTGTCGGTTGTGATCGTGATAATGAGCTAAATAGTTTCAGCTTAATAAATTTATCCCAACTAAGAAACATAGTTATGTCATTGAAAAATAAATCAACTTCTGACGAACTATTTAATATAAAGTTTCTGAAGGGTGTTTTTGGACAAGTTGGCTATCCCCTTCTTCATTTGGTTAATACCTCATTATCAACAGGACAAATACCAAAAGACGTTAAAGTTAGTGTTATAGTGCCAATACCAAAGATACAGAATCCAACCCAGCCAGGAGAGTTCAGACCTATCAATTTGTTGCCAGTCGTCGACAAGATCCTGGAAACAGTGGTATGCAGACAGCTTCGGACTTATTTTGAGAAAAATAACTATATTTTCTCGGGCCAATCGGGGTTCCGAGAAAACCACTCATGCGAATCTGCACTTCAGTATGTATGTACAAAGTGGCGTAAGGACATAAATGGTGGCAATGTGGTTCTCAGTGTCTTTGTGGATCTCAAACGTGCGTTCGAGACCATCAGCCGCGATGATTTAATAAAGAAACTTAAAAGCTATGGCGTGTTGTCAGGTGCGGTTAAATGGCTCAGAAATTATTTATGTGACAGATACCGTAAAACAAAAGTGAGAGGTGTCTTATCGGGACTTGTAAGGAACGACATAGGCGTCCCCCAGGGTAGTGTCCTGGGGCCGTTGTTGTTTGTTGTTTATATAAACGATTTACATAAAATATTAAAAAAATCATTTCTAAGCTTATTTGCAGACGATACCCTAATTTCAGTAACTGGAAAAGACTACGCTCAGATGGTTAGTGACTTAAATTCTGAATTGTCTATATTGTTTAATTGGCTTTGTGTAAATAAATTAAAACTTAATTCTGAAAAAACAAAATATATGGTGTTAGGTCGCAAGCTTAATTGTAAGTCATACAGTGACAGTGAGTATAATGTATATTTTGATGACATAAAATTGATGTAGTTGATCAAATGAAATATTTGGGAGTTATTCTTGATCCTCAACTTAAATTCTCCACTCACATTGATTTCATATGCAAAAAAATTAGGTAAAAAGATAGGTTTTTTCTATAGAATATCTGAAAATTTAAGTTATTGGTCCAAACTACTAATTTATAACACTATACTTTATCCACATTTTAATTACTGTAATTCTTTACTTTTGGCATGCAATAAAGTGGAAATGAACAGATTACAACTTTTACAAAACAAAGTCATGCGGATTATTTTGGGATGTAACAGGTATACACCTATAAATTTTATGTTGAAATCACTAGGATGGCTTAGTGTTGAGCAGAGTATTGAAGTGTCAATTGTAATATTGTTTAAAATTAAAAATAATTTAATGCCGTCTTACCTACAACATTTCCTAATACCAAGATCCGAAAGATATACATATAATATTCGTTCAAGAAACAACTATGAAATTCAGTTTGAACGAAGTACGTACATGCAAAAACATTTATTTGGTAATGGTCTACGACTTTTTAATGCTCTTCCAACACAGATTAAAGAAATAAAGAAACTAAAATTATTTATTAACAATATTAAAAAATTTTATCTTAATAAATAGATTTTTTTTTCTTTGTGTCTAGGTAAAAATGGGGTGATATATATGTATACTGTAGGTTTGTTAAGTTAAGGTATATAATTAATATAAATATAAATTATATTATTGTAAAACTAGTTTAAATAGCCAAGTGCTAAATAAAGCTTTATTTATTATTTATTTTATTTATTATAATATATAATGCTTATATTTTATATTTAAAAAAATATTATTAAAATCAATACAAAAACCGTGGCAATCTAGAAACTTAAGCTTGGGCATTAAAATATTGTAATATTAATAAATTGCTTGTGAGTGTGAAGTGACAGTCTAGAAACTACCTTTATTTTATAATACATAAAAAACAGGATTACAATCCAAATAAGAAACTAAGCAATCTACAAACTCAAAGCTTGGGTATTAAAATATTGTAATATTACTGAATCGCTTATATTTCATATATAAAAAATATTATTAAAATCTATAAACAAACGTGGCAATCTAGAAACTTAAGTTTGGGTATTAAAATATTGTAATATTTAATAAATTGCTTTTATTTCATATTATGCAATGAGGGCATAAAGTCTGGAAACCTTGAGATATGTCAAAAACTATACAAGTTGGGTAAAAAAGTTTCATATAAAAGTTGTATAGTTTCTTACGATTTATGATTCAAAAAAGTCTTGAAATATACAGGGTGTTTTAAAATCAAGTTACACGCCAAAACTTCAGAATCTCTAATGGAACACCCTGTATATTATTTCATTTTAATACCCTATCCCTAAAGTCAACTGTTTTTGAGATAAAAAATGAGAAAACTGTTTTACAAAATTTTTTTAATAACGATTAACAACGATAGTCTAAAATTCTAAATGATGCGTTTTAACGTAATAAATGCTGGAACTGTTGTCCGTTCACTTCCTGACAATATCCTAATCGATTGATGAACTCTTGTTGTAGATTTCGAATGAAAGTAGATGGGATTTGTCGGATTTCATCTCTTATACGATTTTTCAGCGCATCGATATTAGAAGGTCTGTTCAAATAAACTTTGCTCTTTAAATATCCCCACAGAAAATAATCTAGGGAAGTTAAGTCTGGGAACCTGGCCGGCCATTCGTAGGGACCACGACGTCCTATCCACCTGTTAGGAAATATTTCACTGAGATACTGCCGAACAGGTAGCGTGTAGGGAGGTGGTGCTCCATCTTGTTGGAACCACATTGCTGCAGTAGGCATACATGGATACAATTGAGCTAAGGCAGGAATCAACTCGAGTTGTAAAAAATCAAGATACATTTCGCCGGTTAAATTTACGTCGAAAAAATAGGGACCTATAATTCTACCTTGAAATATTCCAGCCCAAACATTGATTTTCTCGGGATATTGCGTATGAGCCACTTGAGCCCAATGGGGATTCTCTGAAGACCAATATCTACAGTTTTGTCGGTTGACAGTACCATTAAGAAAAAAGGTGGCTTCATTGGAAAATAAAATATTTCTACAAAAGAATGGATCCAGGTTGTATCGCTCTTGCATACTTTCTCAAAACTCAAGTCGGCGGTCAAAGTCGTCTTCATTTAATTCATGCATTAATCTTATTTTGTAGGGATGATACTTTGCCGTGTGCAGAATATTTTTTACCGATGATTGACTAAGGTTTAAATCTAATGCTACTTGACTTGTAGGTAAATGTGGATTTTCGTTATAACTGAGTAAAACGTTCAATTTCATATCATCATCTAGTTTTAGCCTACCTGTCCTGGGAAGATCTTTTACATAACCATGATCACGAAATTTTTTGATAATTTTGCTAACTGTGGATTTTGCAATTGCTCGTCCTCGCTCGGGATGCGTATAATTAAAAAATTCACATACTTCGTCAAGATTTCTTTGGCGATCTCCCCATCCAAACATCATAAGTATCTCTATTCTTTCTCTTTCTGAAAGCATTTTTATCAGGAAAAAGTGACTCTCCAACAATATGTTAAAAATTGACACAGTTTATTGTCAGTACATGACAGTTTCTATGGGAGTTCTAAAATAATCTACCAGGTTTCACTATGCATAGGAAAATGAGTTAATTTTGTTTAAAGCCAAATTTCCATTTTCTCATTTTTTTATCTCAAAAACAGTTGTCTTTAGGGATAGGGTATGCTTCATAAAATATCATCAGAATTTCATGTAGATTCTTAAAATGAAATAATATACAGGGTGTTCCATTAGAGATTCCCAAGTTTTGGCGTGTAACTTGATTTTGAAACACCCTGTATATTTCAAGATATTTTTGATACATTAATCGTAAGGAACTATACAGCTTTTAAATGAAACTTTTTTACCCAACTTGTATAGTTTTTGACATATCTCAAGGTTTCCAGACTTTATGCCCTCATTGTATAAAAAAAGATTAATAAAACTTATAAAAATACGTATGTAGTAGTCAAATTTTACCTAGATGTGAAAATAAAAAAAATCCCATATGTTGCGGACTTCACCACTTGTGACACTGTACATCCCAACATAAAATTTACCATCGAATTAGAGTCCAATAATTCAATAAATTTTTTGGATGTCAAAATTACCAAGCTTCCTAGCAGATTGGATTTTTAAGTATACACAAAACCTACACATACTGCTTATCATTTATGAAAGCTCTCCTAGACCTAGAGGTCAGAATTAAAAAACACCTCAAAAGATCCATCCACTTCTGCCGTTGGTTTTCATATTAAGTTTAATAAACACCAGTTTTCTCCTTCAAAAAACATCAAAATTTAACACGACATCGACTCAAGAGGTTTAAAACTTAACCCTTATGAGGATTTAGAAATAAATAGAAATTCTCAGAAGAGTCCTAAAGCACTTATTAACACACAGGTTAATTCTTTATGTTAAACCTATATTTTTCATTTTTTCAAAAAAATTTTCACGTCAGCACTTCAACTTAATAGTTAAATTATCTACCTAATAGGCCATAACCTCCATAAAAAACTACACATTTACTACAATACTCGAATAATAAAATAATATTTCTATATTTTCACAGTAACACGTACTCTTGTGAAAGGACGTACATTAGTCTGCATACGAGTTCTTACATGTTTTAGTTGTTTTTACTTATTATTTTTTATTTTGTCACTTACAGTGTCAGTCCTGATAATGGTCTAGTTTGACCGAAAGCTCTTGACAATTTTAATTTATTATACCCAAAACGACACTTTTTTATTAATTTTAAAAGACGGGGTATAATACTAAATAAATTCTGTTACATTTTAAAAATGTAGCTTTTATTGTAAAAATCGTCCTAACTCTAATATATCTAACTTTCCTTTGTCAACAAAAAAAGTTGTTAAAGATTTCAAATATACACACAACAATGGTAATCAATCACCCCCGCTCAAATATTTGTTTTTATTAAAATTTTTCATCTATAAGTATACAGTATGCATAAATTTTCGATACAAACGGCATCTTTTTTATATTTCACATTTAAATGGAAAATGGAAGAAATTTCAGGAGAGAGGGCCTGAACAATGGTATAGCCGTATAAAACATCCGATATATTAAGAGATAAAAATCGTTCCATTCCCAATTTTTTAAAATTTTGTTCCATGAGAGTTGTTGTTTTTTTAACAGATTTTGCCATTAAAAGAAGTTCTAGTTTTAGCATATTGGGTAAAGGATTTTGTTTTTGTTTTATTGGCCAGTCATAAATATGACTTTTCTTCCTGGATGGAGTAGGTTGTTTATTTAAGATTCTTGAATGATAAGATGCATTGTCCAGAATGATTAAAGATGAAGCATCTAAATTTGGAATCAGTTGTTCTTTTAACCACTTTTCAAACAGTTCACAGTTCATATTATATGGTATCAAGATTTCGAACCACTTCCATTAGAAAATATCCAAGTCTCGTCTAAAAATACCACTTTTCTAAATTTTGAATTAAGATTTTCCGTGTATTTCTTTAAAAACTGTATACGCTGAATTGCTATATGTGGCAACTCGCATAAAAATCTTCGATTACAGTCCTTTATATATCGAAAACCCAACATTTTTATTAATTTTGACAACGATTTTAGTCCAATTTCCAATATGCCTCGATTTTTTAAAGCTTCTTTTCAAACTTGAAGGGTTATATTAGTTTTTGATATGTATAAATCGTAAATTGCATTACAAACATACATTTTTACATTGTCACTTAAGTCTTCTGTCTTTGGCTTTTGTACATTTCTTAATCTTCTTCGGTAATAAATTATGCTTTTTTTCATGCACAATTTTCTGTACAGTACTTATACTGATTCCCAGAGCTTTTGCTACTGTCTCCTGGATATTGGCCGGTGAATTTTCGTTTTCGAAATATTTTATTAGATTTAATACCATTTTTTTCGCTTGTGGATGCAAAAAACCCGAAAATTGTTTTCTATTACTCATTTTGTCACTGTCTTGTCAATCTGACTTTGAAGTGACATGGTTCAAAGATTTTTGCAACTGCTGGTATTTATATGTTTTTTCTCTTTTTCCATATGAAATATCATAGATCTATCTAATTCATCGGTCTTATCGTGCGGGTCCAAAGGTCGCCAACATTATGAATCAAATGAGAAAACACAGTGAATACCAAAATGTTGTGTGATTCTTTTATCGAGCTATTAAATGTCGATGGGCTATTTACAAATATACAGCGAGAAAGAAAATAGTTTTTTATGATATTACGCAATACATATATATATATATATATATATATATATATATATATATATATATATATATTGCGTAATATTAAGATAGCCACTTAATTTTATATATTAAATTCCGAGGGACTAGATAAGAAAATTCGCTAAATATTTGGTTAAAAATTTTTGGTAGGCAAAAACAAAAATACATAAAATGGCAAGCGCCTTAATAAATCAATAGAACAATCAGAATATGTTCTGTTTATACAGCCACTTAATGGAAGTGAGATTTTTTTATTAATCACCAAAAATTATGAGCACCGCTTGACCTAAAAATCTAACCACTTATACAGTGTCATTTATTGAAATGCGGGCCACCCCTGTGCAAAGAAAACTTGTTTTTTTTTGTATTGTGATAACAAAAAAAATATATATATATATATATATATATATATATATATATATATATATATATATATATATATATATATATATATATATATATATATATATATATATATATATATAAGAATCGGTACAAGGAAAGTCCAGAAACTTGTGCATGAAAAAAAAAACATAATTTACTTCCGAAGAAGGCAAAAGACTTAAGTTACAATGCAAAAATGGATAATCATAATGCAATTTATGATTTATACACGTCAAAGACTTATATAATCCTTCAGAAACTTTCTAATATTATAGACAAAAAATGTCATCATCATTTAAAAAGTTCTTATTTTCTGAGTCGTCTCAAATGAAGCAATGATCATGGGTGCTATTTCGACATCTAGAACTCGTTCTCGATTCCACCAATCCCATATTAATTTCTCAGTCTGTTCCACCGATTTTTTCTAGTACTCCGACGTAATATAATTTAATGAATCTTGCCAAACAATTTGCATTTCATCTGATGTAAGACCATCGTTCACGTGTTTTTCGTAATATGATTTTGCCCCAGCCCATATTAATTCTATTGCGTTAAACTGCCAATGGTATGGCGGCAGTCGTAAAACCTCATGTTCATTTTCTCATAATATTTCATCTGTGGCATATATTGTTGGTTTTTTAACAGATTTTGCCATTAAAAGAAGTTCTAGTTTCAGCATATTGGGTAAAGGATTTTGTTTTTGTTTTATTAGCCAGTCATAAATATCACTTTTCTTCCTGGATGAAGTAGGTTGTTTATTTAAGATTCTTGAATGACAAGATGTATTGTCCAGAATGATTAAAGATGGAACATCTAAATTTGGAATCAGTTGTTCTTTTAACCACCTTTCAAACAGTTCATGGTTCATATTATCATAGTAGTCCATACTTTGGGATGTTGAAGAAAACAATAAACTTGCATCTGGGAGAAATCCTGTTGACGAACCTGCATGCAAAATGATGAACCGTTTTCCCGTCCCACATCCCTTTTTTCTCTTGACGCTTTTTACAGACTCGTCCTGCCAAGATTTCGCACCACTTCCATTAGAAAGTCTCGTCTAAAGAACCCACGTTTCTAAATTTTGAATTAACATTTTCCGTATATTTCTTTAAAAACTGTATACGCTGACTTGCTATATCTCGCATAAAAATCTTCGCTTACAGTCCTTTTTATATCGAAAACCCAACATTTTTATTAATTTTGACAACGATTTTGGTCCAATTTCCAATAAACCTCGATTTTTTAAAGCTTCTTTTAAAACTTGAGGGGTTATATTAGTTTTTGATGTGTATAAATTGTAAATTGAATTAGAACATCCATTTTTACATTGTCACTTAAGTCTTCTGTCTTTGACTTTTTTCGTGTACATTTCTTAATCTTCTTCGGTAGTAAATTATGCTTTTTTTCATGCACAATTTTCTGCACAGTCCTTATACCGATTCCCAGAGCGTAATATTTTATTAGATTTAATACCATATTTTTCGCTTGTGGATGCAAAAAAACCCGAAAATGGTTTTCTATTACTCATTTTGTCACTGACTTGTCAATCTGACTTTGAAGTGACGCTCAAAGATTTTTGCAACTGCTGGTATTTATATGTTTATCCTCTTTTTTCATATGAAAGTATCATAGGTCTATTTAATTCATCTTCCGGATTTTATGCGCAGGATATGATTACACGTAGTAAAAGAAAAACAAATTTAAAAAGTTTGTCGTTGATAAATCGTATGACCCGCACGATAACACTGCTTTTGACTATAACTTATAATAAAGTATCTACCTTTTACTTCATAGTTCTTGGATATTACTAGCTCACAACTTATTCAGATAAATACAAATAGCAGAAACCCCAGAATTTCGCCCTTTAAATACGCATTTTTATCATTATTTCGACAGTCAGCAGATGACATAAAGCAACAAAATGATGTTGCTGGAGGTCATTAAAGATAATAAAATTGCTTTATATGCTGTATAGTTTCAGGAAAAATTAAAAATTTGTAGGATAAAATGCGTCCTTCTCGGGAGATCGGAAGGACGAAGGGCAAATACGGTAAAATCTACTACAATGCAGGACGCCCAATAAAATGTTTATTGAAAAGATAGTATGTGTTATTAAATGTACTGAATTAAATGGGTCAAACTTCACTATTTCTAATAAAAGGAAAAATGCATAACGGGTAAAGAAAATTTACCGATTTTTCTTATTATGTACTTGGATTTGTTGTTTTAAATGTGTTAAGGTATCTATATTTAATATTATTTTTTAATTGTATAATTGAAGACATCGGTGCAATAACCAGGTAAGTCCTATTTTTTAAAATGCTGGGAAATTCAAAAAAACGTCATATTATTCATTTGACAAATGAAGGAAGTACACAATTTTTTGAAGATGTAAACAAAGCAACTAGTAACTAATAAACAAGGTTTTTTCTAGAAAATTAAATACGTAGCTATTTAAAAAAAATTGATGAACATTTGGACTTACCTGGTTGTTGCTCCGAAAATATTATTAAAAAATGTCAAAATAATGTACAAAACATTTTTGTTAAGAGAAAGTGAACAAAATAACGAAACTTAACAAAACTCAAACCATATCGGCAAATACGTTACATAATAGAAGAATCAGAGTAATAAACATCTTCAACTGTGTCGTTGACCTCTTGCATCACTTCATTATTTTGGGCGAAGGCATTGTCGGAAAAAAGATATAATGTATGTACAGTGTCAGGCAGAAATGTATTTATATAATGATTCAGGAAGCTGATTACTTCATTACTCCCCTTTTTTGACGTAACTTCATCATACATGTAAAATACAGAAGTTCCACTTTTTGCAGAATGCACGCAAAAGTTATACACCCAGAGTTGTCGTTTATAAAAGACATCGCCAGCGGGAACATGGGGTAACGGCAAGTTCTGTTCATAATCAAAACATAGCACTTCGACAGAAGGGTCATTTAAGGCAAGTTGTGACTTCTCTTTTAATGAAGTATAAAATACTTCAGATTTACGAATGTGTAGCTGTTTCTCAACTTGCAATGAGGGTTTATTCTCAGTGCTCTGCTCTGCATTGATCATGTTTTGCAGACGATCACATGTCTGACATGTATCCGATCTTGGTGAGCCAAAACTTATATTAAAGTTTTGCACAAAATAACGATGATAATAGTCATAAGTTACCTGTGGTTTGCTTTCTTTGCCTTCTTGTATGTCTGCAAAGACTATGGGCTCATATTTTTGTAAAAATAACTTGTGCATTTTGGTGACGTTCAACTCTGACGGCAAGTAGTATCGCCCATCGTTTTTCTCCCTGCTGTAATCGCTTTGGAAAACTTCTTATATGATCGTCTATTGTTCTAATAATATGATCGGGGATCTTGTTTGGCCTGTTTAAGTGTCTTCCCCTCATGTCTGGTTTGGACACAATATTGGATTTTAGAGAGTTAGCAATGTTTTCTACCCTAAATTTTGTTATACCATGTATGGCCCACATTGCATTCTTGCAAACTGGATATTCTTGCCCACTAACACGAACCTAAAAAAAAGATAGCATCTCAAGTTATAGCAAAAAATAATGCTTAGAATATAAGGTATTACTTTATATTTAAAAGAAACTTCTTTTTCTTTTCTCGTTTCAGTCCTACTCCGTTTTCTGGCAACATTTTTAGACGCTATCAAACCAGCCAAGTAAATATCTTGCTTTTGTTTATCGCCAATTTTATTAAATTCTGCGAAGATCTTCTGAATCTTCTCATCACCAATCAACTCAAAACATTTTAATCGGCATACACATGGTGCTCCAATCCTCCTTGCTGGTAGTACGTTTCCTTTGGCAGACCTTTAATAACAATAAACGTAGATTACTTACAACGATCTGAGATTACTCGCACTTCATTAATGACACCATGTCTAATCTCATGAAATATATACTAGTGATAAAATTATTTACTATACTATACTATACTACCTACTATACTACAATACTATAATTTATTATACTAAGCATATTTTTTAGCTATCATGCAGAAACAAATAAAAATGAAACTTACGTATGTGCTTCTCATTTTGCTTTCTTACTTTTCCTTATATTTCGTTCCCATTCTTCTGGACAACGAGTGCGTTTTTTTCCTTTTTTAAGAGGAATATTTTGGCTTCTCTTTTTCCGTGCTTTTTTAGTTTTTGGTTTGGATTGACTAGACTCATTTCTCGGATTGGGCTCGCTTCCTGACGACTTAGATTGGGTACCCAGATCTTGACATCCCTTCTTCAATATTTTCTTGCCTTTTGATTCAAAGCTCAATAAAACACTCTTTTTTATACCGCTAGGCCCGGGTCTGTTCTCGTTGCTCGGATGGTATTCGCTTCCTGACGACTGAAAAGGTTCGTCTTCAGACGACGACATTTTTGCACCAAAATTTACGTGTTAGGCCAAGAGCGCGACAAACCTTCCTGCACAACTTACTCCTGCATACTAAATCATAGGTGCATCTTGCCACGAATCTGCTACTCCCACTTCAGTCAAGTCCCCCACCACTAGAAACCAGTTCGGTGCAAAAACCAGGCATCTCCTGGACTTGCCTGGTTTTTGCTACCAATACTTGACCAGTTATGTGAAAAATCAATAGATTGCACGTTAGGAGCGGTGGACTTACCTGATTTTAACACCCAACGATCCGCAAGAATCTAAGGTTCGAGAATATGCATAAAAGTAAATTTTCATAATTTATGGACTTACCTGGTTATTGCACCGATGTCTTCAATTAGTATATTAGCTTTTTCCAATATTGCAGGGCCAATGATGCTCTCAAGGGCGAAACACGTGCCACCTTAGGTTTTAAAAAATATTTGTTTTGACTGAGACCAAGACTTTGTTTTTTATTTAATAGAATTATAAACCGGTCTTTCTGAGAAATATGGACAACTTTTTCCAAGCTCTTAGACCATTATCTTGCTTTTGAAGTCTTTGCCAGGCAATTATTTTATTATTATGAATTGTCATTTCCATTAATTAAAATAAATAACAGCAATCAAAATAAACAAAAAAACGTAGTTCTATCGCCGGAACTAGTTCGGCTAAAAGATAAGATTACTTTGTTCACTGACCTATCAAAAAGAGATATAAGGTACAAGTATATTAGCAAACATATTAACAGTATTTATAGAGAAAAACTTAAACTCTTTTTTACACAACAAAATGATAAAATGATTCAAAACTCAAGCAATAAATTAAAGGCAAAGTGGCAAATTATAAAAACGTTACAAAATAAAAACAATTCTTATACGGCACTGAAAATAATTGAAAACGGCGAAATAGTTCCCTATAATCTAGTTGCAAGTAATTTTAATTATCAATTTACTAATGTACCTCTTAGTAATAATAATATCGACAGGACATTTCTTGATAACTGCGTACCGCCTTGTGTAAATACATTTTTTCTTTCTCCCATTTGTAAACAAGATGTTTTATCATTTATTGTAAACCTTAAGAACTCAAATGCCACAGGACATGATGGCATATCCAATAATTTGTTGAAAAAGTGTGGTTTTGCTTTGTGTGATGTTTTAACGTACTTGATAAATCTCTCAGCGCAGTATGCAATATTTCCTGAGCAATTGAAGTTTGCAACTGTCATTTCACTTTATAAAAGGGGGATTCTAACGATTATTCAAATTATAGAGGCATAAGTCTATCAACAAGCATTTCTAAAATTTTTGAGTTGAATTTGAAACATCAATTATTTAATTTTTTTAATAAAAATAACATTATTAGCGTTTCTCAACATGGTTTTACGGAATCACGCAGTACAGAAAGTGCCATTTGTGATTTGCAATCGACAGTTGTCGATGCAATTGATAAACATCTTCATGTATTGGGTTTATTTGTGGATTTCTCCCGAGCATTTGATATGGTTAGCCATGAACTATTATTAATAAAGTTGCATCGATATGGCATTAGAGGACAGGCATGGAAGCTCATGGATTCTTATTTGGGTGGACGTCAACAATGTGTTGTGGTGAATGGGATGGGAAGCGACTCATTGCCAGTAAATCAGGGTGTTCCCTAGGGTTCAGTCCTTAGTCCACTACTATATCTTATTTATTCTAATGATCTCACTTCCTACTTAATGAATATGTCCACTGGTATTTCTGTCATATCATATGCAGACGATACAAACATTGTGATCGTGGAAAAGAGTGCACTATCTCTCAAAAGAACAGCAGATTTGGTTTATGATAGTATTATGTTGTGGTCCAAAAAAATGGTTTGGTTATAAATCAAAGTAAAACAAATTTCGTCGTATTTTCAAATAAAAAACAAAAAAATGACAATTTTTTACTTCATGGATCTGACCGTGGTCTTATTACACCTTCCAAGTCTTCAGTAATGTTGGGCTTGGAAATTGATGAAAACCTAAGATGGGGAAATCATATAGAAAGTCTATGCATACGGTTAAGGAAAAATTGTTATGGTTTGAAATCATTGTCAAATTACTGTAGTCAACATGCTATGACGTCGGTATATTACTCTAATATCCACTCTCACCTCCCCTATGGCATCATAAATTGGGGCTCAAACTCGGACGTGACAAGAGTCTTTTTGCTTCAAAAATATGCTATACGAATTTTGTGTGGTCTTTCATGTACAAATTCGTGTCGAGACGGTTTCAAGCAATTAAAAATATTGACCTTGGCTGGAATGTGAGTGACCGATTTTTTAAACGCCTTGTATACATTTTTTAAAATCTTTAAATATGTAAAAAATAAAAATAAATAACACCTATTCAAGCCTTTTTCTAAAAACTAACTGTTTCTTAAATAAAATATTGTATTATTTAAAGGGTGGTTTTATCCCCTTGTAACTTGAATTTTAAAAAATCCCTTTTTTCCGAACCTCTACACCCTGCAGTCGATCCGTGTACCAAAATTCCGTTTTTTACGGCAAGCGGTTTAAGCAAAATATTGATTAATCAGTGACCCGATTTTTTAAAACACTCTGTAGTACATTTTCAAAATTTTAAAATAAAAGAAATAAATAAAACAAGATATAAAAACTAACCATTTTTTGATTATTTTATTGGGCCGCTATTTTGTTTTGTTATCTTGGATTCATACCAAAATGTTACCAGTTCATTTCTATGTAACATTTTTTTATGCTAATAATGGAAATAAGTTTTTTAGTAATACTTCCAAACTATCACCAGGTTATCCCCATATAACCCTAAATTGTTTTCCAAAATTTGAATTTAATTGGGTAAGTTGTTTTGTGGCTATTGACAGATTGACAGAAAAGAAAATATATATGTTTTAATATCTAGGGAAGATAAAACATAAAACCTGGGAGGGCGTTTTTTTGACGATTGCTAATATTTTATTTAGCAGTCATTTTCTTCCACTATCTTGAAATCGTGCCACAATTTTACCATTTTATCTATGGCTATATGTTAATTAAATATCGTACACCACTGCTTCACACAACTCCGCCCGGCAGTGCATTTCTCCGATTTCAGACCCTGGCCCGTTATCAATTCAATCCAAGGCATCTTTTATCTTCGTCTTTCCCACGTCATCTGCGTCGAACATGTCTATTTCTCTCTGACAGTAATTGATCGTTGAACGGGCCGGGGTTTTGAAATCTGCCAATCACAGGTATCCTGAGTACGCTAACGTCTACCGATACCTATCAATAATATTTTTGGTATTTTATTTCAATTCCTCATGCATTAAAAAAAATAATTTGAACGGACCACATAACTAGAATAATTTTTTATCCGCATTCCTTTCACGCGTTCAGACTTTTGTGCCAGACTTTACCATACCGCAGAAAATAAATGCATCCTAGAAATTTGGAACCAATTAAAACCTGTCATTGACCAATTGAATGCGTCGGATTGAATAATTCGCTGACAGGCACACATCAAGTCCACGTTGAGGCGAGGAGGACGAATATGAGGAGCTGTCAATAAAAATAATGCTATTTTCTTTATATGTGTTTTGTGGTAAATTGATCGTACCCCGATTTTTGAACAATTTCAATTGACTTCCTATAAACTTTACTTACCTGTAACTTTTATGACGATGTACTTTTTTAAGTAGGTATACTAGATTTACTCTTTGTGACGTTTTCTCCAATTGCTGATTGCATATTATATACATCTGTTTTATTGGTGAAATAAAATTATTCTTATTATTATTATTTGTTATAGTTGCCAAACTCATATAGCTATATCCAAACTATTTTTTTGAACTAGATATGTATTTCTTAAATAGTAGCGGCTGTCCTGAAAAATTTTTCCATCCACAGAGTTCTTATATTTGTGAATGTATCGTCTGACACGCCAAGAGCAAATTTAGATTGACATGTTAGGTACCGGTTCAACCTGATAAGATAAGATAAACACTTTTTCTTCGTCATATTTGTATGTTCTTTTATCTTTTTTGAATGCGTGTATACGCGATCACGTCTTAAAATTCCATCCGAATATACTTTTTAGTCTTCCTAAGTGGTTCTAGTTTTGTGCACATTTTATTGAGCTAACGTTGCAAATAATAATGCAGTTATGGTAAGTCGATGTAAACAACAAAATAAGTAAAATTGTGTGGTTGTATTGTTTATTTTCCTAATTTCATTGCCGATGACATCGCAAGTCGGGATGCGGTTTGTTTAATCTAAGTACAGAATAGTAAAAAAATGAAGTTGTAAATAGCATGGCTTATCAAAAAGAGGAAAAAGATGTTTAATGCAAAAGGATGTTAAATAGTTATACGAGCCCAGAATCATATCATTTGGCCCAGTCGAATTTTTTTAGTTTTACCTTATTTTGGAAGACTTTGCAAAACACAGGAATGAAATATATTGACTCCAAGTATTATTATTGTAATTTAGGACATTTTGGTAGAAATGTTTACTAAGAAAAATATTAGAAAACTAGAAATATGCTTATAAGACTAAATTACGTAAATTAACAACGAATCAATTCATTTGGCCCATGAGAAACGCAAAGCTCTTTATCATCATATCAGCCTTGAGTTAAATCAAAACAATTGCTAATCCTTGGATGTTGTTAGTAACACATCAATAGTTAGTTCTGTCAACTTAACTTTCAAAAAATAGTGCGGGGTAAAGCTTTGTCTAACGATTTACGTAAAGTTATCGTTAATTTGCACAATGCTGGTAATTCTTGTGGTCAAATTGCCAACCAACTGCTATTATCACGCTATACTGTACGAAATATCGTCAAATTATATAAAACGACAGGAGCAGTTCAGGAAAAGCCAAATTTGGGAAGGACTTCAAAAATTACACCCATTAATATGAGAGCTTTAGGTCGTATTTTGAAACAAAACCGTCGTGCAAATTGTGGTGAATTGAGTCTAGAATGGAATAGAGCGACTGGTGAAGGTTTTTCAAGGTCAACCTGTCTCAGAGCTGTCAAACGATTGGGCTATAAATTCTACAAAGTAAGTTACGAACTATTTTTTTTTTCTTACAGTCTCAATAGAGAAGAATTTTTAATTTACAGGCCAAAGAAAAACCGTTGTTAACTCTAAGACAAAAGAAAAATAGGCTAATATGGGCAAAAAGTCATCATGGAATAGTGTTATTTGGAGTGACGAATCAAGATTTGAAGTATGTGTTGGCGATTATCGAAGTAGGGTATTGAGGACCAAAAATGAAGCATATCATCCAGACTGTTTGCGCAGAAAAGTGAAATTTCCGGCCTCTGTGATGATTTGGGGATGCATGTCGGCCCAAGGGGTTGGAAGGTTACACTTCGTAGAAGGCACTGTAAATGCGGTTAGGTACATTGATATCCTGAGAGGCAGTTTAATGCCCTCCATTGAGATATTGAAAACAGTAGAAAACGGGTACATATTCCAACAAGATGGTGCTGCATGCCATACGGCTAAAACAGTGAAGGAATGGATGTTGCAAAATAACATTCCGATTTTGGATTGGGTATCCAGTAGCCCTGACCTGTCGCCAATCGAAACCCTTTGGCATATTATGAAAAAAAAATTACTTTCAACACCTGCCAGAACAGTTCCTGAATTAAAAGAGAGGTTAACACAAATTTGGAACTCATTTACTGCTGACGACTGCAAAAAGTTAATAGATACCATGCCAAAGCGAATCGAAGCAGTTCTGAAGCAAAAAGGAGATGTTACACAGTGGTAGATTCACTGACACTCTAATATCATTATTGGGCCAAATGAAATGATTCGTTGTTATTTTACTTAATTTAGTGTTCTAAGCATAGTTTTAATATTATAATAATAATTTTAGTAAAACGTGTTAACAAAATAGCCTAAATTGAAATAATATTACTCTGAACCAATAATTGTGTTTATTGTGCTCACCAATGTCTTCCAAAATGAAGTAAAAAATAAAAAAAATTAACTGGGCCAAACGATATGATTCTGGGCTCGTAATTGATAAGAATATATTGATATTGTATTTCGAAATGTTTGGACAACGCTGGTGGTTGGGGCATATTTACTTAGTATTCTTCCCATACTTTTGCATATTGTCTTTTGTCTCATTAACTTTTCATTAGCCAAAAAGTAATGTAAGAGCTTTAAGATTTTTTTGATGAAATGAAATATCCATGTTTTAGAAAATACCTTAGCTCGGTATGTGAAAGAAGAGCAACCAATTCTAACGAGAATTTGGTAATGTAACTTCCTTCGTTAGTAAAGATATTAATATTGTATTATGGAAAATATCATTCTCTCAGATTTTTACTTTCTTCGTAAAAGTAGTAAAAGTATTGTAATCGCGAAAGAATCACCCTCCCAATTTTTTTCAGACCTTTACGTTTCAAGGTCTCTAGATGCCAAAAAACAGGTTTTCTCAATTCGGTGGGTCTGTCTGTTCGCGGAGTAGCTAAAAAACTATTTGACTATTGATTGACTTCATTTCATTTAGTCAACAATTAAAAGACATATGGGGATGACCTGGTAACATTTTGGTAAAAATCCAGTATGGCGAAACAAAATGGCGGCGTAGCCAAATGTTAAAAAAATTATGACTTAAAAACTCTTTATCTTATTTAGCTCAAATTTTGTACATACATCAAGTAATAAAGTGCGGGACACGGGAAAACCGGGCGGAGTCAATCGGTTTAGGAAGGTCGGCTAAGCAATCTCTTTAAACCAGTGGTGTCCCGTCGTTCTTTAAATAATATGGCACGCCTGTTTGACTATATGCACATCAGTTACTTGCTTAATGAACCTTTATATTTGTCTGTTTTCTTTCGTGTACCGCACTTCTATATCTCTTTTGTGTTGCAAAAACGGCGAACTTTCGAATTTTAAAATTATTTAATTAATTAACCGTTCTCGGACTACTGCCTACGTCCACTATTATTGGACCACCCAGTATAGTGATGCACGATTTACAAGTCCAGATTTTACAAGGGCAGCCAGCATCAGATCAAGTGTACGAGGTTTATCAAAATTTGCATTTATGCAGTTCGACTACTGGGCTACTCGGGTATGCCAAAAGTGGCCATCTGTCTCCGTTTGTCATATTACTTTATACAGGGGCCGTCATTTTGAAGTCCTATACAGGGCGTTTCCTAATTGCGTGCTGATGTTAAAGGGGGTGTTTTTATATCCTAAAAGTCTTAACTTTTGAGATACAGGATGCTAAAGTTTAAAAAGAAAACATTTTTTTTCATCCCAATTCTGTTACTACTGTAGATAACTGCGTAAAATTTGATATACGTCTTCTATGCATTAAGGAGTATACGGATTTACCCAGGTTAATTACATATGCACGCCACTGGTAGAAATTTCAAAAATTGATTGTTAATAAAAAAATGCCATTTTATGCATAAAAGACGTGTATCAAGTTTCACACAGTTATTTATCTATAATAACATCAGAATTAGGATTTAAAAAAAATGTTTTTTTTAAAACCCTGTATTTCCAAAGTTAAGACTTTTAGGTTCATATTAAACTTTTTTATTAAAAAGGTCCAAGAATCACCCCCTTTAACATTAGCACGCAATTAGGAAACGCCCTGTATAGTACTTCACAATGACGCCCTCTGTTCAAAGTAATATGACAGACGGAGACAAACGGTCACTTTTGGCATACCCGAATAGCTCAAAGTCGAACTGCATAATTTAAAATTTTGATAAATCTAGTTTACTGGAATTAGTGCTGGCTCCCCTACTATAACTACATTGATGTGTTCATTTTGGAAAAATATGAGTTCTGTAGTTTTTCAAATATTAATTGCAATATTAGATATTTTTTGACACCCGGTATTGAACAAAAATATAATTATTTTGAAGCAGTTTATTGACAGCTACTTTATGAACAATTTTACAAAATATATAAAAAAAAACTAAGCCATTTTGAGGTTGACGACTGTGATTCTAATGGTTCGATGCCTTCTAGATCGTTGTCTTCCTCTGAAAATGACGAGGTTTCGTCGTCACTACTTGAAAATCCCAGTGTGATAACTAAATCATCAATAACCGTTTCAATTTTGCCATCTACTTCCCAGTATTTATCTTCAATAGAACGAACATGTTTAACATACGATTTCCAATCTTCAGCCGATATTGAGTCAATCGCTTTTAATATTATTTTATTTAAATCTTTAATTGAAAGTTCACCGGTGTTGCGCTCTCGAATATATTTTTTTACTCCTGCCCACGCAAGTTCAATAGGGTTGAGGTCGCACATGCATGGAGGCAGCCTTCAAGGTGTATGACCGAGGTTACCTAAAAGACCGTCAATTTTATACTTTTTTCTCTAGGCTTGTTGGCTGATATTACTTCATAGAATTGATATTTTCTCCATGTTGGATCACATACAAGATTGTTCGATTTAAGCCACGATATCATATGGGCTTTTGTAGAATATTTAGTTGGCCTTTTATCTTCTGCGTGAGAATGATAAGACGCATTATCCATTACTACGACTGATTTGTATGATAATCGGGATCTTTTTTTACCAGGTGATTTTTAAAGGTGCAGTAGAACATGAGCGATCATTATGTTCTCTTTGAATTTTTCTTACACTACTTTCCGAAACACCAGTGTAAAATGCAGCGCGTTCTGTTCGATTTTGAATTGTTTTTCCTCTTTTGCTCGCCATCGTTACTTCGAAATAATAATTCAAATTCATCGCAACGCATTTATATAGAAATGAAAACAAATGCTCGAAATGTATAGACGCCACTGGAAATAGCTAGAACCTTCTAGCGGCAAATTCATGGAGACTCTAGGCACATCCCAATTACAAGTGGACCAGTGCGAAATTTGCTAAATCCTCGATTAATTTTCCGTACTACTTAGCTGGCGCACCTTATAGGTGAAGCGGCAAACTATTACAACAAATAAAACAACATAAAATTTAGTTGCATACACAAATTTTACTTTTCCCCTTGCTTAAGACAATGAACCTTTATTTTAAGGACCGCCCGGTTTTCTTTCGGGTCCCGCACTTTACGTAGAAGTTAACTGGTAAAATTTTGGTATGAGTTCAAGATGGCGAAACAAAATGGCAACTTAGTAAAATATTAAAAAATTCAGCCTGAAAAAACTACTTAATAGATTGATTTTAAATTCTGTGTAAAAATTAGTGGCGCTATAGACACGAACTGGTAAAACTGTGGTACATATTCAAAATGGCGGTTAAATGAAATGTTTGTAATAGTGAAAAAAATTCCAGGTTTTACATATTTTTACGTTTTAGCGTCCCTAGATGCCAAAAAATATGTTTCCTTAATTCCATTGGTCTGTCTGTCATTCCGCGGCATAGTTAAAAGCTACTTACCCGATTGACTTTAAATTCTGGTCAAAAATAAAGAGTTATGTAGGAATGGCCTAGTTAAAATCTTGTAAAAATCCAATATGGCGGAACAAAATAGGGGCCTAGTGAAATATTAAAAAAATATTACTAAAAAACAAATTATCCAATTTACTACAAAATTTGCACGAGTGTAGAATCCAAGACAGCTAAACAAAATGGCTACCTAATAAATTCTTCAAATAACCAAATTAATATCAAATTAATATAGAGATAAAGCAGGTAATATAGAGATAAACTGGACAAACTGACAGACGTACTGACGGAATAGATAAAACATATTTTTTGGCATCTAGAGCACACAAATTGAAATTAGTTCATTAAGTAGTTTCTTCAGGCTAAATTTTTAAATATTTTATTAAGTCGCCATTTTATTCGGCCATCTTGGATTTGTACCAAAATTTTACCGGTTGTTTCCTATATAATACTTCATTTTTCTGTGGAAAATTTGAGATAAATTGGATAAGTAGTTTTTTTAGTAACATTTTTTTTAAGATTTCACTATGCCGCTATTTTGTTGTCCCATATTGGATTTTTATCAAAATGTTACCAGGTATACAGTGTGTCTCAGATTCGCTTCTCTATACAGGGATCTCGGCTCCTATTATACCTACAGCAAAGGTTAAATGGGGAAAGTTTTAGAGGAAACTTATTGCATTCGATATCCGGCTTCAGGTTTACGATCGATCAATTGTTTTTGGAAATATCGGGGAAAAACCGAAAATGGCGGATTTCGTTTTTGGCCAGTATATCCAGAACGGTAAATTTGACAGCTAAGGAGGCCATGATTTAAAGTAATGTTAGCTCTCAATGCTTTTCTAAGGAGGCCATGATTTATCTGTAACAAAATTGGATTTTGACTTTGACGTTAAGTTAAATAGTTGAAAGTATTAAAGCTGTGTTTTAATAAGTAGTAGGTACGCTTTTATCCCAATAAAATCATAAATCTGACACATAATTTGTCAAAACCTATAGAAAATGGCGGGCATTCCGTATTCAAATGAAGAAAATGTTGACATGTTAGCTCTGTACTTTCAATTATACAGAAACGCCGACGTTACCTCAGCAAGGTATTTGGAGATCTACCTCGAACGACGGCAGCCTCATAAAACCCAATTCAGGAAAATCGTAGTTAATTTAATTAACCATGGGGCCTTCGAACAACCTAGAAGTGGATACAATAATAACAACGAAAGTTGAGACAGAAACATTTTACAACCTATCAACGAAAACCCTAGTGCATCGGTAAGAACTTTAGAACAGGAAACTAACCAAAATCAACAGTACAGAGAGTTTTAAAAAAGAATAAGTACCATCCATACAAATCCACAATAGTACAAGGACTTAAGGAAACTTTTCCAAGACGACTACAGTTCTGTGAGTGGTATACTAGGAGATGTAATGAAAAAAATCCTGATTTTGTAAATCATGTCTTGTGGTCCGATGAGAGCAGGTTCATGAATTGTGGAGTCTTTAATAGGCACAACCGTCATCATTGGGCTGTGCAAAATCCTCACGAAGTGGCAGAGAGACGTCTACAGATCAGATTTGGAAGTAACGTTTTGTGTGGGATCATTGGTAAGTTAACCTAACCAACCTTTTTTAAATAGGCACCAAATGATGGTCAAATAATTATCTTTTGTATAATCTAATAAAAAAAAGTAAAACGTTCTACTCTAGTCAGTCAACTTACTTTTTTGATATTGTATTACATTTTTATTCAATAATTTTGTATTGTAGTTTCGAAGAACCTATAAAAATAGAATTGGGTTTTATAAATTTATTAACACTTTATCTAAATTTTCTGCAGATTGAGCTAATTCTCTAAAATTATTTTGATTGTCTGAATTTAATGGTTTATTATTACCCGGGAAGCCTAGTTCTTGCGTTATGTAAAATACCATATTAATCAAATGTCGATGTTAATTATGATTTATAAAAAGGCGTTCAGCTGTATTTCCTAATAATTTAAATTTTAAAGCGCATGAGGTTTGTTCTTTTGATATTTTGTGTTTTATTAAGGCACGGTGTACTTCTTTAAGATTATTATATCACTGAAATAAATTGATTTAGTATTTCCGAAATTAATATGCAATACCAATAAAATAATTTATTACGGCTATTACTTCGCGCTAACCAAATATGTTTTTCTTTTTCATAATATAGCTGAATAGGTGTCAACTGTATACAAGCTCATTCATTACGGGATGTTTCGATAATTATTTTTGGAAAGAAAATATCTACTTTTTAATAAAGATAATTTTCCCTTTATAATCTATAGTTTCTAGTACCACCCGGCCGACCCTGCCGCCCTTCACTGTTGGTCACCTATTTATAAATTATTAATCATTTCAGGATATCGACTTATTGGACCATTTTTGTTTCACTACAACCTAAACGGGCAGAGGTACCTAGAGCTTTTGCGAAACCAGGTTGTACCAGCCTTACGAGCTATTCTAACGGAAGATGAATTAAGAAGAACTTGGTTTTAACAAGACGGATGTCCGGCTCACAATACCATTCAAGTCAGGAACCTGTTAAGAGAGCAGTTTAACGAAAGAATAATTTCTTTAAATGATGAAATGATTTAAAATCCCCTGACCTGTCGCCCATGGATTTCTACCTCTGGGGTCACACGAACAATGATATCTATGAATTTGACCATAGAAATCCTGAGATAAAGAGTTCTGCACACATTTAGAAATATTAACCGAAATACACTTACCAGGGTTGTACGAAAAACAGTCACCAATTGTCAAAAATGTCTCGATGCAAATGGACGTCATTTTGCAGATTTGTATATTTGATATAATTTATGAGGTGTGATATTTTGATGACATTAAAATCTTTAATGCACTTGTGAGATATCACTAGCCTGGAAATTTTAGGCTCTTTCCAAAAAATCTAAAAATCCAATATGGCGGCCATAAGAAAAATGAAAGTTGAGGTGGGTTGCGGGTTAACAAAAAACAATGAAGACGTGTCGTATACGCCATCTTATTTGTCTTAAAAATGTGTCCGAATAATGTCACATTTTGACAGCTGTCAAATTTATCGTTCTGGATATACTGGCGAAAAACGAAATCCGCCATTTTCGGTTTTTCGCCGATATTTCCCAAACTTATTGATCTATAGTAAATATGAAGCCCAATATCGAATGCAATAAGTTTCCTCTAAAACTTTTCCCATTTAACCTTTGCTGTAGGTATAATAGGAGTCGAGATGCCTATATAGAGAAGCGAATCTGGGACACACTGTATATGACCCTTAATTTTTGACTAAAATCTAAAGTCAGGCTAAAACCTTAAAATATATAAAATATGAGAGGGTAATTTTTTTCACGATTACAAATATTTTATTTGGCCGCCATTTTCTTCCGCTATCTTGAATCAGTTCTACAGTTTTACTAGTTTATCTCCATACCAGAATTAGTTATAACACACCATTTGAAATTAGTCCATTAAATATTTAGTTTTTCAGGCTGAATTTTTAAATATTTTATTAAGCCGCCATTTTGTTTTGCCATATTGGATTTTTACCAAAATGTTACCAGGTCATCCCTATGCGACCCTATATTTTCGCTTAATATTGAAGTCAATTGGATACATAGTCTTTTAGCTATGCCGCGAAGAGACAGGCTGACAGACAGACAGACCGACAGAATTGAGAAATCATGTTTTTCGCCATCTGGAGACCCTGAAACGTAAAGATCTGAACATCTCGGTGGGTGATTTTCTCACGATTACAATACTTCCCTTTTTCGAGGGGTAAAAATTACACTTTCAATTTTTAAGACCTTGCGTTTGAGGCTATAAAACTTCTTATGCAATATCCAGAATGCCTTTTGAATAAATATTAAATGGAAAAACCATCTCAAAATGTTTGATTGATAGACCGTTCCAATTTTTGAAGGGGTGATTCTAGATATGGAAATATTAAAAATATCCTATGAACCTGAGATCGGAAAATTTAAATATTTTTTAGTTTTTTTGCTTTGTATATTTCCAGATTTTAATTTTAAATTTCCTTTAATTACGATAGATCGTAAGTGATGTCTATAAAATGACTATAATACATTTTATACAATTATACAGGATGTAACTTTTTTTGGGCCACGAATTCACGACCCCTTTGACGTCCCTAAAAAAAATTCGGTAGCGACACTGACCTGATTTGTGTCAGACTTCCAACTTCATTTCACAAATTTAATATCAGTATGACTTTTAACTTCCCTCAAAAAAGGAAAATATTGTAACTGTGAAAAAATCACCCTTCGAGATGTTTGCGGATCTTTGCGTTTTAGGGTCCCTAGATCTCGAAAATCATGTTTTCTCATTTCCGTCGGTCTGTCGATTAACTTTAAATTTTAGTCAAAAATTAAGGGTCGTAAGGGGACGAAATGGTAATATTTTGGTAAAAATCCAATAAGGCAGAAGAAAATGGCGACTTTAGCTGCAGCTGTAATTCTTAATCAAATTTTGACTACTATGCAAGGTACTCTTTAACACCCCGTATAATTGACAGCTAATAGAAATTCGATTAGCTTTGAAATTGAAAATGTACACTGTGTCCCAGACTGCTTGTAATCACAGGGTTTCTCGGAAACCAGCAGAGATATAACTTTGCGGTTTTCGCGACCCTGTGTCACTTTTTCGAGAGAGAAACTTTGAATGCCGCAAACAGAATTATGCCACATCGTTTCGTTCCCGAGATACAGGGTGAAATAGAGATTTTGCGCTTTTGGGGGTGGTATCATATTTCGGACACCCTATCAGATAGAGAAAAGGTAAAAACTGCTATGGATAGATATTTTTACGTAGAATCCAGTGTTGTAGTCGCACAAATTTTTAGACAATCTGTTTTTGAGATATAGCCCAAACTTAGTATTTTTTAAATGGGACACCCTGTATTTTTTTATTCCAAAAAATTCGCCTTTTTTTTGTCTTTAAAATGATGTATCACACTATGCACTTTTGACGTAAACTAAACCTTATAAACGCTATATTAAAAGAAAAGTTGGCCATGGAAATATGGGTAGATATTAAAAGTGTCCAGAAGCAAAATTAAACAACATACAAAATTAATAACCATTTTTTTACTATGAAATAAATAAACTTAATAATCTTGATAAACTTAATCACAATACTAAACAAATTCTACATAACTAGAAAAACTGTTCAAATGGCCGCCCCTCTCACGAATACATAATTGGCACACAGTGCGAATTCTTCTTAGAGCATTCATCATTATTATAGGTCTATCTTCCAATGATCTAAATGCCTGAATGGTTGCATTTTGCAGCTGCTCCATCGTATTGACTGGATTCAGGTAAATTTTATTTTTTAAGTAAGACCAAACGAAAAAATCTAATATTGAGAGGTCTGGCGACCTAGCAGGCCACCTTACTGGTCCATTTGTACCAATCCAGCGATCGTGAAAAATTTCAAATAGAAATGGCCTTTATAATTTGCGCATTGTGGGCAGGAGCACAGTCCTGCTGAAAGTAAATATTGTGCAGATTTGCTAGCGGCAAGTTATCCAATAAATCCGGTAGTATTTGATTTAAAATTGCTAGATATCTATCTGCTGTTAAATTATTATTGTAAATATGGAATGTAATCTTTGTTCCCAATATAAAGCAAGCGAAGCTAAACCCAAACCTTCCTTGCTGCTGATGTTCTCTTGTTAAAAATTGGTTTTCCGTATACCAGTGCCTATTATTATGCCTGTTAAAAATACCACTACAACTTATATAGGCTTCGTCGGACCATATAACCTTGCTACCGAAGTCAGGGTCATTTTGGGTTTTTTGAAGATACCAGTTACAAAAATTTAGACGCCTTTCTGCATCTCCAGGATGCAATTGTTGTACTACATTTACTTTATAAGGCTTATATTTATATTTTCTTAATATCCTTTGCGTTTGTGATTTTGACACCCCCACTGTTTCCTGAATATGCCTACATGAATTCGCGTGATTGGCCTGAATACTTGCTAATACAACAATCTCATTGTTCTCGTGATTTCGTTTATTATATGTTTTAGCCCTGTGCTTTGAAAATGATCCATCATTAATTAAATTTAATTTAATTCGGCGAAAAATTGCCTTGTGTGGCTGAGGCCTTTCTGGATATCTACGATATAAAAAAAGCTTTTGGAAATAGTCCATAACTCAAAGTGGAATTGAAAAAAAAATTTGAAAGGAGGTTTATAATAATTTAAGCGCTTGGTGCTTACCTGTTAAAATATAAATCAGATGCTTGATCACTGTTTTCATGACAGTTAATAAAACAAACCATCATATCATACTTATGACTATTTTCAAAATTATTCATTTCTTCTTAATATCTATTAATTTACCTGTTAGAATTATTGGTAACTCGTATGATAAGAGGATAAACACGGCAATATTTGATATATTTAAGAAACAAATAGTTTTGATTTTTGTTTCCATGCCATATTTCCATGGCCAACTTACGTTTTTCTTTTAATATTGCGTTTATAAGGCTTAGTTTACGTCAAAAGTGCATAGTGTGATATATCATTTTAAAGAGAAAAAAAAGGCAAATTTTTTGGAACCAAAAAATACATAGTGTCCCATTTAAAAAATACTAAGTTTGGGCTATATCTCAAAAACGGTTTGTCTAAAAAAAAATTCGACTACAGCACTGGACTCTATGTAAAAATATCTATCCATAGCAGTGTTTACCTTTTTTTTATCTGACAGGGTGTCCGAAATATGATACCACCCCCAAAAGCGCAAAATTTCTATTTCACTCTGTATCTCGGGAACGAAACAATCTGGCACAATTCTGTTTGCGGCATTCAAAGTTTCTCGAAAAATTAACACAAAGTCGCGAAAACCGCAAAGTTCTATCTCTGCTGGGTACCGAGAAACCCTGTGATTACAAGCAATCTGGGACACAGTGTACAAGAATAGTAACTTTATCGAACCCTAATAGCGGGATTTAGATCCAACTTCCCTTGATGAAGAAATGTGCTTTCAAACGAAGTCAAATATTTTACCCGAGCGTATCAACTATTGAGCACATTATTTAGACCTGCTGTTGTCATTTTTAGGGAGTTTAATAAATGATTGTCATTTTAAGTTAGTATTATTTCGTTCTCAACTTTGAAATAGCTAATCTCTTTCTCTTGCGAAGAATTAATATATTTCGCCGCTGCTTTATTGGTTTTGACGATGTTGAGCAACCTCGTTACAATTCCTTTCGACTCTTATCAGAAGATAAGGTAACCTAAATTAGTAGGTCGTTATGAGTATACACTGCAATGGGTAAAAGAAATGGGCATAGTTTAAAGCAGCTTAAGTGTATATTGTTGTGAAACTATCTGTAAATAGGCCGCTTTTATGCATAGATCTACTACATTTTACCATAGTAGAGATACATTTCTATGGTTTTTGGCAGTTTTGCTTTTTATTTCCCCCTACAACATCTCACATAATATTATATTATTAGTTGTCTGTATAGTATGATCATTTTTTTTGTAGCAATTTCAAACAGCCATATCTTTTTTATTTTTAGAGTTAGATATGTTATTAAAAAAAGCATTTCCAATTTTCTCGAAGTTTTTTTGTTTTTTCAAAATATTATCTTATCCTCAATTTTTTTTTTAAATTGAAAGGCATATTCATTTATACTTCATTTTTTCAGATTACAACGATACTTTTACTTCAGACATTTTCTAGTTATTAATGAAAATCGAATAAAAGGAAAGATTCATACCGAGGGAAGTTCCGACTAAAGAAAATTTACCGATTTTTTAATAGCCGAATTTTTTAATAGCCCAATAATGTAAACACTGCAGTGCCGTCCGCACTTGAAAGATTTATATAATCACATGCAAACACTTTTAAAGAACCATTTTTTGTCATATCAGAAGTTACATTAACCAAAACTTTATTAATATCTTGGATACATTTTGCACCTTCAACCTCATTAAGATATTTTTGAGTAAATAATTTCTTGAATGCCTTACAAAATTGTATTGGGGATGGGTTTCTCGAATTTTCTCCACAATTTCTTATCAGGACCAAAAAAATCGAGGGAATCCTGATTAAGGTTTCTTGTTAAAAGAAATGAATCATTTTTGCGTTTTAACGTTTCTCATGAAGATAGAATGGAGTTAATCGTAATTTTCCAGCCATTTACCAAGCACAAAACACGTATGGCGATTTAACTAGAAGGTTGAGTTCTAGTAAACATTGGCAATCTAAGTCACGTGTACAGGGTGTCCGGATTTGGTTGCAAAAGCGGGGTATCTCGCTTATTTTTTAAAGATAGAACCTTGCGGTTTCCACAAACCTGAGCTAATTTTTTGTGAAACTCATGAAGCCTTATACAAAATGTTCATAGCCTTCTTCGTTTATGAGATACAGGGCGAAATAGAAAATTTTGCATTTTGGGACCCTCCTCGTATCTCGGTTATCCTTTAACTTAACGCAAAGGGAAAAATTGCTGCTTATGCAGTTTTTTTACGCTGGATCCAGTGGCGTAGTCATATTTTTCATTTGAGTTGCTATTTTTTAGATATGACCCAAAGTTGTGTTTTTTTTAATGGGACACCCTGTATATTTGTCTAGAAATTGATTGATTTGTCTCTTTAAAAGCTTCTCAAAAATATATAATAGTATGGGTCTATTTTAATAAACAACAACAAAAATCCTAATTTTTATAATTATCATCCCAAATTTTGCAGTAGGCCATACAAAACGATGCCGTTTTCTTTTATTTTCTTGGAAGCAAATGACGTTTCCCAATTTTGTACGCGTATATAAAATATAGCGCTAGTTTTTTGTATTTATTTATTGTGTAAAAATATATTTGTATTATTATGGAACAAAACCAAACTTTCGAACATTATGAAAAGTACGATATGTTAGCTTGTTTTATATTAAGTAATGAAAATGTTGAAGCGGCTTCTGAGATGTATTTTAACAGGTAAATAGCTAATTTTTAGGTATGTTGAAATACTATTGCTTAATTTTTATTTAGATATCCAGAAAGGAGGCAACCTAATATATCCACATTTTATCGGATAAAAAAGAATTTACTTAATCAGGGATCATTTATCAAACCTCGTACGAAAACATATAATAAAGAAAATCGGGAGGCTGAGGAAATTACGGTTTTGGCTAATGCAGAAGCTTTCCCTACAAATTCTTGTAGGGCCAGTGAAAAGAGCATAGGGATTCCAAAAACTAGAGTTCAAGAAATTCTAAAAAAGCACAAATACCACCCATACAAATTTAGGCTCGTGCAGCACTTACAGCCAGGGGATGCAGAGCGTCGGGTAGTCTTCTGCAATTGGTTTCGAGAAAGATGCGATATGGTTAGAGATTTTGAAAGGAAGGTTATATGGTCAGACGAAACACATTTCAGTAATTCTGGTATACTCAATAGACACAATAGTAGATTCTGGTCCCAGGAAAATTAACACCAAATATTTCCCAGAAGACAGCATGGCAGGTTTGGTCTAAATGTGTCCTGCTTCATATTAGGAACACATATAAAATTTTATATATTTGAGGGAAATCTAACAGCCAATCGCTATATAGAAATTTTAGAGGCAGCTATACATGAATTACTTGACGATGTTCCTCTAGCGCAAATTAACGAAATTTATTTTCAACAGGACGGTGCTCCTGCACACAATTCTGGAATGACGAGATTATTTCTGGACAATAATTTTACAAATCAATGGATTGGAACAAATGGACCTATAAGATGGCCCCCTAGGTCCCCAGATTTGTCGATTTTAGATTTCTTTCTATGGGGATATCTGGAAAATAGAATTTACAAAGACCACTATGATAATGTCCAAGATTTAGGAAATGCAATAAGAGAAAACTTTCGCTATTTACAAAATCATACCGTTATTTTGCTTAATTCCCTAAAACGAATACGAAAATTGTGCATAGAACAAAATGGAAATCAGTTTGAACAGTTCTTTTGATTTCCTTGGTTACTGTAGTTCTTATACGACAGTTGATTTTTGCTGAAAGGCTTGTTACATAATAATTTATTACTGTTTTGTTCTTGTGTTACATAAATCTAGGTAGGTGGTACTTTTTTGGTGCGAAATTATCAATACATATTTTGATAAATAGATTTAATTACATATTTATTTTGATTTATTGTTAGGATGTAGATATTGTTAACGACTTTAAATAAAAGGCAGCATTGTTTTGCATGGCCTACTGCAAAATTTGGGATGATAATTACAAAAATTAGGATTTTTGTTGTTGTTTATTAAAATAGACCCTTACTATTATATATTTTTGAGAAACTTTTAAAAGGACAAATCAATTTCTGGACAAATATACAGGGAGTCCCATAAAAAAACACAACTCTGGGTCATATCTAAAAAAATAACAGCTCAAATGAAAAATATACGCCACTGGATCCAGCGTAAAAAACTGCATAAGCAGCAATTTTTCCCTTTGCGTTAAGTTAAAGGATAAACGAGATACGAGGGGGGTCCCAAAATGCAAAATTTTCTATTTCGCCCTGTATCTCATAAACGAAGAAGGCTATGAAAATTTTGTTTACGGCTTCATGAGTTTCACAAAAAATTAGCTCGGGTTCGTGAAAACCGCAAGGTTCTATCTTGAAAAATAAGCGAGATACCCTGCTTTTGCAACTAAATCCGGACACCCTGTACAGGGTGTCCCGTTATGAGTACTTTTGCGGGGTATCTCCATTATTTTTATGGATAGAACGTTGAAGTTCTCGCTACATTATGCTACTTTCTTAACTAACTAACTTCGTTAACAAAACTTGCATAATCATTTTATTTTTTAATATACAGGGCTAAATTGAACATTTTCAGACACCTCTCGTATCTCAACTATCAGATAACTTATCGAAAATGTAAAAACTGTTTATTATATAACTTTTCCCGTAGAACTCAATTCCGCCTTCGGAATTAGTATACAGGGTCAAGTCAAAAAGTTATCGGACCCTACTTTATTTTTTTAAATGAAACACCCTTTATATTTATAGATTATAAAATTTGTGTTTTTTCACCTTTTCAAAAATATATAATAATATGCACTTATTCTGAGAAACGCGCAAATAAATGACAACTTTCTGAAATTAAATGCATAATTTAATAGTAGGGTATGGCTATTGCTTAATAAATGCCAAATATATCTCATCGGTTTTTGGCTTTAAAGCAGTTTATCAGGGACGTGCGGTGAAATTTTAAGAAAGGGAAGCAATTTTTAGAAACTTACCTATTTGTAACGTAATTCAATTCTTCGATCATTTTTTCAAATTCTTCAATGACGTCATCATAAAAACGTCGATGCTCCGACATATTTTGGAGAAGTGTATTTTCAGTAGACAACAGCGATGTATGCCAAAGTCTCTCCTGCCCCGTTTTATACGTTTAAATAACTAATTCACACAATTTCGACACTTCGGTGTAGGCATCTTCCAGCTCCTTGTGTTTTAAAAATTGCATTAGTTCCTTAGCGTTATTTTTTGCGCTAATGTCATCAGTTTCATACATCACTTTTAGTTCAGATCGCAGTAACACTCGGTCGAAGAACTAGCCATAATGAAGAAGAAGAAGAGATTTAAACGCATCTTCTGGAAAAGTTTTTCCTTTAAATGCATCAAAATTGGAGAGCTCGAGGAATTTAAAATAATTTAAACCGTTAAATCTATAGTTTATTTGTTGCTGAATTTGATCGATTATTTGATAAAAGAGGCGTCTGTATGATGTTTAAACATCTCCCACCTTGTCTGTTCGAGGACGATTGGCTTGTGGCTCTACATTTAATGTCATCGTTTTCTCCCAAAATAGGTCAAAGTCATCTCTTTTTTGGCTTAACGTGGACTTAAAATCATCCACTTTTTTTAGGCAAAAAGCAATATCATTTGCTTTAGTTTGTAATACATTGAAAACATTGTCCGAGAATGGAAATATTTCTGAAAATACGTTCAACAAATAATTAAAATCTCGTTTCAAACAGTCTAAAAACCCCCTCGTACTGTTTATTGCTTCTGAGTCCCACGTTTCATTATTTTCTATTATATTCTCAAATAGTTCAATCAGTGATTCATGATTTTCAGATACTGTTAACACAAGTCTTCCATTATAGTTCCACCTAGTATGAGCTACTTTGGGCAATCGTTTGTGGATAATGGAGTCCAAAGCTTGTGTACGTTTTGTTGGCAAAAAAAGCAGCCACGAAAAATACTTTACACTCTTTAATGTGATTGATGGACTGGGATAAAACTAATTTTAATTTATGAGCAAAACAATGGACAATCGAGAAACTTGGGAAAGTTTCTCGAACTTTAGCTTGCAGACCCCCTAATTGTCCTGCCATCACTGCAGCTCTATCATAGCTTTGAGCAACTAATTTTTTCTCTCCATCAATATCTTTAGTAACGTTATAAACTACGGTATATAATGCATCTGCTGTACGATTCTCGGACACATTATTAAAACCTAAAAATCGCTCTTCAATACTTCCGTCTGTTTTTACGTAGCGTATTACTATAGATAATTGGGTAAAATTAGTGATATCAGTTGTTTCGTCCAGAACAATAGCAATGAACCGCGCCTCGCCAATCTCCTGCTTAATTCTTTTTAGAATAATGGTTGCAACAGCGGAAATTAAATCATTCTGGATTAGATTCGACGTTCCGCGAAAAACGCTAGACTGCTCTAAATGATTTTTTAAGCAATCATCATATTGAGCCATTAAACTAAGTAAATTTCCTCTATTTGAATAAAAACCCTTGTTTTGTCATGACCTCTAAATCCCAATTCGTGCTGTCCGAGAAAAAAAAAACATCGATAAATTTTCTTAATATTTGCCTATTTTTATCGACTAGTTCATTGTGTTGGCGGAGACTAATTTCCAACTGTTTATTAAGGACGTGTTCAATTCTGGTTTTGCCGAAGACGTTTTCTTTTATAACGGCCTGCAAATGCGCTTTGGACATAATGGGTCTTTTTACAGCTTTATGGAAATTGTTTAAATCGGAAAAACCAGTTTTATTCCAGAGACCTTTTTCATTTTCAAAAAGTAAACATGGCCTACAAAATAATTTACTTATATTTTCACACCCTGTTGGTCATTTAAATTGTTGTTCCGGATAAAAATGTCTAATACAGTTTTTCATTTTTGTGGTTAAATTTTTCATAGGCGGTTTTGCCCTTCCTGAAAATTATTTGAAGCTTATCAGCGAAGTTTAATGTTGAAAATCTCTTTATTATTAAGACACACACCACACATTCACACACTTTTTCTTACTAAATTCTCCAACATTTCCAACGTTATTACCGACAACCGAAGTTGACGGTATTTGCATATCCACGTCCGTATTATTGTCGGATAGCCGTTCAAACAAAGAACCTACTCCAACGATAGCTTTCGCCCTCACTTAAAGCACGCGACTGAAATGCAAAAATTGCAAACAGCCGGTGGAAACTTCAATAACCTCTGGCTCGATTCACAGGAAATCAAGCATACAGACTTGGATGCAGAGAAGCTAGCGGCCCGCATAGGTTCTATTCGATTTTCTGTTGTTGCTGGGTCGGAGTCAAGGCCGCATTTATTATAGGCTTAATAATTAAATAATATTTTAGCATTTTTAATATAAACTAAATTAATGGCTTCCTATTTCAAAAATTACATTTTAGAAGATGTTTTGTATTTTTTTTTGGGGAAGTCCTGCTTCCCTTGCTTCCATGGACTGCACGCCCCTGCAGTTTATAAACGTTCTTTTTGTATTTTTATTTAATTAATATTTATCAATTTCTTCGAATAATGGTAGCGTATAGTAATTATGAAAAATATATACTGGTATGTTTTATACAGAGTAATGAAAATTCTGAAGAAGCGTCGGAATTATATTTCCAAAGGTAAGTCAGATATTATAGCTATGTATTATCATTTTAAGTTTTTGCTTGTCAGATATCCATAAAGAAGGCAACAGTTTTATTGAGACGAATGCTTTTTTTCCAGTGCGGGAATTTTTAAACGTCACAATACCAGGAACTGCCATAGTGAAAATCAGCATTTAATGTTTGAAAGAGCACAACAAGGACGCTTTGGAGTTGGGGTGTAATGTTATTTTGGGCAGACATATAGTTTATAGGATTTTTGAAGGAGGTCTTACAGCACGTAGATACCTAGAAATCCTTCAACAAGTTATTCTAGAACTGAGCTGTTTACCTAGAGCAAGATGGTACCCCAAGTCACAACTCTAGGCTCTTAAGGGAATTTCTTGATAATAATTTTGCTCAAAGATGGATAGGTACCAACGGACCTGTTAGATGGCCTCCACGATCTCCAGATCTTTCAATTTTAGATTTTTTTATGAGGCTATATGCATAACGAAGTATATAAAACACGATACGACGGCATAGCAAAACTTCGAGAGGCCTTTCCCATTTAGCCTTTCGATATCTGCGAATGAGACCAATGGTTTTTTTTAACGCTATTCAAAGAATTATAAAAATGTGCCAATTTTGCATTAGAGAAAATAGCCGTCAATTTAAATATCACCTTTAATAATTTGTTTTTTCTTTTTTTAGTAATGTTATTTTTTTTGTGTTTGTTATATTGTTACTTTATGTTATCAGCCAAACTTACTGTTATTAAAAAACTCTATGGGTATTTTTACATAAGAAGATACCTATATCCAATTCTCTGTTAGCAATATGAAACTTTCAATTGTTTATTATTGTTATTACTGTCCTACTATTAAATTATGCTTGTAATTTTAGAAAATTGTCATTTATTTGCGTGTTTCTAAGAAAAAGTACATGCTATTATATATTTTTGAAAAGGTAAAAAAAAAATTTTATAGTCTATAAATATACCGGGTGTTCCATTTAAAAAAAATAAAGTAGGGTTTGATAAGTCTTTGACCTGACCCTATATACTAATTCCGAAGGCGGAATTGAGTTCTACGGGAAAAGTTATATAAGAAACAGTTTTCACATTTTCGATAAGTTATCTGATACATGGTACACAAGTAAGACCATTGTTTATCGTAGTTCAGAGCCCTGTGGCTCTGTATAATAGTAAAAGTCCATCCGGTAGAGTCATGAACTGACATACGGAAAGGGACTTGCGCCCCTACTAATGTTTACAATAAGCAAACACAATTACTCGAAAATATAAATCAGAAGATGCCCCCGGACTACAAAGGATACAAAGTAAATAAGCGTGAAAGCGAATACAGCAATTGCATAATACGACGACGTCGTCAGAGCAAACGGCTGGCTGATGCCGATTTCCGATTACTAGAGAGAGCCTCGGCGGACGGCGGCGACGTTCCCAGCGGACTCCTGCCATTTTCCTGCCCAATGCACGGTTTAAAATTCTTTTCCGCCTACGAAGTTCATTTTTAGACAAGACTTTTTCATCTCGGAAGGTCGCCAAAAGATTCGCGCGGAACATAGTTTCGATTTCACTCCAATATATTTGCTGTAAAGTAGGTACAAGTAGGGTTGCCAGATGGCGGGGATTCGTCTGGATTTTCCCGACATTTCGTATGACGTCCAGACTCTCGACAAAATACAAAATCTTCCGCGCCGGGACGGGTAAGAAAACTTTTTTTGGTGCCGATGCTGAAGATTCAATATTTACAAGATCGCTATGATTTTTTCTGATAAATCTTTATATGTATAAGATCACACATTTATATTGGGCACTGTTTTCTTCCACCATATTAGATTCCTGCTTGATTTTTGCGTATAATTTAAAATAAATTGAATATTTTTACATTCAGTCGACATGGTTCCAGCAGGACGGCACCTCTGCACATTTTGGCTTAAACGTAAGAAAATACTTGGACACTACTTTTTCAAATCGGTGGATCGGCAGAAGGGGTGAAATTGAATGGCCAGCCAGAAGCCCTGACTTCACGCCTCTGGATTACTTTCTCTCAGGCATTTTAAAAATAAAGTTTATTGATTAATAATCCTTTATTTAGCACTTGGCTAATATACAAAATAAATACACACATACAATAATAATAATTGTCAATTTAAAAAAATGGTCACAATGTAAAAAAAACATATCTTGGAATATCAACACATTAACACATGACAGATTATATATAAAAAAAAACAACACATGTGTACTTAATAGAAAATGCTTATAAATTCACAATACATATAAATTTAAAAAACAGGAATACAGCAATTTTAACATAAATAAAAATTTAAAAAGTTATGAGGTCAGTACATTAAAATTCCAAACACAGATAAAAAGAAACAACAATTTTAACATAAAATTACCCATTTTCATTATTAATCTAAAACATTATACTTTATACAATTAATTACCTTAAGTAGTCCTTTAAATGTTTTTTAAACAAATTTAGGCTATCCAATTTTTTTATTTTTTCGGGAAGAGCATTAAAACAAATAACCCCCTTATGGAACAAGGAGTTTTCTGTGCTTTTTTATTTTTGGTGACTACATAATTTTTTTTTCTATTTCTGGTAGGGTACTGGTGGACAGAATCATGAGTACATAACTTGTCGGATAAATAATTTGGTGTTAATCCATTACTTATCTTAAATATTAATACCATAACCTGAAACTCTAAAATTTTTTGAACTGGAAGCCACTCTAATGTTTCGAGCATGTCCCTTATGGGAGTTTCTATTCTGCAATTTTTGTAGCCTGGAAATTTCATTTTTATTTGCTGTGTATAATATGGAAGAACTGTAAATTAGGTGGGGCAACACCAACGTATTATAAACAGTGATCTTAGAAAACTGAGACAAAAACGACGCTACTCCTGAAAGAAAGTTCACATTCTTAGACACTTTGTCAATTATATATAACACATGTTCTTTAAAATTTAGATTCTTATCAATAATAAATCCTAGGTATTTCATTTGATTAACAGCCTCAACTATATCATCACCTATTTTTACATTTATATCCGTCACAATAAACTCTTGTTGATAGTTTTTATTTGCAATTAGCATACATTTAGTTTTTTTAACATTTATTTTCAAAATATTTTTAATAAACCACGTCTTAAGTCGGAGAAGATCTTCATTAATATTAGCGATAAGGTGATCAAGAGTTTTAGAATAAAAATATAATAAAGTATCGTCAGCAAACAAATGAATAGAACACGTTTTCACCACCGTTGAAATATCATTTATCTACAGTAGAAACAGCAATGGTCCTAGTGTGCTAGCCTGCGGCACTCCAGCAGCACTCGCAATCTCAGATGATAGTTTGTCATTTATCTTGGTAACCTGCTTCCTATTATCCAAGTAGTCTCCAAACCAATTCAAAACACCTTCTACTATGCCATATCTTTCCAATTTTTTCAATAATGTAGCTCTGTCTATTGTTTCAAATGCACGTTGCAAATCAAGAAACACCGCTCCTATAGCATAATTGTCATCTAATAAGTTTTTCCAGTCATAAAGAACACTTTGCAAAGCTCGGCAGTTATGTCGTCAGGACTTGCTTTATTAGGCAATGAGAATATGACTTTTTCAAGTTCTAGGTGACTAATCAAACGAAAACTCGCAAACCTTTGACAACATTGAACGCCTCGATTTTCATCACATACTCTGTCTCTATCAATATCCCGAATAATCAATTTTATGCTCTCTACAAAGTATTCATTCACACTCTCTGCCATCTCCCTACTATCGGTTGACCTCCCCATTAACTTCAACCCTATTATTTTTAATATGTTTCTTTTTGTCATTAATCAGTTGGCTAAGTGTTTCCCACATTTTTCTAGGGTTATGCTTTTGCAAATCAATTTTTTGTTGATAATAAACCTTCTTTTCTGTCTTTATTACAGCAACTACTCTATTCCTACACTCCCTATACCTAGATCTATCATCATCCTTCCCAGTCATTTTCCATGTTCTATATGCAGCATCCCTTTCTTTAATTGCACTTAAAACTCTATCATTAAACCGTTCCTTATATCTTGGTTTTATTACTATTTCTGTTTTTGGAGTAACTTGGTCAATAGAACTTATTAAAATATTATAGAACTCAATAGATTTTTTATTTATATCCCCATCATTTCTATAATTCCATTGGATATCACGAAGAATGTTATTTATCTCTATGTAATCTATTCTTCCCCTGCAATTTATAATTAAATTATCCCTTCCCGTTTTTCCCGAGTGAATAAAAGCCCTAATTATGTAGTGGTCACCAATTCGCGGCGTTTCCAGAACACATTTCTGGTCTGTTAGTAAAAAAAAAATCTATTATCACCATTCGCTGTTGAATGAGTAACCTTTTCCATAATTTGTTCATATCCATTATCCTTAGCACTTTTTTTAATCTAACGGGATAGGTAGATTGTGACGCCCAGTTTATATTAAAGTCCCCCATTATAAAAGTTGGATAAGAACTATCTGCCCAATTCTCAAATTAATTTTCAAAGATTGACAAAAATTCAGACTTACTTGCACTAAGTGAATGATACAAGTTACCAACAATATAAGCTGAATCATTAATACAGACTTTTATAACAAATAACCAATAATTTTTTTGATACTGAAATGTCTGTACTTCAATTAAATTAATACAATCTTTCACATATATCATGACACCACCGCACAGTGGGTTCCTTCATGTGACAAAAATATAAAAAACAACATGCATATTTGTTGTCACTGTGACCTAATCTATGTAGAAAAAACTAGGAAGTATGCGTTGAAAACAATGGATGTTGCCTGAGTAACAATATTAATATTATGTTGTCTGTCAAATGTGACAGTTATATTAACAGTCGGTAATTACGTTTTTTGCCATTTTTTATATTGTAGTTGTGTTTGCTATATAATATTATTCTTAGTGTGTTTAGTTAAATCCGTGATAATGGAATATAAAGTTCAAGGTATGTATGTATAAAAATCTATTAAAGAATTAAAATTTATTCATTACTTTTTATACTGAGGGTTGCACCAGAAAGTAGTATTTTCAAACTTTTTTCTCTTTTATAATACACGAATTTGTTAAGTGTTAAAGTATTTGTTAATTTTAGTTAGTGATGATTTCTAATTTAAAATATTAAATTGGGTTTTACATTTTGGAAAAAAAATAATGTAGGTTCTACAATCATCTACTCGTTAAATTAATAATGTATTAACTTCGTAAAAAATGTGTAAATAAGTTGCTTTTGACTACAACGTATTATGGCTACGTTATTCTTTTCCAGGTAATTCCTATGAGTTTAAACTTCAAAGAAGGCTCATTTATGATATTTGGATTACTAAAAAAGGTGGAATGGGTGAAAAAGCGACTGAAGTGTCCATGCTTTCATGCAGAATATTCCAGATATTTCAAATAAAGACTATTTGAATTTAAACTCATTAAAATTACGAGTTGAATACATTTGCAAAAGAATATATATTATGTTAAAGGAGTGCAAAGGTAACAAGTCATACTTTTTAAAAAAATATTTTGAAATAATTTTAATAAATTTTGAATAAGGCCCTAATAATGTTAAGTATGTCTATTTTTATTAAAATCGAAATTAGTTCAAATATGGAATATTTCATTTAAAAAAAAATGTTGATCATATTTTTGGAGCACATGTATACATAAAAAAATTTTTACTAAATCCAATAACTATTCTATTTATAAATTCTAAATCACAGAAAACAGAGATATAGTTTTGATTTTCTGTGCTAAAATTAAAAGCAAAAATGTGAAATTGGGAATATTTATAATGAATCACCTTGTATACATACGGACACATTTTTTTAAAGAAACATATTTTTTTATACGGGTTGGGCTAAAACATATTTTAAAAGCAATTGTTTTTCTAATTTCCAGTTTTTTATATTTTTGACACCATCGACCATATAAGAGGAACCACTGTGCACCGGTATGTCTGTTCTCGTTATCAACTCTAACAATTTGATAACCTACAATATTTATTTCACAGTCTTTTATATCTTGCGTGAGTCTAGTTTCAGTTAAACATACAATCATTGGATTTAAGTTGAGTATAAAATTATGAAATTGATTAAATTTTGAAATAATACTTTGACTGTTTGTCAATATTACAGACATACCTTTCTGACTTACAAAAAATGTTTATTCTCACAGTATGCATTCTACCCCAATGTGTAATGTACAGACCTCCATTACAAATAAAATCCTTAGACAAAAGAACAGAATTAAAATGTAAAAATTTACCAAAGTCTTTTTTATCAAAAATACTATTATACATCATCTTGTTATGTTCATTAATATACTGATTAAGGAGCATATTGTTATTGAACAGAGGCACTGCGAAAAGTAATAAGTTTGTTTGTTTATTATGTTTTTTAGCCCTTGAATTGTTCTTTCTTGTACCCTTATACCTTTTAACAAGTTGATTGTTCCACCCATTACAATCACATAATCAGTTTTAGTATATTTTTTTGTCATCTTATTCATGTTCTCTACTAAATCCTCTAAACAGGCATTTCCCTTAATTATCGACTATATATTATAATTTTTACCTACATATTTTCCCTAAATTGACTTCCTAAATTATCAGCCAATATAAGAATATTATTTTTTTGTCTGGGCTTCTGAACACTGATCATTTTGTTTTTTCCTGAAGTACTTCCTGAAACATTGAGCTCTCTCTTCAGTCTCAAAATTTCGTCTTGATACAGTCCATTATCCCCCTCCAACGTTCTGATTGAGTTCACCATTTCCTTACTTGTTTCTTTTAAGTGTTCTTTTATGTAACAAAACCAGATAATGTTAACGTATTTAAAGACAGAATTAGAACAGAACGTCAACTTATAACTCCGGATATGCTTCAAAATGTTACAATAGCATTTTATTACAATTTGGGACGTTGTCAGACCTTTCAAGGGGATCATTTTCAAAACTTAATTAAATATGTTTAGTTAAGTTTAATTATTAAAGTGTCTTAAATTTTGTGTTTGCTATTTACAAGTATTTGTTGAGTTATTAAAAAATGATGTTATATCTTTTAAACTAGTGGATTTTCCGTGATTTTTTAAACACGCTGGATAAAAGTGGTCAATAAAAATAACATTTCCTGTTATAGCAGGGTTTTTGTCGATAATCTTTATAGATAAAGAAGTTTTGAACGATAAACGCTATCAGGGAAAAATAATAAAGCTTTTGGCTTTTTTGAAATTCATGTTTTTTGTACAGGGTGATTTTTTTTTCTTTGATATAGGCTGAACGGTAAGAGATACAAAAAAACTAAGATATATGTCCTGTCCTCTTTTTTAGTATTTAGTTAATGGCTTGGTCAGATCTACGCTAACTGGATTGGTTTAAAAAATACAGGGTGATTCTCAAAATATCCCGTTTCTTATTATCTTTTATTACTCGGTTATTTATGGAGATATAAAAACCTTAAATACAAAAGTTATATGACTTTTACGTAGAATCCAGCGGCGTTCTAGATGTTTTAAATTTTGAGATATTATCAAAAGTAGCATTTTCTTAAATGGGACACTCTATATCTAAGTATCTAAAAAAATTGTATTTTTTTCTTGCGATTTGAACAATATATAATACTTAATATTTTGCTTTGTCCTAAATAGCTAAAATACCAAAAAAACATTTTTTTTTAGTTGGCCATGGACTGAATTCTTTAGGCGTTTGTTTTTGTTTGTTTACATGTCATAAAATTAAATAAAAATTAAGATTGATTGTCAAATTTCGTTTTCGATTATATTTTTTGAAAAAAGGTGTCCAAAATGGATATTTTTCAAAACTACGAATAGTGAAACATGTTTGAGTGCTATATCCAGTAAGAGTTGCAATAAGGAAAATAGAGAGAGATGAAATAAATATTATATATATAATAGCTTGTGTTGCTGCTGATCCCACAGTATCTAGTTAAAAAACCATAAGTATAAACCATATAAAATAAGAAAAGTTCATATCTTACATCCTGGAGATGAAGAACGTTATTTAGAATTTTGTCATTCGTATTTGCAACAGATTAATCGGAATCCCAATTTTTTTCAAAATGTAATATGGATTGCCGAAGCTTTTATATCTAGCGAAGAAAATTTTAATCGGCAAAGCAATCGATATTGGTCAAACATAAATCCTCATCAAAACGCCGCTAGAGTACGACAAGGACGCTTTGGATTCCATGTGTGGGTGGCACTACATCAAAATAGAGTCCTTAATTACAGGATTTAAAATGAAAATTTGAATGCTGAAGGATACATCCAAATTTTGGAAGAATGTGTAACAAACGAGTTGAATAACAGGCCATTAGCTGCAAGAAATAATGCTTATCTACAACAAGACCTAGCCTAGCCTATAACAGCCATATGGTAAGACACTTACTAACTGTCACTTTCGGCGAAAATTGGCTTAGTAAATATAGACCAAACAAATGGTCTCCGCGTTCCCCCGACCTGATGCCACTAGATTTTTATTTTTGACGATTTATCAAGAATGAAGTATATAAAACCCAAAGTAATACTTTAGAAAAACTTAGAGCAACTTTTATTGATTGCATTGGAAGAGTGTCAAATATTCATATTTATAAGGCCACTCGTTCAGTTGCAAGCCGAGTCCAAAAATGCATCGATCAGAATGAAAGATAATTTGAGCACCTTTTGTGATTAAAGAACTATGCTAATCGTATTCAAAATAATTGTTGAGTTGTTATTATAATGTTTTGTTGTTTTTTGTAGATGTTTTTGTTTATCAAGGTTTTAATATTCTTGTTAACTGAGTTTTTAAGATACCTATTATAAAATAAAAGAATAATAATTCAGTCCATGGCCAACTAAAAAATATGATTTTTTAGTATTTTGTCTATTTAAGATAATGTCTAATAAAGACAAAGCAAAATATTTTATATTATATATTGTTGCAATCGCAAGAAAAAATTCAATACTTTTAAGAAAATGCTACTTTTGATAATATTACAAAAATTAAAACATCTATATTTTTTTATGTACGCCGCTGTAAAAACACAAAAAACTTTTGTTTAAAAAACTTTTCAAATTGTCTATTAATCTATAGCAATTAGAAAATAAAAATCGTTGTTTTAAATTCCCGTTTGTTTAAAATATTGAAAATTTTGTGCCTTATTTGTCATCCTTCGTTCAGCTTTTTACGCTTAAAATCGTTAATTTTGCAAGAGATGGCTGAAAAACGCAACGCAATATCTCTTCCCGTTTTTGAAATATTCGACTTTATGTTTCACCTAAAAAATTCAAGAGTTAGAATAAAAAAAATTAGGCTGCATCCTATTTTTTCTGAAGTTTCACCCTCAAGATACTGGATTGATTATGACATGCCTGTAGATAGAAAAAAGAACTAACGTTTATAAATCTTGTAATAATGACATTCTTTGAACATCTGATAAATAGTTACAATTTGAAGCATATTGCGAAACAATGATTATTTGAAGATAACCGGATAGTTAAGTTTATCTATCTTCTTCACCTTGGAACATAATTATTTTCTATTATGACATTCCGATCGATTAAACATTAAAGTAACAAACAGGATATAAATTATTATATTTCTGTTAAAAACACTGAGTTGAACAAAGAGGAATGAGAAGTGTCGACAATTCCTGTTAGTGGGATGTTGTGCCAGTTGTTATTAGGGGTTTGAATGATTCTGACGAGTCATGTAAATTTTCATTCTTCAAGAAAAATTACATAACATAAAAAGTGCTTAATTTACAGATATTTCTTTTCTTAGTAGTCAATGGTCTGTAGACTTTTTAATGTGGGGATTTTTGAAAAGCAAAGTTTACTTTAATAATCCTTATAATTTAAATAACATAAAGTAATCATTTATTAGGAACGTGCAAATTGGTAGGAAGTTAACAATCAACTGTTTGAGCAAAACTTCCATTTTGTTTTTATTTTTAAATCAAAAATTTAAAGTCTTTAAACGCGCGAAATTTGACAATATTTAATATATAAATATCTTTTAAATAATGAACCATGCACCTCTTTTTCCTTAAATTATTAAGGAGTTTCGATAAACGGATATTTCACTGTTATAAAAATCTTTGAATGGGTATTTTCTTTGTTTTGTTTTTATAGTATTGTAAAATGCTGGATTTCTTTAGTCACCGGAATTTTGCATAATCCTGTGACTACCTATCTTTGACTTTTTCCATGCTCTGTATTTTGGCTTTATGAAATAATAGTTATTATGATTATTTATCAACGTCAGTGAGTTAAGAAGCCCTTAACCCACGCATTTTGCGTGAGTTAAGAGCTTTATTACCGCACGTATTTTCATTCATTCATTCTTTTTTAGTTTGAAATTTGTAATATAGAAAAAGCGAAGAAGATGTTTATAAGTTATTTTATCAAAAACTATAAAACATGAAAAATTATTTATTATAAATATTAATAATACAATCTTTCAAATAAACTCCTGACGAAGCAGCCACGTTTTTGTAGTAAATACATTGTTTTTATTACACTGGCGGACAAAAAAAATTTTTTGTTGTAACACAAATCAGAATAGCATAATCTAATAGAATGGACCTATCCAAATATGAAAATGACAAATGGAAAGTTGTAGCACGTAGGGTTTTCTTGTTAGAGTTGTAGAACCATATCGAATGTTACGATACTTAATATCTATAGAAAAAAATTATTTCAGGAAATTCTTAACCCTGTTTATTGACTATGTTTACAGTTTTCGCCTATTAAACATCCCATACATTAAAAAAAAAGCAAACGAGAAAATATTAACTTAAAATACTAATTAAACTTTATTTTTTCCGTTTATGAGGTGTTTTATCTTCTCTCTTCAAAAATCAACAGTAGTCACCCATCATGGCTGGATCCCATCGTCCTTGGTACCGAATTTCCATTGTTCTGCTTGGTGAAACCTTTCACCCTTTTTGTCACTAACAGCTCTCAAATTGTTAAGCAAAAATGACAGATGGGAATGGAGGAAGTGAATTTTTAATGACATTCTGGCACCAAGCGCTTTATAGGCATCTAAGAGCTCATTAACTAATTGTTCATAATTTTCATCCATATTATTGCCTAAAAATCGTCTTACTACATTAAGAAATGAATTCCATGCTCTTAGTTCCTGCCTGGTAAGCTTTTCCGTAAAATTGACATCGTCCAGCAATTTGCTGATTTGGGGCCCAATAAAAATGCTTTCTTTTAATTTGGCATCACTTAACTGGGGAAAGACTTGTCTTAGGTATTTAAATCCATCACCATCTTTATTCAAACCCTTCACAAAGTTTTTCATCAGCCCAAGTTTAATGTGAAGCGGAGGCAAAAGAAAAATTTTGGGATCAACAAGAGGTATAAATTTAACATTTTGAGATCCCGGTTGAAATTCGCTTATTGCACGACTGTCCCATAAACAAAGAAAACAGCAATATTTTGTAAATCCCGCCTGAAGTTCCACTAAAATCGCTATAACTTTTAAGTCCCCACATATCTGCCATTTATACCTAGTGTAGTTTATTTTATCCAAAATCGTGCGCATATTTTCATAATTTTCTTTCATGGCAACTGAATGGGCAACTGGTATTAAGGGCTTTAAATTTCCATTATGCAATAACACAGCTTTTAAGCTAGCACTCACGAGGAGAATTCAATATCAAGTTCCTGCATTAAACTGTCTATATCAGTACACGCGCATAACAAATTTTCCATACTGTAGAATTCAGAAAACATAGTATTTCTTTTTCTGAAATTCGTAATTTTTGTTTCTTTGGCCAACAGATTCCATTCCTTAAGACGGGAACCCAGAAGTTCTGACTGTTGCTTGGATAACCCCAAATCACGTACTAAATCATTTAATTCACTTTGAACAATCAAATGTGGCTCGCTGGAACTGGGACCTGTGGTAAAAGTGGGATCGGTGCACTGTTCTTCTGAGCTGCCTGATGATGCGTTATCTCCATTATCTCACAAATCAATAGCTTGACAATTTAAAGGCGCAATGGGCACTGGCAAATTTGCATTATGGGGAACAGGTCCTATGGCAGATTGCAGATTTGGATATTCTATATTGTGCTTTCTCTTTTTGGAATAACCTTCAGTCTTTGTCAGGCAAAAATAACAATCGTCAGAATAATTGGTGGGTTCTCTCCATACCATTGGAACTGCAAAAAATAATTAGTACGCCACTGGACAAAAAAATAAAAGGGTATTTCAAACAGCAGCTAAAGATGCAAGATGTATTGTATAGGATGGTTTAGGTGCTTAACTCTTTGAGGTACGGGAATTCGGCTTAAAAAAAAACCCTAGCGGTACGAGAAAAAAAACATTTGAAAAATATACAAATTGTGGTGTATTTCTTTCAAATAAGTATATTTGAACACTAATACACATATATAAAAATATACATATACTGCAAAAGTACTTAGATTGGGTGGTTTATTTCTTGCACCACCATACTTTAACAAAATTAAGAATATCATATATAAATAAACAATATATTCTAAAAACATATTAAGTTTTAGCATGATAAGATTGGAAACAAGTTTTGGTTTTTCCTAAACATAATGGCATGGCGCAAACACTGCATTGCCAATTGGTACGAACATCTTTTTTTTTTCGAGCTACAATAAGCACATCTTCGACGAGTGGTTCTCATTGGCTGATGTGCACTTTCTGCTCTTCTAACGGCGGTCGATACTGTGGGCTTATGAGAACTAATGGCGACTGATAATTCCGTAGACATGTTTCTTTTGTCTAATTTTTGAACCAATGTTTTGGCAACTAAGCCTTCTGAAACCTGTCTTCGGAATTCTTTGAGAGAAATTTTAGCATTTTCTTTATGGTATAGTTTATATATTATAAAGGCATTTGTTATTGCCGTATCCAGAAAGAAAAAGAATATGCGATGCCACCACTTGTGGCTTTTTCGATCAAGCCCATAATATGATCGCATTTGATCGAATTTGTCCACAAAGTTCATGTGTTTATTATAATCACTAAGTAAAAAAGGGCAAGGAATATGCATCGCAGTGCCATCTTTCTCTTTCCTTTTTACTTGAGTAACAACTGTAGGGTCTTGGTAATTAGATAACATATGCACGGATTTCTTGTCACGCCATTTCACAGCACTCAATCCACTATCGCTTATAAACCATTCATACTCCCCTCTTTTTAAATTTTTATCATTAGTTAAATTAGGCAAATTTTTTCTGGATACATTTAATGTTCCACATGCATATAGTTTTAAGTCTAAAAGATCCTCCATTAGCTTTACGGATGAGAAAAAATTGTCAAAATATATTTTGTGATTTTTTTTTTCAAATTGGAGTAGCTAAATTCTTAACGACTCGGGCCCCCAAACTTTTTTCTGTTTGATCCCCCGTCTTCCCTGTGTATATATCAAAATTCCAACAATACCCTGTTTCATCCGCTAAAACCCACGCTTTGTATCCCCTTTTTATGGGTTTTTTTGGTAAGTATAGTTTTAGCGAAGATCGCCCCTTAAATTTTATCATTGACTCGTCGACGGATATTTTCATGGGGCTGTAAGCATGATTGAAAATTAGTTTTAAGGTGATTGAGAAGGGGCCGTACTTTATAAAGTTTATCATAATTGGCTGAGCCACGTGGTGGCATTATGCTGTTGTCATTTAGGTGAAGGTTCGAAAGAATCCAACCAAATCTATGAACTCTCATAAGCTTACTTATGTAGGGATCGTGAAGGTCTGGTGAAGAACTCCAATGATCACGGTAACTTGGGTATTTTTTAATGCCCATAAGAATATTTATACCCAAAAATGTCTTGAGTTCGTCAACATGTGTTTGAGTATATACTTTACCCTTGGTTTGAAATGTTTGCTCTGCATAGAGATTAGTTTGAAACACAATATCAGTCAAAAGTTCGTCGGTAAAAAAAAGATTAAACGCCTCATAAGGATTTAGGCTAGCACGATCTCGAATTGAATTCGACAGACCGACATCCGAAGTGAATGGATCAGGAGTCTTCATAGTAGAAACGCATTTATTCCAAGTAGTGACCAAACTTTTTTTCCATCGTTTTGCTAGAGTAAATAGCGGTACTAAATCCTCTGCATCCCATTCATCTGAAGAGGAAGGCTCGTCTTCTTCATACTCAGACACCACAATATCGGCAACCTCGGGATGATCAAACATAGCAGCTGAAGAACAACCTTCACTTTCTGACTCGTCACCATCAGCCTCCGAGTCACAATCGGAAGGGATTGAGGCACAATCATTTTCGATTGCATCTATTTCATCATAGAGTTCATTTTCTGTCATGCCTATCAAATTGAAAGTGAGTGGATCCTGCCGTCGGTTCATGTTTCCAACTGTACGGTGGTACAGTTTTTAAACACTAAAAGAAACCAACAAAACTCGGAGTTCAAATATCACAAACATCTAACATGTATATTAGCTCACCTTTATAGTTGGTTTTTACATAAAAATCATAAATAAAGCCACTTTTGAATAAAAAACAACACTTTTCTCATAAAAACAATAACCTCAAATCACTACGGAGCACGTGAAACGTAAATAACCACACAAAATCGTGAACGCAACCGCCAACGTTTCAGGAATTTGCGTCAGGCGATGGATCATAAGCCAATCAAATGCGGGACGGTTATTAAACCGACATACACAACAAAAATAACTTTGATTTAAGTGGTACGTTTCATCAACCACCATGCTGGAAAGGTCAGCAAAAAGGTGGTTCAAATTGTCGACCAAGGTACTTCAAAGAGTTAAAAGTTGAAAAAAATTGGAGGTTATGGAAACAATCGATATTTTTAAAACTAAGGCAGACATACAAATTTTGAGAAATTACTTTTTTTGCAGAAAATCGTTGGTTAAAACGGTGCATAGACATGAAAGTAAAAAATATTTTTCGGAAAATTATGTACATTCGAAATTGAGTTAAAAATCATGGAATTTTCTAACACCCTGTATTAAAAGAATTGACAGTTAAATAAAGTTTAAAATAGCAATTTTTTTCACAAAAAGTCAGTCTGTCAGCCCGTGAAAACCGGAGGTCGATATTTAGTCTGGTTCCAAAAATATCGAGCTTGAAAGTTAAGCGAAATTTTCCTTTCTCGAAAGCAATTGTACAGCAGTTTAGTTGAACCATGTCTATCTCTTGAATATTTCAAGACGTTACATAGAATTCCCTGGCTATTTTCGTTTTCGTTGTCGGTAAAAAAAATGAAAACATCGGCCTTCATCCTTGACGTTTTCCAACAACAAATTTGTTAACTCCTCTTGCCTGCAAACCCAATAATCAATGCTACTTTCATAAATACGTATTTTTTGTCATCCGCTTTAGAAGGAATGTTGTAATATTGATTTTAGTTAATACCCTTGACTTTTTTGATTGAAATCCCTCAGATGTTCTTTTGAGGAAGGCGACTAAATTTATAAATTTGCTGATATCAATATTGAGTTTAATAGATATCATTGTCCTTATCATACAATAAAACGCCGAGAGAGATGAAGGCCTACAGTTAGTAGATAACTCCCCGAAGTATACAATAAGTATCTTTTCATTCCCATAGTTCTGCACATTCTTCTCTCTGCACCATTTTTGGAACCTATTGAAAATATACTCATATTTTGGCTTGGATTTTTTCGGGAAGCAACCCGTTAATTGCCCTAGATGCTTTCTCCTGCTCAATACCCTCTTTCTGAATCACTCATTAAGAAATTAAAACTATCAATAAGATGTTACTTAAATTGACATTACCCGGGGTAACGCAGAGTGGCAGGATTAAAGTGCAAGCAGGTAACAGCTAATAGAAAGGTGTTTTATGCTTGCTTTAAACTTTTTGAAAAATTTGTTTAATAAAAATATGTGTGTATTTTAATAGTCGTGTGCCAGACGTAGATAAATATCTATTATGATATAGTGTTAAAAGTGTATTTTTAAGGCACGCATGTGAAAGTTTGGCTTCGCTCATCCTGCAATTTACATGAGTGCCTAAAAAAATTTCTTACACAAATATCATACAATATTTTTTCTACAAACGGCAATAAAAAGCAATAACACAAATACAAATTACATTTTTGGGATATTTTAATAAATTGATATAGATGAAGCGGTCAATCGAGCTATCTAGGATTTATCGACCAGAAAATCTCGAATGCAATGAGATTGCTTACGATAAGTTTGTGAAATGGTGTGAAGAAAAAGGCGTTTGTGAGAAATATACTGAAAATGTTTTCTTGGTATATTTTGCGGAGAAAATGAAGGTAGATCTATAGAAGCAATTCATTTTTCATTTCATACTTCATTTTATACCATTAATATTAATGTTAATAAATAAAAAAATGTTTCTTTGAGGTTTGCTTTTAAAATTTGACATTTCACTTTTAACCTGGTGTCCTAAACTTTAAGGCACTAACGCTTGGAACACAATGGAACTCCCGTAAACGATTAACGTAAAAAACTAACCAACAAAAACGAAAGTTAAAAAGGAAGTACACATTTGTGGTAGTAAAAAGGGTGATAATTTTGACGCAGGAAATAAATATTACCGTTCATCACCTATATTTCAAAAATCTATCTAACAAAACGGCCAAAAACACATAGAGAAAAATAAACTTTTACGTAAATGGGCGTAAACGATTGTTGTCATTTGCATTGTGTTCCAAGCTTTATTGTTTTAGGTAATATTTTTAAGGCTACTAGGGGGTGTTAAAAATTGCTTTTATTACACGTACAAAAGTATATTTATTTATTTGAAATTATAGACCGTGACGTCATTGCTTTGGCCATTATTAAAAAGGTAAAAACTTATTATTCAAATTGGAAAATTAACGCGTAATTATACGACTAGTAAGTAGTGTAAATCTTGTAAAAAGCATAGTACGGTGCAAAAATACTATAAGTTATTTCTTTGAAAGCTATTAGTAATTTGCAGGTGGGTTTAATAGTTTATTGTTAAGCAGAATTTTGAATTTTGCATTAGTCGTGCTTATAACAATGTAGTATATACCTTACTTCGTATCCACAATGACTGCTTTTCAATGTATTAAATTGAATATTCTGGAAATTACGCTATCAAATTTCGTTATTTAATGCTTTCAGCCTTAGAGTAAAAATTAAACTAAGCTTTCAGCAGTAAATTTTGTTGCTGCTTGGGTTGGATTTGCTTTACAGTTCGCATTTAGTTTACCTAAGTGTATCTGCCAACAGTTGCAAGCTTAGAGTAAGAATTAAAGTATAGATCACAATTCATTCATAAATCACGTTAGGGGTATGCGCCAACATGGTTCCCCTATTTTTCACATTCCCTCAACCAATGTTTACGATAAAACAAGAAGTGGGGATGGCCCATGTCCAAGCCGTGGCCATTTGTTGACGAATGCCAGTGGGGGCTCGAGTTCTCACTTCTTCAACTTTAATTTTATTTAATTTTCCACAAAAATTACGTTTGATACAAAAAAATATTGGTATGAATTCAATATGGCGAAATAAAATGACGACCTGTTAAAATATTTGATGTACGAAAATGAAGAAATGGACCATGCTTCCGTATCGTTGACAAAAGGAAGGATTCTTACTTATTCCGTAATGAGGCAAATAGGTATTTTTACAAATATCAAAGAAATAATCGTTCCCTACTTCACTATTAAAATCAAACCAATAAGTTAGATAAGCTTAAAAGGAAATTGTTATTTATATATTGTTAAACTTTAGTTTGTAGTTATGTTTATTTTATGTCACTGTAATTATGTAATTGTGACATTTAGAAAAATTATTTGTTCAGTTGTTAAAAATGTCATCTTAAACCTGTAACTGTCAAGTTAGACCTTGTCTAAATGTAAACCTCTTTAGTGAATACTATTGTTAGAGTTTTAAACTATAATCAATGCTTTTAACGCGCTTTTATTTACTTCCTACTCGTCTGGTTCAAATCTTGTAACGGATTTTTCACCACTTCCATTACCGATTATTTTCAAATTTGACATGTATACACTTTCGGATATAAAAAATCCGAATTTTTTTAGTCAACGTTTAGAAATCCAAAATGGCGGCGCCAATACGGCCGACGAATTTTGTTACTTGTGTAGATAAGTTTGTGAAATGGTGTGAAGAAAAAGGCGTTTGTGGGAAATATACTGAAAATGTTTTCTTGGTATATTTTGCGGAGAAAATGAAGGTAGATCTATAGAAGCAATTAATTTTTCATTTCATACTTCATTTTATACCATTAATATTAATGTTAATAAATAAAAAAATGTTTCTTTGAGGTTTGCTTTTAAAATTTGACATTTCACTTTTAACCTGGTGTCCTAAACTTTAAGGCACTAACGCTTGGAACACAATGGAACTCCCGTAAACGATTAACGTAAACAACTAACCAACAAAAACGAAACTTAAAAAGGAAGTACACATTTGTGGTAGTAAAATGGGTGATAATTTTGACGCAGGAAATAAATATTACCGTTCATCACCTATATTTCGAAAATCTATCTAACAAAATGGCCAAAAACACATAGAGAAAAATAAACTTTTACGTAAATGGGCGTAAACGATTGTTGTAATTTGCATTGTGTTCCAAGCTTTATTCTTTTAGGTAATATTTTTAAGGCTACTAGTGGGTGTTAAAAATTGCTTTTATTACACTTACAAAAGTATATTTATTTATTTGAAATTATAGACCGTGACGTCATTGCTTTGGCCATTATTAAAAAGGTAAAAACTTATTATTCAAATTGGAAAATTGACGCGTAATTATACGACTAGTAAGTAGTGTAAATCTTGTAAAAAGCATAGTACGGCGCAAAAATACTATAAGTTATTTCTTTGAAAGCTATTAGTAATTTGCAGGTGGGTTTAATAGTTTATTGTTAAGCAGAATTTTGAATTTTGCATTAGTCGTGCTTATAACAATGTAGTATATACCTTACTTCGTATCCACAATGACTGCTTTTCAATGTATTAAATTGAATATTCTGGAAATTACGCTATCAAATTTCGTTATTTAATGCTTTCAACCTTAGAGTAAAAATTAAACTAAGCTTTCAGCAGTAAATTTTGTTGCTGCTTGGGTTGGATTTGCTTTACAGTTTGCATTTAGTTTACCTAAGTGTATCTTCTATAACACGGCCGTCAATAAAATCTTCATGCACTAACCTAGCCAACAGTTGCAAGCTTAGAGTAAGAATTAAAGTATAGATCACAATTCATTCATAAATCACGTTAGGGGTATGCGCCAACATGGTTCTCCTATTTTTCATATTCTCTCTACCAATGTTTATGATAAAACAAGAAGTGGGGATAGCCCATGTTCAAGCCGTGGCCATTTGTTGGCGAATGCCAGTGGCGGCGCGAGTTTTCACTTCTTCAACTTTAATTTTATTTAATTTTCCACAAAAATTACGTTTGATACAGAAAAATATTGGTATGAATTCAATATGGCGAAATAAAATGACGACCTGTTAAAATATTTGATGTACGAAAATGAAGAAATGGGCCATGCTTCCTTATCGTTGACAAAAGGAAGGATTCTTACCTATTCCTTAATGAGGCGAATAGGTATTTTTACAAATATCAAAGAAATAATCGTTCCCTACTTCACTATTAAAATCAAACCAATAAGTTAGGTAAGCTTAAAAAGAAATTGTTATTTATATATTGTTAAACTTTAGTTTTTAGTTATGTTTGCCTTATGTCACTGTAATTTTGTAATTGTGACATTTAGAAAAATTATTTGTTCAGTTGTTAAAAATGTCATCTTAAACCTGTAACTGTCAAGTTAGACCTTGTCTAAATTTAAACCTCTTTAGTGAATACTATTGTTAGAGTTTTAAACTATAATCAATGCTTTTAACGCGCTCTTATTTACTTCCTACTCGTCTGGTTCAAATCTTGTAATGGATTTTTCACCTCTTCCTTTACCGATTATTTTCAAATTTGACATGTATACACTTTCGGATATAAAAAATCCGAATTTTTTTAGTCAACGTTTAGAAATCCAAAATGGCGGCGCCAATACGGCCGACGAATTTTGTCACTTGTGTAGATTAAACTGGATATTCCACTCACGTACAAATTTTCCCGTAAGACTGGTGGTTTTTCGAAAAATTATAGCGGAAATACTGCACGTCGTCTAGGAAACATGATTTTTTGTTTCCACTTACCTGGTTAGGTTTGGTTACATACCTAACCAAAAAATGAAATCTTGACAATATGAAATCTGCTTTTGAGAGACGCTAGAGTCCCTAGAAACTTTTTTGGCTAGTTCAAGAAGAGGAAATTGATGAAAATATAATTGGAAGCGAACCAAGAAACACGGTTAAATACAATGAAAGCATCTGGAGACAGTTTATGTCATTCTGCGATGAAAAAAACTATACGTTTGACCAAGATACTCCAGTATCCCAACTAGCAATGATTTTGAGTGAGAAACGAGAGAAGTCCCAGCTTTTGCCCAGTAAGAATTTATAAAGAATTACAAGATAAAAGGAAAAGTATCTCCAACACTCGACTATTTTTGACGTCAAACCCCCATTGGAAAATTTCCGGAAAACTTGGACAAAAAAACAAGCACAAAAATCAGGCCTCAATACCACAAAAAAATTTACCAACCATTCCCTCAGAGCTACTGCCGCGTCCAAGTTAGCCAAAAGCGGAGTGTCGGAGCAAAACTTGATAAAAATTACGGGTCATTCGAATGCGAAATCCCTATCAAGTTATTTGCAAATGGATCCAGATCACCACAAAAAAATTATTGAAAAAATGAGGGAACCTGGAAAAGAACCACCTCAACAGCACGTGCATCCAGCCCCTGTAGCAGCATCACCCAGCACAAGAACAAGTGGTGGTCTGACGGCATCTTCTACGTCGTTGCAAAACGACAATGTGGTTAATAATTATCAGAACTGTACCTTTTATAATACAATCAATAATTAAAATTGAATATTTAGATTTATATTAAGTACTTTTCAATATTTAGACAAATAATTTTATTAGTAAATTATTCAATTCAATTTGTGTTCAATTTGTTACAAAATTCAAATTTCTGAACTTGAAATAGGTATGTATTTAATATTCAGTTAATAAAGCTTAGTTTCCCTGTATTTGATTCGTGGAATATTCCTCCTAAATACCATTCGTGTTTAAAAATTAACCAGACAATTTTCCACTCATGCGTGTTTTCTCTAAAAATTATAAGAAAACACGCATTCGTGAAAAATTATCGGAATTTTTAAGCGCTCGTGGTATTATCCCTGAAAATTGGTGCCTAGGAAATTTGAAGAGTGTCAGCATTTAAAAATTCAAAATAGTGCTGCCAAAATGACAATGTCAACAGGTCGGATGGATGATTTTAACATTTATGGGGATTGTTTAAGAATGCACAACAAAAATCAAAATGGTGCCGCCAATATAGCGAACGAATTTTGTCATTTGTACAGATTCGGCTGAATTATCAGTATCTAGAAGTATTTAAGAATGAAAGTTATGAAATTTTAGTCAATATTTGAGAATTAAAAATGGCGGCACCAACCTAGCAGACTAATTTTAAAATGTTTGCAGATTTGATTAAAATTCGACATTTAGGGGTATTTAAGACTGCACATCGTGAATTTATGTCAACATTTTAAAAACTCAATATTGTAATGCCAACATGGCGGCGGAATTTTAACATTTGTACAGATTTGAGAATACATATCATACATTTTCAGTAAATATTTAAAAAATGAGAGTAGGAATGCCTAGATTGCGCGCGAATTTTGCTATTATGCTGATTTGATTAAAAATCGATATTAAGTGTGCAATTTATACATTTTTAGTAATAAATTGTCAAAATGAGGATGTCATCAATCAATCCGATAAGTATTTTTTTAGATGTTTTTAAACATTTAATTAGGCCACCGGTTTGTTCCCCCATTTTGAATTTGTCTCAACATTTTTACCAGTTCATCCCTATATAATATTTGATTTTTGAGCAAAATTTGAACATAATCGATGGAGTAGTTTTCTGCATTGACTTTTGTAACATTTTATTAGGCCGCCATTTTGGATTTGTAGTAAAACTTATCAGTTGATGGTCATGTCACACCTAATTTTTCTGTAAAATTTGGATAAAATGGATACGCAGTTTTTTAGTAATATTTTCTTAACATTTCAATAGACCGCCATTTTGTTCAGCCATATTGGATTTTTGACCTTTACGTCCTAACCGCCGGAACTGAGAAAACATGTTTTTTTGGAACTAGAATACTTACCTTTTGCGAGGAAAGTAAAAAAAGCGAGCGCTATAAGATAGGAATATAATAGCCAATTGTCAAATTGTTTTTCCATGTTAATAGCTAAAAAAAAATAAAAGATTTTTTTTTTAGTTTTCAATATCCTAAATCTTAAATTCTAACCAGTTTAGAACATGTTTACAAACACATTTTTACTTTTAATTACCCAAAGAATCACCATTTAAATCCAATCCAAAACTCTATTATTTCACCAGATTTCACCCAAAATCTAGTGATTTTCGAAATCGCAGTACGATTTTTTGAGCGTGAGACGCCCTTTGACTATTTTAATATAGTATAGATATTTTCTATAATTATTTTAATTATCTGATAGGAAATACTATTGTAATCGTCAAGTCAAATATTTCTTGTATCATTTTGCTTCTGAGGATTCTCACATGACCCCAGACAAAATAAACGTTCCATTATACTGAACCGAATTGGTCAATACGTCATGTGACCCAAAATAAGTGAATAAGGTATCTTCCAGTAGACATGTCTCCTGGAAAAGGAAATCTGGCTGTTTACTCAGTGATTAAAAGAAAATTCCAAACTAAAACGGCCATTTTTTTACAAACTCACATTACCGCACCATAGATAAGTCAACTAAAGCTCCTAGTTTGGCAATGTCCAAGATAAAGTAAATGAAACTTATTTATTAAATACTTAAAAAAATCAATGTTCTTCTAATGTCACTGCACCTTTAGAACGCTGCTTCTTGAAGTAAGGCAACATATAGTTAGAAGATTTGAACCATATCAACAAATACACGATAATACATTAAAACACATGCATTAGTGACGCTAAGAAAAGCTTGGAATCTAATAAAATATTTTTTATCAAATTAATTTCTTTGATGTTAAAATTTATTGTAGTTCCATGACCCGCTATTGGTTTTTAAGCCACGCCGGTCACGTGACCCTGTAACAATCTTGACTGTAGACTCTTATACTTTTTTACTATAAGGATCCCTTGTCAATGAAAGTGGGATGGTCTAATACGTGGAGTTGTCGATCGCGTTTGCCATATCTAACTAAAACTCTTGTTACTGGTGTAATCTGATCTCAGGCTTTGGGTATTTTAGTTTGTATTTTACTATTTTGCGATAAAAGTAATTTCTTTATGTTGCTTAGAAACTAATACTGGAAACACATTATTATTCTACGTATGAAAATTTTATTGCGTCATATTTAAACATATTCACCGTAATATAAATTGGTATACACATTGGTGTTCCTGGCTAGGCTTGGCATCGTCGTACGATCGACCTTATACTGTGAGGTAATCTTGGTAGTGCACAGTGGCTAAATATGTAAATAATGAACTCTATTTTTATTTATTATTTTATTACTCTAAGGTTGCAAGGTCCCCAAAATATTTTTGCGCATGTCACGAAATGCGAATTCATTATTGGTCTGTTTGGATATTTATATTGGATAGAAATAGCAGTTTGTGCTTGCGCAGTTCCACAAAGGAGCCCTGAGAGCAAGTGATTTGGGCATCTGTTTTAAAAGATATAAGACTAGCTTTATATTGAGTTTATATAACTATATTTTGTAATGGCTGGGTGGGGCTGCTTTGGGCGTCGACTTCAAAATGTCTTTATTTAAAAAATAAAAAAAATATTATTTTTTACCTTTTAGCTTTTTTTTTGAGATTCGTTATTTTTATAATTATTTTATAATTCTAACTTTTGATTCTGTAAAGATTTTATAGGATCCATGTAAAAATATGATTAAAACATTCTTCTAAAAAAGAAAGTTTTATTGATGATTCAGTATTAACTATTTTGTTTTTTATAGTTTTAGGTTAGCTAATTCTTAGTATTTTATATTTGTACTGTTGCAATATTTAAAATATTTGATTTAAACAACTAAATTTTTCTTGTATTTTAACAGGGCTAATAAACGTATGAAAGTTGATTAGAAATTTAAAATGTTATAATGATCCGTCTATAAAGAACTCATTTAATTCTACTTCATCTAAATCGACCCAACATTAACAAACGTATATCTTTTGGCAAGCCACTAAGTCTTCGATGTATGTCGAATGGGCCGAGGAAGAAAAACAAGCACTCGCTAAAAATAGAAAATTCGTTTAGAATTTGGTTTCAAGGTAAGAATGTTATTCTGTTAGATATTTGCTTCTTATATTGGTGACGTTAGACAGATGTATATAGGATGAGGATGTTTACGTGATTTCATTTTTGTCTTACTTTTCACCTAATTTGGAGATCTATTTTGGTTCATGGATTTATTCGCACGTAAAAGAAAATACTTAAAGAGACAAATTCGAGTTAGAGTTATCCACACGTTACAGGCTGTAATGAATTTGGAAAAAGTCAGGATTTATGGGTTATTTTCTCCTGATGTTTGAGACGGTATCTGAAAGACGATGAGTCGAAAAAGGAAAGCCACGTTTCGACTTACCTTATGAATTAATTAAAGCAAATACTCAAATTTCCATAAGTTGTGTTTTTTTATAAAAGAAGAAATCTAAAATTTAAAAATATTATCATTATACAGGGTATAAGTGAAGCACCTAAGAATCAACTTTTTTTAAATGGGCCACCCTATGTATTTTTAAATATTGGGTTTTCCCAAGAAATTCACGACATAACACTATATTTGGTTTTGCATTTTATTTCGAGGGTATTTCACAAAAGTGAAGCACCTATGAATCAACTTTTTTTAAATGAGACACCCTATATATTTTTAAATATTGGGTTTTCCCAAGAAATTCACCACATAACACCATATTTGGTTTTACATTTTATTTCGACGTTGTCAAATTGTTCAAAAAATATCTAAATAAAAAAAATCAAGGTCCTCCATAATCTGTTATAACTTCTAGCCTACTGTACCAAAGAAGATAAATCTCTAACTAAGAGTCTAGATAACCGCATACGTAATAATTTTATACAGGGTGTTTGCTGCAAATATGCCAACTTGGCAAAATAGAAACTAATTTTTCTTTGATTTTTTAAATGGCACACCCTGTATCTAACTGTCTTATCGTGTTACGTTGTTAGTCTTTTTTCACTTTTATTAAGGTGATCTTATACCTATGTAATAGTTTTTGCGATATATTAATTGTGTCGTTGAAAATGCTTTAAAACATATTGATGTAATTTTAATCTAGTTATAATTTGATATTTATATTAAGTAACTGCAGATAGTTAATTTAAAAAAATCTAGTAAGATATGACAAATGAAAATGTCAATGATTAAAAATAGTTCGTTTTAATTGCAACCAACAACAAATAGTTAAAGAATAAATTTAATTTTTAAAAACAAACTTAAATCATTTTTAATTGATAAGCTCTTCTATAGTGTGTCAGAGTTTTTCCAAAAACATTTTAATTGATTTTATTATTAAATCTTCAAGAAAATTTTTTTTCTTTTAATTTTGTGATGTATTTTAACATATTTTTAACAATTTTATTTCTTGAAAAATTTATGTATTGTTTATTTTTACCTTAATTATTTATTTATTTACATTTGTATTAGTTCATTTTTACATTTATGTTAATTGACATTTGGTTTTTTCATATAATTATAATTATTTATATTGGTCCCCATTATTTGGGTGCTTAATTATTTGAGTGTTTATTTTTTTCTTTTCTTTTTGGAAATTTATTATGAACCAACTAAAAGCTTGCTTCTTGTATGTTATTTTGTGTTATTGTATTTTTTTTAGGCAAATAATTTGTTGTTCTTTTAAAATTGTATTTTGTTTCTCAGCTTTGTCAATGAGTTTTACTTCTGACAATAAAGCATGTTTTGAATTTGAATTCAGTCTAAACATTTAATTATCCTGGAACACAAAAATACACAAAAATCATAACTGTACAATACAATTGTATCTTTTAAAATGTATACCATGGTGGCTGTGATCGACATATTGTAGTGATAATAATAAAAAAAAGAACGTCAGATGAGAGGTTAAATAAGGAAATATTATTTTATGCAGTAACACGTTTTATATTATAAAAATAAAATCAAATCAAACAACTTAAATTACAAACAAATAATTAAATCCCTTAATACACAAAACTCTACCTAATCAAGTGTTCAAAATATCTACCGTTCTCTTGACCACATAGTTCAACCCGTCTTTCGAATGCACTGCTTAATTTCCGACACATGGCAATACTAATATTTGTAAAACAATTGCCAATCCTTAACTTCATGTCTTCTTTTGTTGTCGGAGGTATTTTGTACACTTCTTCTTTAATATACCCCCATATGCTAGAGTCCATTTTTGTAAGGTGTGGCGATAGAGAAGAAAGAGAACTGATAACGGAATACGATAGGATAGTGAGATACAGTGTGTGTCGTTTAAGAAATCAAAGAAAAATTAATTTGAATTTTGCCAAGTTAGCATATTTGCAGCAAACAACCTGTATAAAGTTGTTACGTGAGCGGTTATTTAAACTCTTAATTAGACATTTATCTTCTTTGGTACAAATTTTCTTTATTGAAATCATTGTAGGTTAGAAGTTGTAACAGATTATGCAGGACCCCTGATTTTTTTTAAATTTAGATATTTTTTGAATAATTTGGCAACGTCCAAATAAAATACAAAACCAAATATGGTGTTATATTGGGAATTTCTTGGGAAATTCAAATATTTAAAAATATATAGGGTGTCCCATTTAAAAAAAAGTTGATTCTTAGGAGCCTCACTTTTGTGAACTACCATGTATAATTAGAAATATTTTGAAATTGTAGACTTCTTGTTGTTATACACCATTCATAAAAAAACTTCAAAATTATAAAAAACAAGGGAGATATAGTACTGTGTCACACTATTGCGCCACCCTGTATATATAGTATATGCTGTAAATTCAACTATTTTCATTCATCCATCTTGTTTGGTAACTTCAAAAGCTGAACCGTGTTAACAATTTTTTTCTATTTCCATATAGAGGTATAATTTATTTTTATTTTTTTTACAGGTAAGTACCGAGACGATATTTCAGACATCAATTTGCTTCTTCCTTTTGGCAGTAATTCGGGAAACTGGCTAGGTAAAGTAGCAAAGAGCATGTATTTTGAGATGTAATTTAATTTAACTGTAATATCTGTTAAAAATATCGTTGTATTATCGTTGCAAATTTAATTTACAACTTTGCCTCCTAATTTGGAATATTTCATTACTCACCAGAACGATACCAAATTTTAGTATATTGTGAATTTCAAATACAACTAAAACCCCAAAAAATAAACATCTGTATCCTTGTCAATAATATATTATCTACCTTTAATAAACAACAACAAAAAAATTAGTTTTACGAGAGCCTAATGATACGTGTGGCGGGCTGGTATATCACTCAACGAGGATAGTTGACGTAGGGAAGGATGCAGGAAATCGACGTTACAAGAACATTGATTTTTTCGAATTAGAATTTATGGTGTAACAGTGCTACTGCGCACTCTTTTACTCCTGGCTGCGCCTCACCTTAATACATTATGAATTGAATTATTGCTATAATTTCGAAAAAAAAAAACTAATTTTACCCTGATGGATCTCATGAAAATCTAATTTTAATAATTCTTTCTATCGATTGGGATTTCCATTTCTGTTTTTTTTTTGTAAATTTTTGACCCTCGTCCATAAAACCCCCTACGTCAACTGAAGCTTTTCGTACAGATGGAAACATGTTTGAAACAAGTTCTCTTGGAGCATATTTTGTGGAAAAGTTTTGTTGGTTAACTCTTGCCTCTCTAAGCCTGTGGAACAGCATTTTATTTCTAAAATATTTTGGCGAAGACCAAATCCCAGGACAGTGTAAAAAAGTACTCGGAGTCATAATCTGTAAATTGGCATCTGGGAGTTTCTCGGTATGCTCTTTCCTCTAAAATAATTACAACTTCCGATCACTTCCATTTATACCGGAAGTGCCTATCAAGTTTGTTATTTCAAATGGAAACCCCTATTTTTTATTGCATTGTGGAATTCTACGCGCTAAAAAAACAAATATGGCCTTACTGTTTTAATTTTCAAGGCTACTAGATTTATTTGAAGACTTGTGAGAATGGATAGTATGGTAAAAATGTAGCGTTTTACGTTAAGCAATGTATTTTCTTTAAAAACAGAGATATAGTAATAAAACAAAAGCGAAAATAATCCTAAAAGATTGATCTAAATAATTATAAACTAAGATTTAGTATTTTTCTACAGAATTTGAAAAGATACGAAGTTGCTTAAGTACAGATAAAGTTGCGCATTTTGGTCCTAATTAGCCGTTTACAAATTGATAAAATTCTAAACCACTTCGGACATATTCGCATAAATACAGTTTTTCCCGATTTCATTTTAATTTTTTCCTGACTTTTGAAGTATTTGAAAATAAAGTTTACATTTTTATTGTCACTCTTTCACCTCTATAAGAATGTTTTTTCAAATTTTAAATGCGACGTTTCGTATTCGGGCCACCATCATCAACTTGATTTTTTAAATATGGACTTTTTATTTTTTTTTATTTCATTTTATTAAGCTTAGGTCTTCCCAAAAACAAGGACGTATCACAGTTGCACAAGATATGTATAATAAAGAAAATTCCCGTAAGTAGCAATGTGTCAGAGAATCATGGGTATACGGATTTTTTTAATTTGTGTGTATAAAAAACAAAAATTTTTTGGCAAATTGTATTTAGGAGATCATGAGGTTCAAAAAAATATTGAAATAAAGTCAGGAACAAATCAAAATGAAATCAGGAAAAATCGTCTTTATACGAATATCTCCGAAATGCTTTGGAATTTTATCGATTTGTAAGCGGGATATTGATTAGTACAAAATTGCCCAACTTTGCCTCAATTTAACCAACTTCGCATCTCCTAAGGTTTCCGAGATTCCTTTCATACACTTGAATTTGTATCACCCTGTATACTTACCTAGTGGACACTAGCAACCACCAGAATAGGCTAGCTCTTTACAAATATTTTTTAAACATAAAGAATATTCCCTTAAAATTACAGACTTGCAACCACCAAAATCGACTGTCAGTTTTTTTCTACATTTGAACATATGCCTTGTAAAAACAACTTTTTTTACAATTTTTTTTAATATTTTTAAAAATTTATTTGATAACGCAACTGCGGGATGCCTGCCAGAACGATACTTTCTTAATTAACAAATATTAAAACATTATTTTACACATTTTTAGCCTTGTGTTAAACACTTGGATTGACCGCTAGCTCCTAGACTATTAGTAAATACCTAGTAAGCTTTCAGCTAGCTTGCTAATATTGTCTGAAACTGTGTCAAGGAAATTTGCCTGTTAATAGTACTTGACAAGGACAATATAACCCTACTCCTTAAGGCTTGTGGAAGGTAGGTATTTTGGTATATAAATCTAATAACAAACATAGAAAAATACTCCAAGTCTCGGTCTCATTAAATTATAATTTTACAATTCACAACAAACATGACACGTATTTCGCCCTTTCGAGCATCATCAGACCTACAAACAACAGAGAGAACCTTAGTAAATAATCACACTCACAAATCCTAAAACAATAACTTAAAAATAGAATAAAACACACTAAAGCACAACAAAACAAACAACTACTTATACATATTTGTTGGACATTAAAACGAGGTTAAGTCTCACGTGAATAAACAAAATAAAATATTAAAAAAGTTCACGTCTCTAGACGGGATCGAACCTAGACCACCCGAGTGAGACGCCGAAGCAACCACCTACAGACCACTGGACTAGTCCAAGAAAAGAACCAAAAACTCTCACTCTATGAATTAGTGAATGAAATAGAGGTTGCCTATGTTAAAGTTAGCAATTCTTATGTATCCGGCAACCGATACAATATTCACCGATCAGCTGTTTTACAGTATTTTAATAAGTTGGACACACTGGTGAGGTTGTCAAGTGTCAATGGATGTAAGCTCGTGTTGTTTTTGTATCGCGTCTTTAACATTGCAGTTTGTGAAATAAAACACATAATACTTTTATCGATTTATTTTCCTTCATGCCTGTTAACCCCACTGAAAGAGTCTACAGGTTATGGGCCCAGTGACAGAAGAATTGAGGGAATAGTGATAAAAGTAAGTAACGTGTGCACGTGCAATTTGGTGGTTGACTAGAAGTACAAAAATGGCAGACAGTCTCCAGAACCAGTTGGTGAGCATGAAACAGTTTGATGGTACAAATTACTCAAATTGGGAGTTTCGCTTAAAGTTGATGCTGGAACAACAAGGGGTACTGGAAATGTTGGAGAAAGATCCCCCTACAGAAGCTGTAGAACTAGCAAGCTTTAACAAGCAAGATGTCAAGGCTAGGAATATAATAGTTCAGTGTCTTGCGGACAGTGTACTTGAGATGATAAAGGGTAAAACCACAGCCAAGGCGATCATGCAAGAGTTGAAGGGCACTTACACCTAACAAGGTATTGCTAATCAAGTACATTTGCAACGAAAACTTAGAAATATGACCTTTAAAGGCACAGAACCATTGAATAATTTCATAGTGGAGTTTGAGAAAACCATCTCAGAATTGAAAGCATGTGGAGGCACGTTGGACAATAATGAAATCCTAACCCAGTTATTGTGTGCTATGCCTGAATCATACCAAGCTGTAGTGACTGCGATTGATGTACTATTTTGCCAGGGAAGCTCATCAGTAACATTAGATTTTGTGAAAAACAAACTCTTAATGGAAGAAGCAAGGCAGATGAAAAATAGGGACAGAACATCAGCAGAAATGGAAACCTCACAAGTATTTTATAGTAGCAAAAAGAAAACTTGAGGAAAACCAAAAAGGAAAGAAAATAGCAGTGAACATTCAAAGTCAGAATTTCGCTCTGAATTTCGATGGAAGTGTTATGGGTGTGGTGTACGAGGGCATAAGAAGGCAGAGTGTCCAAAATTGAAACCTGGTAGTAGTGAACGTAAGAATGTGTGTAATTTGGCAGAAGACAGTGATGGAAATGAATTTGTATTTCTGACATCTGATCATGTAAGTACCAACACTTTTAATGACAATTATAAAATTTCATTTATAATAGACAGTGGTTCTACCAATCATTTAGTAACATCAAAAGTTGAACAGTTTTTGAAAGACACTGTAAGTGTAAATCACCAGATTAATGTAGCAAAGTTAGGTGAAGTGGTTACAGCTAAAAAACAAGGCACTCTTTACCTCAAAACAGCAGAAGGAAAGAGGCTTAAAATAGAAAATGTGCTTGTATGTGAAAACTTATCACATAACCTTCTATCTGTAAGGAAACTTGAGGCAAGAGGATTTTCTGTAACTTTTGAAAATGGAAAAGTGTTGACAGTACTAGGAAATAAAAAGGTCATTGAAGGGAATGTAGTAGGAAATTTGTATAAAATGGAATTTTATGCAGATAATTTCCAGGCAAATGCAATTGAAGACAACAGAGATTTGATGCATCGTAGAATGGGTCATTCGTCTAGATTCCCATCCTCTGGAGTCTGTGAAATCTGTCTGAAAGGTAAACAGACAAAACTGCCTTTTAAGCCGATTGAAGATCATAGAAAAGCAAAGAACATTTTAGATTGTTTCATCTGACGTTTGTGGGCCTGTCACTCCCAGTACACATGATAATAAGAAGTATATGGTGAGTTTTATAGATCACTTCTCACATTTTGCAGTATGCTACCTAGTGCAATATAAACATGAAATGTTAAAAGCATTTAAAAAGTATGTGTTTATGGTGAAAGCACAATTTAATAGCAATATAAAATATCTAAGATGTGACAGTGGTGGAGAATATACATCAAATGAATTTAAACAATTTTGTAGTGATCAAGGTATTCAAATTCAATATACTGTAGCTTATACCCCACAACAGAATGGTATTGCAGAAAGATTCAATAGAACAATCATGGATAAAGCCAGATGCCTTTTGTTTGATGCAGGTATGAAAAAAATTCTATGGGGCGAAGCCGTAAAAACAGCAATATATTTGAATAATCGCACAAAAACGTCAACTTTGCGAAATGACATAACACTAGCTGAAATTTGGTATAACCAAGAACAAAAATTAGACAAAATTCTTATTTTTGGGTGTGTGGGATATGTTCATATCCCAAAGGAGCGAAGAGAAACTAAGTTAGATTCCCATAGTGAAAAATTGTATTTAGTGGGATACACCAGTAATGGATACTTGATGTGGCATCCAGATAAACAAGAAATAATAAAGGCCAGAAATATAGTGTTCGATGAAACCCAAAGTATAAAAGATGCAAAGAGACAGCCAATAGAAATAAGAGTATGTCAAGAAAATACAGAGGAACAAGAAAATGGAGAAAATCAGATAGAACAAGAGGAAGAAAATCATAACAGTAGACATGAGGTAGAAGTTCAAGGCAAAGAAGTAAGAAAGAGCAAAAGAAAGTCACAGCTACCTAAGAAATTTGAAGATTTTGACATGTGCCAAGATGAAAATATAATGATTGCCCTATCCGTTGGAAATTATAGCTCTAAAGTTCCGGAAAATTTTGAAGAAGCAATGACAAAAGGTTGGAACAATGCTATAAACGAAGAGCTAACCTCATTAGAGAAAAACGACACTTGGGATATTGTCAGTATGCCACAAGGAGAAGAAATCATAGACTCAAAGTGGATCTTCAAAGAAAAGGAAGTGGTTGGTAAAACGGCAAAGAAAGCTAGACTTGTAGCTAGAGGCTTTTTACAGTCCGACATACAGGAGGAAATCTACTCTCCAGTAGCCAGAATGTTAACCCTCAAGGTACTTTTATCTCTCAGTGTTCAAAACGACCTCTATATACACCAGTTAGATGTGAAGTGCGCGTTTTTGAATGGTTCTTTGAAAAAGCCAGTGTATATGTTCATTCCTAAAGGTGTGAAATGTAAAGTACCTGTTAATTCATGTAGATGATTTAATTTTGATTTCAAGGTCTTTGTCAGAACTTAAAAATATCAAAATGTTATTGTCAACCAATTTTGAAATGAAGGATATGACAAATGATAAACACTTGCAATTTCTAGGTTTGAATATTGTTAAAGGTAGTGATTATTTAATTATTCATCAGAAATGTTTAATTCAAAGAATTTTGAGAGTGTTTAACATGTCAGAATGTAAACCGACTAATGTACCAATACAACCAAAACAAAGCATTGTTGAATCTGATAATGTATCTTGTGTAAAGCAGTATCCATATAAGGAATTAATAGGACACTTTATGTATTTAATGTTTGGTTCAAGGCCAGATTTAAGCTATACAGTTAGTTACTTTAGTCAGTCTCAAACATGCTATACTGATTCACATTGGAAAGATCTGAAAAATGTTCTAAGAAATTTAAAAAGAACTGAAACATTTGGTTTAAAATATGTCAAATCTAAAAATAATACAGATTGTCAAATACTATCTGCTTATGTAGATTCAGATTTTGCCAATGATAATACAGACAGAAAGAGTATTACCGGATTTGTAATTAAAGTTCATGAAAATGTGGTGTTCTGGAAGACAAAGAAACAAACAACTGTTGCATTGTCTAGCGCAGAAGCAGAGTATGTAGCACTTTCTTTATGTACCACAGAATGTATTTTTCTATCACATATTTTAAAAGAACTTTTAAATAATGATGTTTATCCAATAAAAATTTATGAAGACAATCAGTCTTGCATAAAAATGGCAAGCACTCTTGAAACTAAGAGAACGAAGCACATTGATGTTAAGTATCATTATATAAAAGACTGTGTAAGCAAAGGCGATATTATTCTAAATTATGTACCTTCTTCTGAACAAATAGCGGATATTTGTACGAAAGCTTTATGCCATGTGAAATTTAAATATTTTCGTGAAAAGTTGGGTATTTGTGAATGCTAATTTTAAGTTTTGTTTATAATGCTTACTGTTTATATTATGTTAACAATACTTACTTGTTTTTGATACTTACCTTTTGTATTGTTATGTTGTGGGTATGCTTACCTCTTTTGTACTGTTGCAAGTATACTTACCTTTTGTATTACTTTAAACATTTGTATTTTGTCTAAGATATGAAGATATGATTGTAGAATTGGTCGGGGGTGTTAAAGTTAGCAATTCTTATGTATCCGGCAACCGATACAATATTCACCGATCAGCTGTTCTACAGTATTGTAATAAGTTGGACACACTGGTGAGGTTGTCAAGTGTCAATGGATGTAAGCTCGTGTTGTTTTTGTATCGCGTCTTTAACATTGCAGTTTGTGAAATAAAACAGTTACGGAATACTTTTATCGATTTATTTTCCTTCATGCCTGTTAACCCCACTGAAAGAGTCTACACCCTACAATTATTATTACATTAAATTGTTAAATATTAGCGTTGGTTCAAAATTAAAAACATCGTTAACGCAAGTGAGAATGGGACTTTTTATAGCTTTGGTTATTTCCATTTTTTCTAGAAGGTCAAGCTTTTTCCCCTTCGGACATTCATGTAAAACATCAACGTCAGAAATGGAAAATTCATGACCTGACTCCAACAAATGATTGGCAAAAGCTGAAACAGTCTCAGTTACATCCGTATTTCTGAATTTGTTGACAAGGCTTAAATGTTCTCTCACCCTTGTGGAAATTTTTCGACCTGTTTGTCCCACATAGGTCGTGGAACATTCGCTATAATTTAGTGCATAAACCCCAGATCTGGACAATTTATCGGTTGTGTCCTTTGTCCTTACTAAATGTCTCTTGAGAGTATTTACTGTTTTGAATGAAATATTGACATTTTTAATATTTTTAAAAAATTTTGCCAATTGGAGAGAAATACTTCCGAAAAAAGTAATGCCCTTGAAAAAAATTGTCTCATCGCTAAGTTTTGAATGTATGACAGTATAGGACATTTTGTACTTGTTTATAAATTCGTAATATAATTTGGTGATGGACTCCAAAGGAAAACCGTTATTCATAGCAATCTGCATTATAATATCACGCTCCTTATTAAATGCTTGCCTTGACAATGGTAAATTACACAACCGATAGAAAAAGGACATGAACGCGGCGAATTTATGTGTGTAAGGAGAGTTTGAAGCATACTGAATAACATTATCCGTGGACCATGTTTTCCGGTAAACCTCAAACTCTATCCTACTGTGTTTCCGCGATAGTAAAAGGTTAAGAAACGGTAGTTTTCCAATGTAAACGGAATTTTAGGATGCAAGGAGTTAACGAATAGTAAAAACTCTTCCAACTGATTTCTGTTGCCATTCCACACAATGCAAATATCATCCACGTATCTTTTATATGCTGTTAGGAAGGAGGCAAAATAACTATTCATTATCCTGTTTTCCAAATTGTTCATGAAAACCTCACTCAGAAATGGCGATAAACAAGAACCCATAGCCAGCCCAGACCTTTGCCTATATAACTGTCCATTAAATGTGAAAAAATTTTGGTCTAAAACTAAGGTAAGAAGAGAAGTGAGGCCATCAACGAGTAACTGTGGCAAAGAAGATCTCGACAATTAATCCCTTACCAACTGAATACAGTCTGCGGGAGGCACACTAGGAAACAAATTCTTGACATCCAATGAAACTAATAATGCATTGTGCGGAATATCAACTTTTTTCAGGTGATTGGCAAAGTCGATGGAATTCCTGTTAGAATATGTGCTATGAAAACCCGTTACATCCCTAAGAACTCTATTTAGCCAAGCTGAAAGTTTATAGCATGGGGAATCAATAAATGAAACCACTGGCCTCATGGGCGTGCCATCTTTATGAATCTTTGGCAAGCCATAAAGTAAGGGTGTTTTCGGGTTCATATGATATAATTTATCTTTTGTCATGTTAAAATATTCTAAGGTTGTTAGAAATGTGTCCAGACTACTTTTTAACCTCGTAAAAAATGAGTTTGTTGGGTCTCTGTTTATTCTTTCAAAATCACCAGAGTTCAAGAAACCAATAACCTTGTCAACATTATCAGTTCTTTCCATAACTACTAAACAAGAGCCTTTATCGGCCTTGGTGCAAATCAGATCGTTGGATTTGATCTTATGTGCCAGAGATTTTAGGTGAGCCCTGTTGTAGTTACAGCCTATGTCACTCGTAAAATTAGAGTTTAGAAAATTTATTATTTTAGCCCGCAATATATTTTTGTTAGAAATGTCGGTCGTTTGAATAATACATTCGGCCTCTATAGCCAGAGTTTCTTTAATATCAGTATTGATGTTGTGGGAAAAATTATACTTAAGGTTAGAATTAAGTATATGTTCCTCTTGAGGAGTAAAAGTAACACCAGACAAATTAATAAAACGCTTGTGAAAACCAAAATTTGTGCTACCCAAACCTAATCTGTATTCATCAATATTATTGGATAAAAGATAATTTCTTTGAGCTAATTTAAGACAATGAATTTTCTTACCCAATCTCCTAAACGTATTCTCACCGAAAGACTCAACCTCATCCCTAAAGTCATGATCTAAAACTACAAATTCAATGTAGGATAACAGAAATGTTAAAGTTAGATAGAGATATTTGAGTTTAGAGTTTACTGAGTTACTAAGATTTTATAATGTTGTTTAATCTCTTCCTTGATCCAAACGGTTTGAGCTTTCTTCAATGCAGCTGATGCGGTCTTAGTATGAATCTTGCACTTGATTGTCACGAATTTAGGTGTCAATTGAAATAGTAAGCATCGTTGAAAGAACCAAATTTTTAGCAGCAAGTTTTTTCGTGCAATTAGGTTCTTTCTGTATAACTGGACAAGTTTAGCCTGACTGGCATTATAAAAATCGAGGAAATTGTCCATATTGCTCAAAGAGACCTAGTTTTAATTACAAACATAGAAAAAGTCTCCAAGTCTCGGTCTCATTAAATTATAATTTTACAATTCACAAACAAACATGACAGTAGTTGTTTGTTTTGTTTCGTATGTTATTGTTTCGAGCATCTTCAGACCTACAAACAACAGAGAGAACCTTAGTAAATAATCACACTCACAAATCCTAAAACAATAACATACAACAAGAATAAAACACACTAAAGCACAACAAAACAAACAACTACTTATATATATATACACATTATTACATAAGGGCGAAACACGTGTCATGTTTGTTGTGAATTGTAAAATTATAATTTAATGAGACCGAGACTTGGAGTCTTTTTCTATGTTTGTTATTAAAACTAGGTCTCTTTGAGCAATATGGACAATTTCTTCGATTTATATAAATCTAATTTGTTTTTTTTATTTTTTCTTTTCGTCACCGATCTGACTATCAAAAACCAAACTTTATGTGATGCACAGGAATTCTTTGCAGCAGCTCCCCAAAATGCGGGAACCCTACATCTACTATCATTTGAATTTTACGAACGCATTTCTTCAAAACTTTATATAACATTTTTTTCAATGAAATTTTAATTTTTCAAATTCAACGTGTTATACCTATAAAAAATGATAATGTAATAAATCGTATAATAAAATGTTTCATTATTTGCAAAAAATTAAATATATTTAGAACATCCGGCAATACTTCTGAGAAATAAAAATGTGGGTGATTTCATTGTTTTCTAAATTATTATGCCTCGTGCCTCTTGCAAGAATTTAGTCTCAATAGTATGCAATTATATCGAAGGAATTGTAGTATTCGACTATCATTATCCAAGTCCAAAGCAGGCATTCATACCCATTTACGAATCGTAAAGGATGTTGTCAAGGTTCTTGTAGACGACACTTTTAGAGTTAATAGATTTCTTCGTATGTAATTAGTAATTTTAAAGAGAAATTAAAGCTGCATATTGAAATGATAATTTATTTTTGAGTCAGCTTAAACAAGTAATTATAAAGGGTCTTCCTAACCATCTGCATGACTAATTTTAAGATATAAACTTTATATTATTATAAACATGTGTCTATAACGGCTTAGTTCTTAAAATCTAATTCGAATTTGGTTTAATTAATAATAAGGTACAGGGTGACAAACAAAAATATTTTTTGGAAAAAGCCAAAAAAAAAGACTTGTTTGTCAATCTAAACGCAACAAATAATCTGAACACATTTAAATAAGGTACAGGTTGTAAAAAGGTAACGATGTATTAGAAAGAAATAAATTGTTCAAGCTACTGTAAAGTCAAAAGCAGTGTTATCGTGCGGGTCATACGATTTATCAACCACAAACTTTTTAAGTTTGTTTTTCTTTTATTACTTGTAATCATATCCTCCGCATAAAATCCGGAAGATGAATTAGATAGACCTATGATATTTTCATATGAAAAAAAGAGGATAATTATATAAATACCAGCAGTCGCAAAAATCTTTGAGCGATGTCACATCAAAGTCAGATTGACAAGTCAGTGACAAAATGAGTAATAGAAAACAATTTTCGGGTTTTTGCATCCACAAGCGAAAAAAATGGTATTAAATCTAATAAAATATTACGAAAATGAAAATTCAGCGGCCAATGTCCAGGAGACAGTAGCAAAAGCTCTGGGAATCAGTATAAGGACTGTGCAGAAAATTGTGCATGAAACAAGCATAATTTGCTACCGAAGAAGATTAAGAAATGTACACGAAAAAAGCCAAAGACAGAAGACTTAAGTGACAATGTAAAAATGGATGTTCGTAATGCAATTTACGATTTATAAACATCAAAAACTAATATAACCCTTCAAGTTTTAAAAGAAGCTTTAAAAAATCGAGGTATATAGGAAATTGGATTAAAATCGTAAATTATAGATAGCTGTAATCGAAGATTTTTATGCGAGTTGCCACATATAGCAAGTCAACGTATCCAGTTTTTAAAGAAATATACGGAAAATGTTAATTCAACATTTAGAAAAGTGGTATCTTTAGACGAGACTTGGATATTTTCTAATGGAAGTGGTTCGAAATCTTGGCAGGACGAGTCTGTAAAAAGTGTTAAGAGAAAAAAGTGATGTGAGACGGGAAAACGGTTCATCATTTTGCATGCAGGTTCTTCAACAGGATTTCTCCCAGGTACAAGTTTATTGTTTTCTTCAACATCCAAAAGTATAGACTACCATGATAATATGAACTGTAAACTGTTTGAAAAGTGGTTAAAAGAACAACTGATTCCAAATTTAGATGCTCCATCTTTAATCATTCTGGACAATGCATGTTATCATTCAAGAATCTTAAATAAACAACCTACTTTACCCTGGAAGAAAAGTGATATTTATGACTGGCTAATAAAACAAAAACAAAATCCTTTACGCAATACGCTGAAACTAGAACTTCTTTTAATGGCAAACACTATTAAAAAACCAACAATATATGCCGTAGATGAAATATTACGGGAAAATGGACATGAGGTTTTAAGACTGCCGCCATACTATTGCCAGTTTAACGCAATAGAATTAATATGGGCTGGGGCAAAATCATATTACGAAAAGCACGTGAACGATGGTCTTACATCAGATGAAGTGCAAATTGTTTGGCAAGATTCATTAAATTATATTATGACGGAGTACTGGAAGAAATCTGTGGAACATACAGATAAATTAATATGGGATTGGTGGAATCGAGAACGAGTTCTAGATGTCGAAATAGCACCAATGATCATTGTGCCATTTGAGGACGACTCAGAAGATGAGGACTTTTTAAGTGATGATGATATTTTTTAGTCTATAATATTAAAACGTTTCTGAAGGATTATATTAGTCTTTGTCGTGTATAAATCATAAATTTCATTATGAATCTCCATTTTTGCATTGTAACTTAAATCTTTTGCCTTTGGATTTTTTCGTGTACATTTCTTAATTTTCTTCCGAAGTAAATTTTGTTTTTTTTTCATGCACAAGTTTCTGTACATTCCTTATGCCGGTCTTAGAGCTTTTGCCACTGGCTCCTGTATTTGGACCATTTTTTTGCTTACTTTTTTAGTACATTTGTAATTTTGTAGGCAATAAATAAATATTTATAGAATACTTGTTCCAATTTTAAACCGTGTTTAAAATAAGTAAATTTTTTTATTAATTGTAAGACAAAATTTGATATATAAAAATCGGTAAAATCGCTTTACTAGAAACTCGGGGCTAACGAAAAATACAGGTTATGTAGGCTATATATATATATATATATATATATATATATATATATATATATATATATATATATATTAATTGGACTTCTTTCTTGGGTATAGGTTTATTTGCAAAATCAAAACAATGGGATTAACTTGACGTTTCGCCTATCATAGTAGGCTTTCTCAAAAATTGCTCATTCCTTTTTTTTTTGGTATATATGGCTTTCCTTACCTATCTACAATTAATTTAAAAAACATTTAGTGGTCTAATTATAAAATGACATTTACAATTTTTCTAAAACTGATTTAAAATTTTATACTATTGACAATAATTATTACAAAATTAATAAAATAAGGTTACATACCTCGAAAAATACATGTTGATTATTTATTTATATTTAAATGATAGGTAGCAAGTTAGTGGTTTGCCAGGCAACTCATTGCACAGTTTTAGGTAAAAAGGTGTTCTTATCGTAGTACGTTTTTTTTGAGGAATTTGAAAATAATTTTTTGCTATTTTTTAATTTAAACCTTAGAGTAGAATCAGACATTCGCAATGATATACTACATTTTAAAAATAATGGCTTAGACTAAGTTAAATCTATACCAAAATATCAAATTGTGGTATATTTGACTTAGATTTTTTATGTCTTGTTTGTCATTTACTGTATTTTTTTCATTTTTTATGTGAATCATTTCTTTGATAATTAATTTCTGATACAGGTTGTCTTCATCAATGATTTTGGTTTCGAAAAATTAAATTCGTGTTTTGTGCTTTTTTCATGTTTGTGTAATGCAGTGGATGCATTCTTTGTGTACTTATGCCCTTTTATTCTATTTTCTAAAAGTTGGGTTGTCATACCAATATATTTCATAGGGCAGTTTAAACAAGGAATTTCATAAATGAGATTGGATTTTTTATTTTTGGAAATTTTAGTTTTTAATTTTGTAAATAGGGAGCCTATCAGGTTCTGGGCTTTATGACACACAATTATGTTATATTTTCCTAAGATATGTTTTAATTTTTCAGATAATTGAGATGTGTATGGCATTGCAATATATTTTTTTTGCGTATTATCTTGTCTTACGTTTTCGTTATGATTGTTATAATATATGTACGTCCTTTGTTTGATAATTTTTTTTATCAGTTTTTCTGGGAACTGATTTGCATTCAAGGTCTCTTTAACTTTATTAAGGGCTTCAGGACGGTATTCTGGTGACGTTAAAGATATGGCACGGTCAATTAGACCAATCACAACACTTCTTTTTTGTTTGTATGGATGGTGGGAATTGAAATTAAGATATCGTCCAGACCAAGTTTCTTTTGTAAACCATTTAGTTTTTAAATTATTTTCTTTTTGTCTTAGTATAGTAAGGTCGAGAAAATTTATTTTGTTTTCTGATTCAACTTCGAGAGTGAACTGAAGTTTCGGATGGACATTATTGAATGTGAAAAGTAGTTCTTCTATTTTATTTTCTGGAACTGATGCTAAACAATCATCCACATATCTCTTAAAAAAAGTAATATTAAAATTCAATTTTTCAAGAACTTCCTCTTCTAGGTATTCCATAACTATTTGTGCGATTGTAGAGGAAATAGGTGAGCCCATAGCACATCCATCAAGTTGTTGATAAAATTGGTCTTTGTATTGAAAATAATTATTTGACATTATAAGATGTAAGGCTTCTAAGAATTCAGGCTGAGTTAGAGTTGGAAAATTTTTTAAAATATTCCATTTGCCTTTTATAGCACTAACTATGAGTTCATTTGGTATATTAGTATACAAAGAAATTACATCTAGTGATATTAACTTTGAATTTGGTGGTATTGTTACTGTATCCAGAAAAAACATAATAAGCCATTATTTTTAAAATGTAGTATAACATTGTGAATGTCTGATTCTACTCTAAGGTTTAAATTAAAAAATAGCAAAAAATTATCTTTAAATTCCTCAAAAAAAAAACATACTACGATAAGAACACCTTTTTACCTAAAACTGTGCCATGAGTTGCCTGGCAAACCACTAACTTGCTACCTATCATTCAAATATAAATAAATAATCAACATGTATTTTTCGAGGTATGTAACCCTATTTTATTAATTTTGTAATAATTATTGTCAATAGTATAAAATTTTAAATCAGTTTTAGAAAAATTGTAAATGTCATTTTATAATTAGACCACTAAATGTTTTTTAAATTAATTGTAGATAGGTAAGGAAAGCTATATATACCAAAAAAAAATAAAAAGGAATGAGCAATTTTTGAGAAAGCCTACTATGATAGGCGAAACGTCAAGTTAATCCCATTGTTTTGATTTTGAAAATAAACCTATACCCAAGAAAGAAGTCCAATTAATATATACCGGGTTTAAGAAACAAATATTATATATATATATATATATATATATATATATATATATATATATAGTAGTTTTTTAGCTATGCCGTGAACAGACAGACTGAACATGTCTTCCGGTATCTAGGGACCCTTAAACGTAAAGATCTGGAAAAATCTCACGAAGGAAGTAATAACTATTTATCTTATGTTTTTAACAAAAGTGTATAATATTTTTGCAAAATGAAATTTTTTTGTTATCACAATACAAAGGCACAGGGGTGGCCCGCATTTAAATAAATGACACTGTATAAGTGGTTAGATTTTTAGGTCAAGCGGGGCTCATAATTTTTGGTGATTGAGAAAAAAATCTCACTTTCATTAAGTGGCTGTATAAACAGAACATATCCTGATTGTTCCACTGATTCGAACCGCCTTCCGACTTTATTAAAGCGCTTGCCATTTTGTGTATTTTTATTTTTGCTAGCCAAAAAATTTTAACCAAATACATATTTAGCGAATTTTCATATTTAGTACCTCGGCATTTAATATATAAAATAATATTAAGTGACTATCTTAATAATATTGGGTAATATAATAAAAAAACTATTTTCTTTCTCCCCGTATATTTGTAAATAGCCTATCGAGATTTAATAGCTCGATAAAAGAATCACACAACATTTTGGTATTCACTGTGTTTTCTGATGTGATTCATAATGTTGGTGACCTTTGGACCCGCACGATAAGACCGCATTCGACTATACCTGAGAATCATCATTCCACTGGACATGTCATAAATGAATCTATTGAAATATATAAACATGCTTGCAATTTTAATAAAGGTACCGGTCTCAGGCTACATCATACGTGGAAACCGATCGTTACACCGGGTCACTGGTCGAATATAAATAACCGGCCTAGGTCTCTCCGAGCTCATTCAGTGTTCCGATCTCGTGAAGTTAAATCCCTGAAGATGCCTCGTGCAATCGACGTCGAAACGTCGGAAAGTGATTCCATTTTTGACACGGTCTAATCCCAAGATCCATGATTTCTTAATCCACCTAACAATTTGTGAAAGTTATTCCGCATTCTGAAAATTATTTTTTGTATTAATTATAAATGTATTTTTATTATCTCTAGAATAATTACAGATTGCGATGCCAATTGGAGAACGGTGCAGTAATCAATTCATCTGGTATCAATAGCTCCCGTCTATCACAGAATAATACTTTACATTACTAATGAAATCGGAATGTAAATTTTGATTCTCGAGAGCATTAATTTCCGGAATTAAAATATGTTGAGTGATATTTTTAGATGTTTCCAATACCTTTTTGGCTGAGTCATAGAAACTAATTAACAGAAATATCGTGAGTCATTTAAAACTGTTAAAACATTCATACTCCAACTACCCTTCGTGCAATATTTTGTTTCGCACGTGTCAGAGCTTGCCAAGATAAACTAATAAACTATGGAGTACCACAGGGCTCAATCATGCAGATTGTATTCAATACTTTTTTTATTGGATAATGATGATTTGGTTTTAGTTGATATTAGGGGTAAAATTACCTTCTTTGCCGACGATACTACGATTTTGTGGCATAACTTTAATTCACAAGGGCTTCGGCAGGAGCTTTTATTGGATTTACCCAAGCTCAAGGAATGGTTTGATTCTAACCTTCTGTGTCCCAACGTTGACAAAACTAGTGTGATGACATTTAGATGTTTCCTTGATAACTTGGAAATTGAGGGATTCATCTTGAGCAACACAATGTATACCAAGTTTCTAGGTGTTACTATAGATAACTTAAGTTCGACCGACATATATTTTTTTAAATCTCAGGAAGAGTGTAGCTTCTGGTTGTTATGCGGTTCTACCATCTCTTTTTATATTGGAAACAATCTGCATGATTTATAAAAACAGAGACATTTTCCTGGTGCCTATTCACTCTCATGACACTTGTGGTTCTGGTAATTTATGTTTGCCGATCCGTTAGTCGACTCTTATCCGAAACAGTTTCTGTTGGAGAAAACTTATTATGAGTTAGGGGAATATTATGGCGATCATTTTTGATTAATTTTTTGTTATCTTTCGTGTTTAAGTTTTTTGCCATGTTTTTATAATATAAATGTTTTCTGTTTTTTTACTCTATGCCATATTCTTGTCTGTTTCCTTTTTATATTATATTATAATTATCTTTATGTGTGATTTGTCATTGACTTAGTATTTTGGTAGATAGCATTTCTGGTTTTAACTTTTTTTTTTAATTGTTATGTGCTTTGTCAACAAGATATGTTTCTTTGACAACAAAGCATATTTTGAATTTTGAATTTAATGAAATTTTAGTGTAAGTCTGTTTTTTTTTGGTGTAAATCTAATATACTCGTGCCGTTGTAAGCTTGCCGGTTTCGTTTGGATTAAAGAGTAATAAGTTAATTTAGTATTGTAAATTGTCAATTGATTACAAACAATATAACAGTACCGATATTATATTTTTATTCAGGTGGTCTAAATTTCAAATTCGATATATATATATATATATATATATATATATATATATATATATATATATATATATATATACAGGGTGATTCATGAGGAAATGTCAATACCTCAGGTACATATTCAGGACCAAAAAATTAACACAAAAGTCTATATAAATAAGGGTCCGCAAGGCCTTAGTTATCGAGATACAGGGTGTTAAAGTTTTTATTTAATTTTCCTATTTTTTAAATAAAATCTATGATAAAGTAACTAATGGAGTGAAAATTGATATACGGGGGTTTTTTTGGTATGACAAATTCGAATCTAATATTTGTATTGCTCTTACTTGGAGGGGGCGCCACCTACATGTCTTTCTACTCCTTCGAACAATCACAACTTTTTGGTACAGTCTTGTATTACATTTTTGAGTAAAACAAATTATTCCCTTGCCATTTCTACGTCAAAAAGGTATACCTGTTAAAAGTGAATACGAGCAACCGTATTCGAGATATTTGGATTTAAAACAATTTCGGCGCATGTAATTTTTTATCGCAAAATTTTAAAAGTTTGTTATTTTGTCCAAATTTAAACGTATCTTGGCACAAAAGCTTTGAAATGAAAGACTAACACATTGTTTTGAGGTGTGTATTCAGTGCCTCAGACATAAACTAAACAAAAGGTATTTAATTTTTATTAAAATTGTTATTATTAAGTTGTTTTTAATAAAATCTAGGTTACCTTTTATAATTTTCAAAAATTCCACCATTTGCTTCTAAGCACAGGTCAGCTCTATGGTGTATAGCTCGGGTTGCTCTGTGGATACATTCGGGCGCATTTCTTAGTGTTTGTGCTGCGTTTGTTATCCGATCCAATAATGCTTCTCTTGTATTTACTTTGGTGGAATATACCAGTGATTTGAACCATCCCCAAAGACAATAATCCAAAGGATTAAGGTCTGGCGGTCTAGATGGCCAATTAAACGGACCTTCCCGACCAATCCATCGGTTTGGAAAGTTTTGGTTTAAAAAATCTCTTACAAGTAAACTGTAGTGTGCAGGGGCTCCATCATGCTGCAAATACATGTTTTGTCTTACATTAAGGGGAACATCTTCTAATAGATTTCGCAAGTGATTTTCAAGAAAGTTTAAATATTTTTCTCCTGTAAGGCTACCGTCGATTATAAATGGACCAATTAAATGACCATTTAACATTCCACACCACAGATTAATGCTAAATTTATGTTGGAAATTATGTTCTACTGTAGCGTGAGGATTTTCATAGGACTACCGGTGTTCATTGTGAAGATTATTTATACCATCACGCGTGAACTGTGCTTCATCAGTGAACAAAACATACCTATACAACCTTCGATCTTCATTAATCCAGTTACAGAATTGCATTCTCAACTCAAAATCACCCTCCTGAAAATGTTGAACCCGTTGTAAATGAAATGGGTATAAACAATTAATGTGAAGATTTCTCCAAGGAGACGATTGTGTAATTTGATAAGTATCTGCAATTCGCCTAGTACTTATGCTTGGATCATTTTCGACGGCATTGAGTATAGCCTCTTCTACTTCAACGTTGGGTCCCAATTCCCTTTCAGATACAATTTTCGCACTTGGAAACATCCCAGATTCTCCAGCAGTAGTGAAAACTTGTTGAAAAACTCTTGTATCTGGCACCCTTCTATCTGGAAAACGACGCTGGGACTCCGCGACTGCTTGAATTGCGACCCCATTGCAGAAGCCATAGAAGAATATCATCTGCATATTCACGATGCGGGAATATCACAGGCATAATGACCTATTTAGATCTAAAGTTTCTTAAATGATTATTGTCAGATAATAAAAGTTATGAACAGAAATTGACAGTGACAAAATTTGATCTTATGATTAACTGACATTACTATTGCTAAGTAACAGGAAAAACGATGAGAACACCAACCAGCAGTTGTTCTCTCAGGCACACTTCTATTTTTTTACAATACATGCATACTTTATGTGAATTTGATAAAAAAATCACATGCGCCGAAACTGTTTTAAATCCAAATATCTCAAAAACGGTTGCTCCTATCCACTTTTAACCTTTATACCTTTTTGACGTAGAAATGGCAAGGGAATAATTTGTTTTGCTCAAAAATGTAATACAAGACTGTACCAAAAAGTTGTGGTTGCTCGAAGAAGTAGAAAGACACGTAGGTGGCGCCCCCTATAAATAAGAGCAATACTAATATTAGATTCGAATTTGTCATACCAAAAAATCCCAGTATATCAATTTTCACTCCATTATTTACATTATCATAGATTTTATTTAAAACATAGGAAAATTAAATAAAAACTTTAACACCCTGTATCTCGAGAACTAAGGCCTTGCGGACACTTATTTATATAGACTTTTATGTTAATTTTTTGGTCCTGAATATGTACCTGAAGTATTGACACTTCCTCATGAATCACCCTGTATATATATATATATATATATATATATATATATATATATATATATATATATATATATATATATTTTGTTTTGGGAAAAAAATAAAATAGTGTCTGTGCATGTAAACAAAATTTGCTCTAAAGATAACTTGAGGATCGTCAAACTGATTCGATTCCAATGTGCTCCAAAAATAGTCTAGGTCAGTGTCGTGCGGTGATTAGATTTTGACACGGGTAAAGATAATGTCAATCAATTAGAGAACTCATATCGCCAATACATCAGTGCTCTAAAACTATTTAAATAATTAATTTCATTTTTACTCCGCATAAACTAAACACTCTAACTATTCTTCTTTCGTTGTGTTTTGTTCCACCTTCCCTTCCTTGATTCTGATACAATTTGGCTAACATTAAAATATTAAATTAACCACTTTTTCATTCATTATTTGAACCTTTCGTTCCTTTTTAGATTGGTAGCAAATTTCGTTTTCTCGGATGACAGTCGATTTTAATATGTGTTTGTGTAAATGAATAATAATTAGTGCAATGTATTTCCTCATAATACAGCAGATCAATCCACACCCAAACCGTCTTGGCCGAATCTTCGACTTGGTTTTTGCTGAAGAGCTTATTGAAGAATCGGTCTTGATTTGTTCCGAACCTCTGGTTGACGTCGATCCGTATCATCCTGCCCTAGACTGCTATTATAATATTCGTCATTTCTCCCAACTGAAAAATGACAATAAATCCACCTTTTACCAATTTGATCGGGCGAATTTTACAGACCTGAATGATTTTTACAGTGAAACTGACTAGTCTTTTTTAACATTTATCTCGGATATTGACGTGGCGATCCAGAAATTCTATGACGTTCTCTTTAAAGGCATAGATATTTACGTATCGCAAAAAACAATTAAAAGTCAAAAATACCCTTCCTGGTTTGACACAGAACTTCGACGACTGGTCGCTGAGAAAAATAAGCTTCATAAGAGGTTCAAGACATCTGGTTTACAGAGTGATTATGATGTCTACTCAAATATTAGACGCGAGGTTAAATTTCGCACTGATTTATGTTATTTAATGTTTGTTAGTAATACTGAACATTTAATCCCTAATCAATAGTTTAAAAGGTACTTATAATCTACCCAAAGTAATACAGTCCGGCAATCAATCACTCAACAATGCTAATGATGTAGCAAAAGCTTCGCATTTTCAGTCTTGCTACTCCTCATACACAGATTTTGAATTACCTAAATTTAACTCAAATTTTTTACGACCTTATCATTTCATACATTAACACATGAAGAAATAAATAATAAAATAATGCATTTAGATATTTCAAAGAGAACTGGACCAGATGGCATATCACCTGCTTTACTGAAGAGCTGTTGCAGATCACGTGTTGAACCACTAATGATTATTTTTCAAAAGTCAATGGACGCCAGCTATTTTCCTGTAACATGGAAACATTCTAATATTTTTCCTATATTTAAAAATGGTGACAGAATAAATATTAACAATTATCGAGGAATATCACTACTCTCCGTCATATTTAAATTTTTTGAGGCTATTCTCACTGATGACATTTTTGATACTTTCAAAAATTACATTCCACCTGAACAGCACGGTTTTTTCAGAGGTCGCTCAACTGCTACTAACCTTGCAGAGTATCAAAATTTTCTTGTTTCCTCAGTCGAGGTTGGACAACAGATTGACTGCATTTATACTGACCTGTCTAAAGCTTTTGATAGCGTCTGCCATCCTCTACTGTTGCACAAACTAATTGAAATAGGTATTTCTGGAAATTATCTCGGATGGATCAAATCATATTTGACCGTCAGCGGGTAGTGGTGTCTGGTTCTGTCTCACGTGAAGTGTTTGTAACATCAGGCGTTCCACAGGGTTCTCATCTGGGACCTGTACTTTTCTTATTATTCATGAACGACGTCATTTCATGTTTTAAATCGTCTTATTGTCTTTTGTAGCAGATGACCTAAAATTTTTTACTATTGCAAAGCCTGATTCTGAATGTTTGCAGTCTGATCTTACTAGATTTAACGAATGGTGTAATTTAAATTACTTGACAATTAACACATCGAAATGTAAATCTATAAGCTTCTATAAGCGACGAATTCCAAGCAGAATAGTATATGCTATCAATAACATAAATATTGAAAATGTATCATCCATTAACGATTTGGGAGTAATTTTTGACACCGGCTTGACATTTAACCTTCATATTGATAGCATTGTTCTGAAGGGGTTTAGAATGCTTGGTTTTATTATGAGGACCACTAAACATATTTATGACACGAAGGCACTTATTTGTTTATACAATTGTTTAGTAATATGGTCACCATTTTATGCTTGTCATGTAAATAGACTATAACGAATTCAAAATAAGTTTGTTAAATACTTACTGTATAAACACATATCATAATATACAAAAGTTTCAAAAGTCTGGAGCATCGACGCAGAAATGCTTATCTGCTAATTCTTTACAAACTTATTAACGGTTTTATTGATTGCAGTAATTTATTAGGCTTAGTGTTGTTCTTAGTTCCATTAAGGCGTACGAGACGAACTCAATTATTTTACGAACAACATCATAGAACCAACTATGGCCAAACTGCCTTCATTAACCGTTTAGTATGTAACTATAACAGCTTCTTTTCTGACTGACATTTTCTCGCTTAACCTATCTGGTTTAAAAAGAATGTTAAACAATTAGTAAATCCCTATAAAATTTCATTACCAATATACTGACTTAAAATTTTGCTTGTCTTTATACATAATCACATAAATATTTAACTAGGTTTTAATAGTAGTACCAATTAGAATGTTTCTTTCTGTAGTGTATTTGAGTAAATAAATAAATACATAAATAATTGTTCTACGTTCCTTTGTTATAGTTAAACTTATTTGTGTACATAACTGTTTTATGCGAAACTTTATCTAATGTAAAAAGTTTTTTGTCCTGTTTCCTGTAAGTACTTTTAATTTTAACTTATTTTTTTTTTCTTTTCTAACCAACTTCGGAATTTTCCACACTATTTAGAATTTTTTTGTACTTTCAGACAATCAGTTTTACCCCGATGATGATCCCCTAGGATCCAAACGCGTAGGAATTTAATAAATTTTGACACAAGAAGGTTGACTGGATTTTCCTCTTTCTCCTCTTACCATAGATAATGTTGTTCTTTGTGATCCCCTTCGGTTTCGGCATCTAAAGAAGGCGCTTACTTATTACAGAATACAGAGAACAGAAACTATTGCGCAAGTTTTAGCAAACTTTTATTAAAGTCAAATGCAAAATGTTTGCGAACATTCTGTTATTATCACCGTCCGTTAATATAGTGTTTAAATTGTCTACATTTCCGACCACAAATACTTTTTTTTTCTTGCAGTATATTATAATATCGTCGTCATCTTCTTTAAACTAATATACATCGTAATTAATTGCAGAGACACGAGCAACTAATTTGTCCTTGAACATTTATGCAGACTGGAAATATACCTAATTCATTTTGTAACATTTCGCACAAGGTACAGATAGAAACAATAGGCATTTATTTTAACAACTATAAGATATACAAACATAAATTTAAAGAAAAACTGGGTAATGGAATCTGTTTTTTTATCTTTCAATTATACCCATGTGGAAGATTTCATCACATTGTTACAGTGTGTTCCTTGTTTCTTTTCCTTTTTGTTCATCAGTTTTTTAAAAATTCTTTAGAATAGCTACAAAGAGAACGATTAACACATCCCTCAAAGGCAAGATATTTGTAACCAAACGAATTTAAATTCTTTTTTTAGTTAAACTTGTTAATATACATAAATATTTCAATATTATCATAATTTTTTGAGCAGCTATACTTTTATTCCCTTGGCAATCGAGTTGTTTTTGCCTTCTGTTAAGGAAATAAGTGCGGTGGTGAGTTACGTTGAACCAATCTCGGACGATAATTAAAGTAAAGCATCGCTACGCGCGGCTAGTACTTAGATAGGTGACCACCTAGGGAAGACCGTGCTCCGTCTAGAAATGGGCTGCTAACAATAGGTTGTAGTTGTTTTCCGCGGAACCACGGTTTAATATAAGGGGACAACATTATTCTTAGTCTTCAGGCCTTCGTGGTAAGTACAAATATAAAAAAGGAAAAAATATACATAGAACGAATGCTTTCACAGCTGTGGTCAATTAACAACAAGAAGAAGCTACTTTGCCAACTAGCTTTTCTTCTTAGAGATGAAGATGAAGACATAGTACCAAAATCTCTACAGATGAAACACCACATAACATCAAAAAATGCAAGGAACATCTACAAACGAGCCAGTATGGCATTGGTACGAGGATAAAAGCTACTCGACGTGATTTGGATATAAACTCTCGTAAGGTATTAAACATTCATTTAAAATTAGCTTTTACACTTAAATATCAAATATTTAGAACTCTCGATGACATTACCAATGCGCAAGCAGAAAGGATACGTGAAGCAGTTACCATTAAGCAACAGAAAAAGTTCCAATGACTTCTGGACAACGAAAGACCAATAAAACCGCCATAGGACATCGTAATAAATTTATCTTCCAAAATCCTTACTGAAGCAGAACAATCCGTCCTCTCTAAAGGCCCAAACTTCGTTATTACACCAAAGGACATATCCGTAGAAGACATAGTGTTATCTGTTGAAGCAACAGTTACAAGACTTCCTGCAGAAGAAGCTGAAGTAATAAGGTATGAAACAGTGAAGAATATCAACAATTCTAACCCGCCTAAGTCGAATCTATCAGCTGCGGAAAGAATGGTAATAAAAATATTAAACAACAATATAGTATTTTGGACCACTGTCGTGGACAAAACAGATCATGTGAAGAAAGTACAGAGTAATTCAAATAGACCCGACCAACAAAATTGAGAGACGGATAACTAACCTTATAAACGCATCCAACTTACCAACAGAGCAGAAGAAGATGTTAAAGCCAAGCAGCGGTTCTACGGACTACTTAAAATAAACAAGGTTAATGTACCACTTCGACCTATCGTCGGTGAAATAGGGTCTCCTACTTACAAAATGGATAAATATCTTTTAAATATTCTTAATAATTTTACAGGAAAAACGCATTCATGTATTAGAAACTCTTGTTTTTGTAGAAAAACTAAAATCAATCCAATTAGATCCCAAAGATATCTTAGTCAGTTTCGATGTAGAATCACTATATACGAATGTGCCTATAAATGATTCAATTTCCATAATATCAGACTTATTTCGCCATAATAATATTAACACCTCACTTTTAGATCTGTTTAAAGCGTGTCTCACATCAACATATTTTGTTTTTCAAGGAACTTTTTATGAACAAACCTCAAGAGCAGCCAGGGGGATCTGCGCTGTCATCAATAGTAGCCAATATCGTCATGGAAGCTTTTGAGGAGGAAGCCTTAGAGTCGTCTCCATTAAAGTCAAAATCTTGTTTCAGATATGTAGACGATACTTTTGTAATATGGCCGCATGGTCCAGAAAATCTCCCTGGGTTCCTTGATCATCTGAATCAACAACATGCTAAAATAAAATTTACAATGGAAATTGAATCAGAAGGCATGATTCCCTCTCTAGATGTTCTTCTACAAAGGAAAGGGTATGGTTCCTTAGGAGACTCTGTATATATAAAACCAACGCATACAAACAGGTACCTTAATATCCCCTCCCATCATCAACCAGCACAAAAACAATTAGTTATTAATTCGTTGATTTACAGAGCCCTCGCGATTTGTGACCAAAATTCTTTACAATTGGAAACAAAGAAACTGACTCAAGCTTTAAGAGGGAATGGATATTGCACACACACAAGAAAACTGGACAATGTTTGCGATCGCCAAATGACTTTATTCCTTTCCAAAGGGAAGGAGTTTGGAAAGAAAGGAAAGAGAGAACAATTCCTTGTTCCTGTCGTGATGTCTATATTGGAGAAACTGGACGATCCATATCGTCTAGGCTTAAGGAACATGAACGATGTATCAGAAAAAAACAAATTGTATAATTTGCTGTAGCTGACCTCCACATGACATTCCACTTTACATAACACAAATGTAAAAGAAACCAAAGTTCTTGCATCCGTTTCGGGATTCTATAAACGGACAATTAGAGAATCTATTGAAATTTATAAGCATCCTAACAATTTTAATAGAGTTACGGGCTTCAGTCTACATCATACGTGGAAACCGAGTCACGGTTCGGTAGACACAGGTCTCATTCAGAGTTCCGATCTGGTGAAGTAAAGATCCCTGAAGATGCCTCGTGCAATCGAAGGCGAAACGTCGGAAAGTGATTTCATTTTGACACGGTCTAATCTCAAGAACCATAATTTCTTAAAAAAAAACAGTTTATATGAGTTGGTAATCGTCAACGTTTTGCCTTTGTTATATGTGCATTGATTTGAAATCATGTGTCTTTTTGGCTGTTTACTGCCGAGTACGTATGTCGTTTTGATTCAACCTTTTTCTTTTTTTTTGTCAGCTTTTTAGCATTGTCTATCATCTTTACGTTTGAAAGGTTTTATTATTCGATGTCGGGTCGGGTGTCCCATTTTGGGTACTTTTGAGGGTTATCTCCGTTATTTTTATAGATAAAAAGAAAATTATCATAGCCCTTTTAGTTTTTAAGATACAGGACTAAATTGAAAATGTTGCATTTTCGGGCACCCCTCGTATCTCAGCTATCAGATAACTTATCAAAAAAGTGAAAACTGTTTCTTATATAACCTTTCCCGTAGAACTCAATTCCACTTTCGGAATTAGTATACAGGGTCAGGTCAAAAAGTTATCAGACCCTACTTTAATTTTTTAAATGAGACACCCTGTATATTTATATAGACTATAAAATTTGTCTTTTTTACCTTTTCAAAAATATATAATAGTATGCACCTTTTCTCAGAAACACGCAAATAAATGAACACACAAACCGATATACAGACAGACAAACAAACCGAGGGAATCGAGTAAACATGTTTTTTGGCATCTAGGGACCATAAAACGTGAAGATCTAGAAAAACCTCGAAGGGTGATTTTTTCACGATTACAATACTTCCCTTTCATGAGGGAAGTAAAATGCAAATAATAATTTTTTTATCACAAATTCATCGAATATTCTAATTGATATAAGATATCCTAATATAATCAACTTAGTAATTTTGATAAATAAAATGTATTAAATAAAATCTTTATTACACAGTAAAATTAATAATTTTACTGTGTATTAAATATTTAATGTATATGGTAGATAATAGATATTTACCTTCATTATTTTAGTTCAGGAAAGGAATGAGTAGAAAATAAACTAATAAATCAACAATACTTTGTGCCAAACTAAATATTAAATGCATTATATTTTTACCTAGACACACTATACATATTTTATACAGTGTGTTAACAGTAAAACATCTATCCATATTTTTAATATTTTTGTTAGAGAAATGCCTCTCTCAGGCTCTTCTCCCCCATAGTCGGAAAACACTAGATCGACCTACCGGCTTTCTCGCAAAAATAAGAGGTCTGTTGGTCCGCTTCACTGATAATATGGTAACGAAAACGAAGATTTTAACAATTTTTAGCCTTGTCAACCACCGATTTCAGAGAGTAGGAGAGCCTGTCCAGACATGTTTTTTATATTGTGTAGAATGTTAGGCAGTTAAGAAATAAATTTGTACAGTATACAGATTTATGTTTTAGGAGTTGATGGACTAAATTTATATTATTCTGTAATTCTGATTCATTTTCAAATGCTTTCTTTGTGATTACGTATTGACATACGTTGGATGATATAGTGCAGACGTGTTTAGAAAAATGAGAAATCTTGTGTAGATTTGAAGGTAAGGTGTTTCCCACTAGTCTAATTTTTCAAATTAAAATAATTTATTTTCTTAATACAATAATTGTAATATTTATTTTAAATTATTAGGCCTATAGATATTTATGTATATAAGTGATAAAGGTTTAGACTAGTCAAGGACGAACATATAGAAGGGATGGGGGGGAACCCCCTCCCAATATTTTGGTCTGTTGGCCAAATCTTATCTTATGTTGGAATTATTTCTTTGGTAATAAATTGTAAGAAAATTACAATTAAAATGATTGTTCAAAGAGTCAGTATGATTGATGCTAGCAAGCAAGTTCGGACCTTTAATTTTTTTTTGGTTTTAAGTTAAGTTTTTCTTTCTTACTCTTACTTACTTACTTGGGGGGAGTAATATTATCTCTTCAGTGCATCCCTGAGTCTAGTCCACAAACTCATACTACTGTTAATTATACTATCTCTATTATTAATAATTTTAATTTAATGTTTAAAATATACCTCGGCGTGGCGAGCGTTAATCGTTACGATGTCCTAAAACCGGCCGTTGCAAGTTAAAAAAAATTATACTATTAAGTTTTGATTTAAAATTTTTTTAAACATCTGGCACTATAATCAAAAGCAGTGTTATCGTGCGGGTCATACGATTTATTAACGACAAATTTTTTAAGTTTGTTTTTCTTTTATTACGTGTAATCATATCCTCCGCATAAAATCCGGAAGATGAATTAGATAGACCTTATATGATATTTTTATAAGTAAAAAGATGATAAACGTATAAATACCAGCAGTTGCAAAAATCTTTGAGCGATGTCACTTCAAAGTTGGATTGACAAGTGACAAAATGAGTAATAGAAAACAATTTTCGGGTTTTTTTGCACCCACAAGCGAAAAAAATCGTATTAAATCTAATAAAATATTATGAAAATTCACCGGCCAATCCAGGAGACAGTAGCAAAAGCTCTGGGAATCGGTATAAGGATTGTGCAGAAAATTGTGCATGAAAAAAAGCATAATTTACTAGAAGAAGATTAACAAATGTATACGAAAAAAGCCAAAGACGGAAGACTTAAGTGACAATGTTAAAATGGATGTTCGTAATGCAATTTACGATTTATACACATCAAATACTAATATAACCCTTCAAGTTTTAAAAGAAACTTTAAAAAATCGAGGCATATTGGAAATTGGACTAAAATCGTTGTCAAAATTAATAAAAATGTTGGGTTTTCGATATAAAAAGGACTGTAATCGAAGATTTTTATGCGAGTTGCCACATATAGCAAGTCAGTGTATCCAGTTTTTAAAGAAATACACGTAAAATGTTAATTCAAAATTTAGAAGAGTGGTATTTTTAGACGACACTTGGATATTTTCTAATGGAAGTGGTTCGAAATCTTGGCAGGACGAGTCTGTAAAAAGTGTCAAGAGAAAAAAGGGATGTGGGACGGGAAAACGGTTCATCATTTTGCATACAGGTTCTTCAACAGGATTTCTCCCAGGTGCCAGTTTACTGTTTTCTTCAAAATCCAAAAGTATGGACTACCATGATAATATGAACTGTGAACTGTTTGAAAAGTGGTTAAAAGAACAACTGATTCCAAATTTAGATGCTCCATCTTTAATCATTCTGGACAACGCATCTTATCATTCAAGAATCTTAAATAAACAACCTACTTCATCCTGGAAGAAAAGTGATATTTATGACTGGTTAACAAAACAAAAACAAAATCTTTTACCCAATATGCTGAAACTAGAACTTCTTTTAATGGCAAAATCTATTAAAAAACCAACAATATATGCCGTGGATGAAATATTACGGGAAAATGGACATGAGGTTTTACGACTGCCGCCATACTATTGCCAGTTTAACGCAATAGAGTTAATATGGGCTGGGGCAAAATCATATTACGAAAAACACGTCAACGATGGTCTTTACATCAGATGAATTGCAAATTGTTTGGCAAGATTCGTTAAATTATATTACGTCGGAGTACTGGAAGATATCTGTGCAACATACAGAGAAATTAATATGGGATTGGTGGAATCGAGAACGAGTTTTAGCTGTCGAAATAGCACCAATGATCATTGCGCCATTTGAGGACGACTCAAAAGATGAGGACTTTTTAAGTGATATTTTTTAGTCTATAATATTAAAAAGTTTCTGAAGGATTATATTAGTCTTTGACGTGTATAAATCATAAATTGCATTATGGATATCCATTTTTGCATTGTAACTTAAGTCTTGCGTTTGGATTTTTTCGTGTACATTTCTTAATCTTCTTCGGAAGTAAATTATGTTTTTTTTTCATGCACAAGTTTCTGTACATTCCTTATACCGATTCTCAGAGTTTTTGCCACTGGATCCTGGATATTAGCCAGTGAATTTTAATTTAAAAATGTTTTTGTTAGATTTGACACCATTTTTGTGCTTACTTTTTTAGTACATTTGTAATTTTGTAGGCAATAAATAAATAATTATAGAATACTTGTTCCAATTTTAAAGCGTGTTTAAAATAAGTAAATTTTTTTATTAATTAGACATATATTAAAGACAAAATTTGATATATATATCAAATTTTGTACTACTTATCCGACTTCTTCAAATTTCAATCTAAAATTAAGGGCAATGCATGCGAAAAATACGGGCTATATATATATATATATATATATATATATATATATATATATATATATATATATATATATATATATATATATATATATATATATATATATATATATATATATATATATATATATATATATAATTTTAGATTAAATATGAATATATATATATATATACTGACGGACAGACATACCTACAGACAGAAAATGAGAAAACATGTTTTCCGGCAAGGGACCCTTAAACGTAAAGATCTGAAAAAATCTCACGAGGGAATAATAACTAATTATCTTGTGTTTTTAGCAAAAGTGTATAATATTTTTGCAAAATAAAATTTGTTTGTAATTACAATGCAAAAAAGTTTTCTTTGCACAGGGGTGGCCCGCATTTAAATAAACGACGCTTTATAAGTTGTTAGATTTTTAGGTCAAGCGGGGCTCATAATTTTAGGTGATTGATAAAAAAATCTCACTTTCATTAAGTGGCTGTATAAACAGAACATATCCTGATTGTTCCACTGATTTGAATCGCCTTTCGACTTAATTAAGGCGCATTTTGTGTATTTTTGTTTTTGCCAACCAAAAAATTTTAACCAAATACGTATTTAGCGAAATTTCTTATTTAGTCCCTCGGCATTTAATATATAAAATAATATCAAGCAGCTATCTTAATAATATTGCGTAATATAATAAAAAAAAATATTTTCTTTCTCCCTGTATATTTGTAAATAGCCCATCGAGATTTAATAGCTATAATCACACAACATAATCATATATATGATATATATATATATATACTTCATATATAAATGTTAATTAACAATTTTTTTTTAGAGTTTTTGTTTATATTTCGAGTCGGATAATCGTTAATGAAAGACACTAAAATTATTTGGCTTCGTCGAGACTTCCCATAACTTCACTATATAAGATGATGCCATTGCCAAATTATTAATTGTGATAACCTATTAGTTATTCATTATTTAAACTAACAATAAACTAAATAATTAACGTTTTTTGTTAGTTTCAATAATTAATAATTAATACATTGTAACAATTAAAAACATATCATAATCTTATATACTATAGTTGCGGTAGTGTCCATGAAAGAAATAATTTGTTATACGCTATTTAACAATTATCCATCTGACTTGAAACATTAACAAAAACTCTATAAAAAATTGTTAACAATATCATTTTATGAAAAATCAGTGAAAACATTTTTTTTTTCACAGGGACATTATTTCTTTAAGCATCTAGATAATATCATAATCTTTTTAAATTAATATTTAATAGTTCAAAACATTTTTTTACTGGTTTGTGTCTTAAATGCTAATAGTTTCTGAGTTATTCAAAAAACTAAACTCCTTTTTTTAAATCTTAATTTGCTAATAACCGGCAGTAGGAAGAATGAACACCATTTTGAGTTTATGAACAAGACTATGAAAATAAAAAAATAAACTCCGTGAACTTTTAACAAATTTAGAAACTACTTTCTTGTCTATACCTTCAGTTTATCCACATGATTCTGCCAGCTCAACTAACTTTTTTCTATCTAGGCCAAAATTATAGACATAAACAAACAAAAGGCAAAGAATAAACAAGCGAAACATCGAGCGTAATAGCAATAACACCTCTTGCATCATTTTGGCTTTCCAGTTCTATAAAGTGCTCATTGGAGGAAAGTATGGTTAATTTATCGAATACAATTTATAATTTAAGGAATAAAAGGTAATTAACATAACACATTTAGATTTGAAACTAAATTCCTGGCAATAAAATTTTAAAAATGGTTATTTCAGTTGATGCTAGCACGTTTTAAGACTAAAAGCCATTATTTTTGAAATCCACAGTGTTAAAATTTTAATTTTTTTTTAGTTTTTTCACGGACTCCGTATATTTCTTGAGATAAGTCATTCAAATTTGATACACTGTATGCTGTCCGTAACGCCTTCGAAATATTTATAATACATCTTAGAAAAATCTACAGGGTGTTACTTTTTCCTAGGTCGCGATCACTTTTACCCCCCTGAAATTTTTATTGGGATCCCACTGCCCATTTTTACAGCAAACTTAAATTCTCTATTCTGTTTTGTGACTTTTTGATTTCTTAGATTTTTTCGATATTATGTACTATTTAAAACTTATTTAGCAAACTGTTCGTCCATTCATGCATGCTCATGGCATATGGAACATGGACAAAATGTTAAAATACGATGCACGGATCTGAAGCCACGATGAAAGGGGGAGGTTTGTCAAAAGCAGACCGTTACTATGGTTATATAGAGTATTAGTCAATCACAGTAAGCATGAATGGACACTTTACCAAACGGTACAAAATATCGAAAACATCTACGAGAACAAAAAAATTACAGAATAAGGAATTTAAGTTTGTTGTAAAAATGGCCAGTGGCGTCACAGTAAAAAATTCAGGAGATTAAAAAAGGTCCCGACCTGGGAAAAAGAAACACCCTGTAATTTTTTTAAAAATGTTTTAAACCCATTTCGAAGGCATTACTCACAGCATACAGGGTATCAGATTTGAATGATTTATCTCTAGAAATATAGGAGGTCAATAAAAAACACTAAACAAATAAAAATTTTAACACCCTGTATCTTAGAAGCGAAGGCTGTGAGGACACAGGTTCATATGAAGTTTTAGCCTTATAATGACATAAGAAACTATGTTCGGCGTGTTAGCCAACGTTTAAACGACACCCTGTATAACAATTTTGGAATTAAAAATGAATACCCTATTCAAGACTAATAAAACGGTTACTGTAAAATTGAAAAAACCGTTTTGGCAAAAAAGTTTACACTTCCCAAAAGTTTTATAACAGCTGGTATATCGTAATTTTCTTACGTCTGACATAACTCCCAAAGCGAATTTTTGTAAAATCTATGGAATACTTTAAGTTAGTGTCTGGTAAATTTTAGCTAATTTTGTCACGCCGGCCGTGTCTTCATAATTCTCAACACTAACGATAACGTCATAACAACCGATCATAAAGTAGGTGATAAAGATTTGTTTTGTTGACAGGTTGTTAGGTTAACGCTCCACATGCATGAAGATATCAACATTTTCGTAGAAACTTTGTACATTGCAAACAAACGAAACTATCAAAAATCCTTAAAAATTGTCTATTTTGTTCGTTTCTCGTCCACTACGTATCTAATTGTTAAAATAAAACACATCGTTTCGGCTAAAGGTTGTTTATTATATTAAATCAATTGCCGACGTTTCGACACTCTCCGTGTCATCATCAGGGCTCAAAAAACCCAAAGAACACATCAGCTATTATACACAAATAAATATGACAAATAAACGCAAAAAGAAACAGTAAATGTAGGTACATGAATATACTCTTTAGTAAAATAAATAGAAACTTTATTTGTTTATTTCTACTTACTTTATTATAGAGTATACGCATGTACATTTATTTCAATATCAAATATTGTTTTTTTTTGCGTGATTTTGTTATTTATATTTGTCTACAATAGATGATGTATTCTTTGGTTTTTTAGCCCTGATGATGACACGGAGAGTGTCGAAATGCCGGCAATTGGTTTAAAATAATAGACAACCTTTTATCCAAACAAGCTCTTGTATTATTTTAATAACTAAAAATTGTTTTTTTTTTAATTTTGTCGTAGATCATTTTTGTCAGAATAAAAAAATGTTTTGAGAATTTTAGACGTTAACAGATTTTTGCAGAAATGTAAGTTTTTTATTTCACGCCCTGTACATACCATTTTATGCGTATATGCAGTTACGGCAAGTAGAAGCACATACCCTACAGATTGGCCAAACAAATACAAAAAACCGCATCTCGATTTGCATTCCTTAACTGAAATATTTATTAACCTTCAAACTGTGATAAAAAAATTCTTGATGTACTATTTACGGCTAGCAGTGGCAGCAATTTAGTTAAATTACTTGTTCTAAAAAAAATAAAATGTTCCTCTTGCATCATGAATAATTCAATTAGCAATGTCAGCAAAGAAATTATGTCTATGATATCTTGACGCTTGAAATATAATACACAGATTACAAAGAGTATCTTGAAGATGTATTTAGATCAGTGGACCCTCGCTCCACGCATGAACTGGAGCTCTTCGGGTTAGGTATAATATATTCATTAGAGTTGGTACATGTCAGAGAGTTCAACGTTAAAACCATAGGCGTGCTAATGATGTGAGTTAAAGAAGCACCTTATGCACTGAAATGTTAAACATTTTCTTTTACAATATTTACAAAAATTGTGTAAAAACGTATTCCTCGTCAGAGCTTTTTTCATTAGCATCTCCGTGAAGATTAATTATAATAGGCTCAATTTAATTTGTATGTTTTTCCACTTTCCTATCACTGTGCAATTAAGTCTTCTGTTTTCTTCATGCTTTTCTATTCAACAGGACAGCTGATTTGAAACTTTTAAATTAAAATAAAATAACACTCAAAAGCTGATATTTTCCATTTATTTTATATTCGCGGAGAATGTTACAAAATGTTGGAGAGAACTTGCCATGATTTTAATGAAAAACATCCTCATTTATCGCCAATGAACAAGAGAAAATTGAAGAGGATTGAAACGAAATTTTTTTGTTTCGGAAAAGTTAAAGTTATAAAAAATGTAATAAATTGTTTACATTATTTTTAACCATATCTCGAGAGTTCGAGACTGTTCTAAACTTGTTTTAGTGAACTTAAAAATTATAGCAATCTAACAATCAACAATAAATAAATAAAATAATAATATTGAATTATAACAAATGTTCTATATGCTGTCCGTTCATTTGAAGACACATTTCAATTCTTCTTTGTACAGTTTAAAAACCGTTGAATTTGTCCGTTTTCTAATTCGGCAAAAGCTATTCGTATCCTGTCCAGTAAATCTTGTTGGTTATTTACTGGGGAAGCATAGACTTTACCTTTGATAAATCCCCATCAATAAAAGTCTAGGGGTGTTAAATCAGGCGATCGCGGGGGCCATCTCCAAGGGCCATTGGGACCAATCCAGCGATCTTCAAAAATTCGAGATAATTGGAGATAAACTACAGCGGAATTATGTTCTGGTGCCCCATTTAATTGATACCAATAATTTTGCAGCTCACTAATAGGAATTTCTTCTATCAATTCAGAAACAGTCCCTCGTAGAATTTCCAAATGCTTATCGCTGTTTAAATTGTCTTCACAAATACAGTACCGCACCTGATCATTTAATACTATACCGAAAACATTGAAGCTAAACCTCTCTTGAGAACGCGTTTCGCGTAAAGCGTGCGGATTTTCTACTGCCCAGAAATGTTCGTTTCTTCTATTTGTTATTCCTTCTCTAGAAAATTTCGCTTCATCCGTCCAAAATATTTTTTAAAGGAATTGAGGGTCCTCTTGAATTTTCAAAAACATGAATTCGCAAAATTCTGCTTGAAAAGTCATCACCAGGTCTCAAGGCTTGCACGTTTTGGAAGGAATAAGGGTGCATATAAGTTTTTATTAAGATTCTTTGGACAGATGAAGAAGAAATTCTTATAGTTTTTGCAGACGGTATTGAACTTTGCGGGTTTGCGTGGAAATAAGTTAATGTGTTTATTACGTTATCCTCGGCATTTGTCACTTGTTTCGGAACATTTTTTGTAACTTTAACCTTGCCAAAACGCAAAAAGTTCGTTTCAATCCTCTTGAATTTCGACTTGTTCATTGGCGGCAAATCAGGGTGGCGTTCATTAAACACACGACACGTTCTCTCCAAAATTTTATAACATTCTCCATGAATATAAAATAGATTGAGAATATCAGCGTTTGATATAAAAATTACATTTCGATTTATAAGATTTAGTTTATCACTGACAGCTTTCGATAAATAACGCATACTAATCATCTGTCATATTGGATATTGGATCTCAATTGTTTTTCCGTGGCTCACCATTGGAACATGTAAACATTTAAGCAAATACATACGATATTTTTATAAAACCCCATTATTTCGAAAATGTTTACGAATAGGTATAGGGAACCCTAATACAGTTCGATAGAAAATGATATTCTACATTTGATAGTGCATAAAGTTATAGGATGTCCCATTTAAAAAACGGACTTTAGCGGCTTTGAAAATGTGAATGTTTGCCGCTGAATTTAGGACACCCTGTATAAAAATAGACAAATTCAATGAATGATGATGAATATGATTGGGATATGATGGATAGTCAAGAACGCTGTGTTTTAAAATTATACCCATTATACAGGGTGGTCTGAAAAGTTCGTGGTGAACCAAATGGGATACCCGGTATATTATTATTTTAGTTGATTCTCCTATTCGTTGCGATCATTTTGATATAAGGTTAGTTGGGTCTAAAATTTATACCAAGGGAATGGGACGAGGTTAAAGTGGAAAAAAGGGTTATACTCCGGCCATTTTTTGAAAACAATTGAAGCAGGTATAGAAAAACCAAATATTCTTTAAAATGTATTGTATCTAGGACTACAATAATCGCTTGTCGTCGTTCAAAATTATTCACTGTTATACAGGGTGGTCAAGTTTTGCAAATTTACCTTGGATTGATTTTTTTAAATGGAACACCCTGTATATTTTACTTTCATGTTAAAGATAACATTCAGCTTTCAGAAAATACCATATTTGATACCTTCCTGACCAACAGTTTTTCAGTAAATTAGCTGTGAAATCAAAATTTCTTCATTTTAACACGAATTACTCTGAATTCACGTTGTTAAAATTGACAATTTAATATTAGGAGGCCATGATATCATCATAAATTGAAAAAAAGAATGACAGTCCTGTCAAAACAGCAAAGTGTCAGAATATTGTCATCAGTAAATAAATAAATATTGTTCTTTGATGATGCGATGCCGAAATAAAAACAAGGTAGAAGCTTTTGCAAGTTTATCATAGAGATTTCAAGAAACAGGAAATGTTGCTTTCAAAAAAACGTAAAGTAATTAATAAACCAGTTACCAATGAAGATAATGCTTTGACAGTATTAATAACAGATCTTTTTTTACAAAAAAAATAAATTTAATATAAATCAACAAAAACAATGTAATTAAAACTTATAAAAGATGTTCAACTAAACCACCGTTTTGCTGAAGGCACATTTCGAGTCTATCGATAAATGAAAGTTTCACTTTTCTCAAAGTCAGGTCTGAAAAATGTAATAAATTGTTTACATTATTTTTAACTTCATATCTTCCACTGTGGTTGGAGCCTCTTTATAAACTTCTTCTTTAACATGTCCCCATAAAAAGAAATCTAGTGGCGTTAAATCGGGTGACCTCGCAGGCCACTTAACTGGTCCACCTCACCCAATCCAATGCTCTCCTTTCCAATTATTGAGAAAATGTCTTACATGCCTTTGGTAATGTGGGGGTGCTCCATCATCTTGGAACCATAAGGAATTTCTTAACATTAAAGGTAAGTCTTGCAATACGGGCAACTCATTTCTCAAAAAATTTAAATAGACTTCTCCCGTTAAATGCTCATCAAAGAAATATGGTCCTATAACATGAGAGCCAATTATACCTCCCCAAACATTAATTGACCATTTATTTTGATGGTCCACCTGACGAATCCAATGTGGATTTTCGGTTGAATAATAATGCATATTATGTTTGTTAACCAAGCCGTTGCTTTTAAAAGTTGCTTCATCTGAAAACAGCACCCTATCTACAAAACCTGGATTATCCCAAATTGTATTTAAAAACCAAATTGAAAACTCTTGTCGTTGGACGTAATCGCGATCATACAGTTCTTGGTGTAATTCAATGTGGTAGGCATGATATTTATGTTGTTTCAGAATCCGTTTAATACTAGTGCGTTCAATATCAGTAGCTCTCTCAATTTCCCTGGTACTTGTGTGTGGATTTTCTTGCACTGTTAATAACACTGTCAAAGCATTATCTTCATTGGTAACTGGTTTATTAATTACTTTACGTTTCTTAAAAGCAACATTGCCTGTTTCTTGGAACCTCTCTAATAACCTTGCAAAAGCTCCAGCTCTTGGTTTTTTTTCGGCATCGGGATATCGTACCGCATAAACCCTGCTTGCTAGTAAAGGGTTTTTTTGACACTCGCCCAACATAAAAGTCATGTTTATCAACTCTGGAGTACTCAAGCTCATTGTTACTTAACAATTTCTCGGCTTATCGTCAAAAAACAATGTGTTTATTGATGCCAATTCTCTGACACTTTGCGGTTTTGACAAGAATGTCAATCTTTCTTTTCATTTATGATTATATCATGGCCTCCTTAAATAGTCAATTTAAGCAACGTAAATAATACCGTTTCTGTTAGAATGAGTAAATTTTGGTTTCACGGTTAATTTACTAAAAACTGTTGGATAGAAAGACACAAATAGGGTATTTTCTGAAAGCTGGCGATGTTATCTTTAATATGACAGTAAAATATATGGGGTGTTCCATTTAAAAAAATTCAATCCAAGGTAAATTTGCAAAACTTGACCACCCTGTATAACAGTGAATAATTTTGAACGACTTACAAGCGATTATTGTAATCCTAGATACAATACATTTTATAGAATATTTGGTTTTTCCATACCTGCTCAATTGTTTTCAAAAAATGGCCAGAGTATAACCCTTTTTTCCACTTTAACCTCGTCCCATTCCCTTGGTATAAATTTTAGACCCAACCTTATATCAAAATGATCGTAACGAATAGGAGAATCAACTAAAATAATAATGTATTGGGTGTCCCATTTAAAAAAACACAAGTTTGGTTCATCACGAACTTTTCAGACCACCCTGTATAATGGGTATAATTTTAAAACACAGCGTTCTTGACTATCAATCATATCCCAAAAATGTTTTTTCAAATTCCTCTCCGTTTGCCCACAATCGTCCACTCCATCTTGGTTGCACCACCCTGTATATATGTAATTATGACTAAACTGTGACTTAATATTTATTTTTGTATGGTTTGTAGTACTAACACTCTGCATAGAATATGATAACACACATATAATAACTAACATTTGCCTCGACCAATTCAGCGCCCTGTAAAATGAAAACAATTTTAAATATTACAGGTTTATTGTGAGTTTTTAATAATTTGGAATATTGTGCAATGAAGGTTTCCAATTTTTTTGTCTAGTTTAGTAGTTACGTAAATTCAGGAAATTTCTTAGGAGACAAAAAAGCCGTATTCAGCATCACACTGAATGCTTTGAACGTTGTGTGTTTAACGCTTTTACATTTTTTTAAAGCGAAAACATTAGCTGTTTTTTTTTCAGTTCATATGAATTTCATCTACAAGGTATCCATTTAGTGTGTAAATCTTTGATAACTCATAAGATATTACAATTAGCAAAACAGTTCTTATACAAAAGTTTCTTAGTTCAAGTTCTTAGAAAAAATTGCATGTTGTAAAACTATTTTTAAATATACAGTACCACTTTTCTGACACACCTTGTATATTTGAAAATATTTTTACAATACGCAATTTTTTCAACTAAGAAACTTTTGTATAAGAACTTTTCTGCTAACTGTAGTTTCTTATGAGTTATCGAAGAATATACACTAAATGGACACACTGTGTATAGGTTGAATACATATATCATAGCACCTTTTTTTTTCGATAGACAATAAAATTGGCAGGTAAACTTACACTTAACTCTCTCACGTTTGAAACATACAAATATTTTTAAAATGATTAATTTCCACATGCAAGAAATAGACAATACCAATTTTAAGCAGGTTTTACACATTCGCTACTTCAACTGTTTACCGGTAGTCATTTATAGACAGAGTTCAAGGTGTTCTTTGAATTGTCAAATGTAAATAGGAAATTGTTTTTAATACGATTTTTAAAAAATACCATGAAAAATAGGGCCTTCATTTAAAAAATATTATGTTTGTCATAGCTATTTGTTTTCTGTTCAATTATTTTTTTATTAGTGTTTCCTAATTCTTCAGAGAAATTTACATCTACTGGCCAAGCCAGTTTTTTCAATAGGTCAGATTATAACTAGAAAAAATCGGTAAATTTCCTTTACCTGGAACTTCCCTCATTCTGAATTTGTATATATTGTCGGCGATTTTTTCACACAGGGGCGGCAGTCCATGGAAGCAAGGGAAGCAGTGTTTCCTCAAAAAAAATTACAAAACATCTTCTAAAATGTAATTTTTGAAATAGAAAACAATTAATTTAGTTTATATTAAAAATGCTAAAATATCTTAATTATCAAGCACATAATAAATGCGGCCTTGACTCCGATCGAGCGACAATGGAAAATGGAATAGAACCTATGCGGGCCGCTAGCTTCTCGGCAGCCAAGCCTTGTATGCTTGATTTCCTGTGAATCAAGCCAGAGGTTATTGAACTTTCCGCCGGCTGTTTGCAATTTTTGCATTTCAGTGGCGTGCTTTAAGTGGGTGCCGAAGCTATTGTTGGAGTAGGTTCTTTGTTTGAACGGCTATTCGTGTGTTGCGTGATACGTACGTCGCGTCGTACATGGTGCGATATGGAAGACAATAATACGGACGTGGATATGCAAATACCGTCAACTTCGGTTGTCGGTAATAATGTTGAAAATGTTAGAGAATTTAGTAAGAAGAGTGTGTGTGAATGTGTGGTGTGTGTCTTAATAATAAAGGGATTTTCAACATTAAACTTCGCTGATAAGCTTCAAATAATTTCCAAATGAAAAATTTAACCACAAAAATGAAAAACTGTATTAGAAATTTTTATCCGGAAAAACAATACGAACAATTTAAATGGCTAACAGGGTGTGAAAATATAAGTAAATTATTTTGTTGGCCATATTTACTTTTTGAAAATGAAAAAGGTCTCTGGAATAAATCTGATTTTTCCGATTTAAACAATTTCCATAAAGCTGTAAAAAGACACATTATGCCCAAAGCGCATTTGCAGGCCGTCATAAAAGAAAAAGTCTTCGGCAAAACCAGAATTGAACACGCCCTTAATAAATAGTTGGAAATTAGTCATCGCCAACACAATGAACTAGTCGATAAAAATAGGCAAATATTAAGAAGACTTATCGATGTTGTTTGTTTTCTCGGACAGCACGAATTGGGATTTAGAGGTCATCACGAAGCAAGAGTTTCTTCAAATAGAGGAAATTTTCAAGATTTACTTAGTTTAATGGCTAAATATGATGATTGCTTAAAAAACCATTTAGAGCAGTCTAGCGTTTTTCGCGGAACGTCGAATCGAATCCAGAATGATTTAATTTCCGCTGTTGCAACCATTATTCTAAAGAAAATTAAGCAGGAGATTGGCGAGGCGCTGTTCATTTTTTGATTTTAAGAATGTGTCCAAAAATCGTACAGCAGATGCATTATATACCGTAGTTTATAACGTTACTAAAGAAATTAATGGAGAGAAAAAAGTAGTTGCTATGATGGAGCTGCAGTGATGGCAGGACAATCAGGGGGTCTGCAAGCTAGAGTTCGAGAAACTTTCCCAAGTGCTGTGTTTGTCCATTGTTTTGCTCATAAATTAAATTTAGTTTTATCCCAGTCCATCAATCACATTAAAGAGTGTAAAGTATTTTTCGTTACTTTAAGTAGCATGGCTGCTTTTTTTCCAAGTCAACAAAACGTACACAAGCTTTAGGTGGAACTATAATGGAAGACTTGTGTTGACAGTATCTGAAAATCGTGAATCACTGATTGAACTATTTGAGAATATAATAAAAAATAATGAAACGTGGGACTCAGAAGCAATAAATAGTTCGAGGGGGTTTTTGGACTGTTTGAAACGAGATTTTAATTTTAATTATTTGTTGAACATATTTTCAGAAATATTTCCATTCTCGGACCATGTTTTTAATATATTACAAACTAAAGCAAATGATATATTACAAACTAAAACAAATAATATTGCTTTCTGCCTAAAAAAAGTGCATAATTTTAAGTCCATGTTAAGCCAAAAAAGAGAAGACTTTCACCCATTTGGGGAGAAAACGATGACGTTAAATGTAGAGCCACAAGCCAAACGTCTTCGAACAGACAAGTTCTAGACAAGAAAAACTTTTCCAGAAGATGCGTTTAAATCTCTTCTTCTTCATTTTGGCCAGTTCTTCGACCGAGTGTTACTGCGATCTGAACTAAAAAGTGATTTATGAAACTGATGACATTAGCGCAAAAAATAACGCTAAGGAACTAATGCAATTTTTAAAAGACAAGAAGCTGGAAGATGCCTACACCGAAGTGTCGAAATTGTCTGAATTAGTATTAACAATACTTGCCACAAGTTCATCAGTAGAACGCAATTTTTCAACACTTAAACGTATACAAAATTTCGTGAGAAAGTCAACGGGGCAGGAGAAATTTTCGCATACATCGCTGTTGTCCGTTGAAATAAACTTCTCCAAAATATGTCGGAGCATCGACGAATTTGCAAAAAACGATCGAAGAATCGAATTACATTACAAATAGGTAATTTTCTAAAAATTGCTTCTCTTTCTTAAAATTTCATCGCACGCCCCGGTTTTCACAAGTACAAACATTTTATAGTACTTTTCAGGTTGAATTTTTAAATATTTTACTAAGCCGCCATTTTGTTCCTTCATCTTGGATTCGTATCAAAATTTTACCAGTTTATTGCTACATTATACTTGATTTTTGTGCAAAATTTGAGATAAATTGGATAAGCATTTTTTTAGTAATATTTTTTTAACATTTCACTAGGCCGCCATTTTGTTTTGCCATGCTGCATTTTTACCAAAATGTTACTAACTCATCCCCATTTGACCCTTAATTGTTGACCAAAATTTGAAGTCAATCGGGTAAGTAGTTTTTTAGCTATGCCACGAACAAGATGACCCTGTACCCACCTCAGCAATCATTCTATTATTATGTTCGGTTGTTTGCATTTCAAGCACCCCCACAAGCTTAGACTAATTTATTCACTTTTTACGGGATGGACGATATAAATCGATCCGCATGCTACGAAGACACTGCATTACGAACCCGGCTTTAGATTTATAAAAGAGGAAGTTGCCAGGGGACCTAGGGCGACCATCCGAGGATGATGAGCGTGTACGAATGGGAATGGGAGCAGCCAGCATGAGTCATTCTTATGTCCTTCCTTTTATTAAACGGTGTAGCGTGCATGCAGGCGTTTTCGGTTTGTAAGTATTATACATGGCCTCCTCTAAATATAATAGACGTGTTTCTCTTTAATAATTGGAGAAATTGTCACTTCTTTCAGAAAAGAAAATTAAAATTCTGAAAATGACTATTTCTTAGGCTATACTATACAGGGTAATTCACGCAACCCGTTCATTAAAAGTTTTTGATGATGCCATTTAGATAAAAATTTCAAATTTTGGGATTAAGGTAAGGTCAAGGGATATTTCTTTTTTGAAATATTTTCAACTTCCTGTCACTTCCGGTTTAACCGGAATGGAACACCCTGTATTTTATAATATTTTTGGATTATACGGAGAATTTTAATGCTATTTTATGTAGCATAGAAAATGAGCCTTCGGGGTACCAAATTTTAAAAGCTCATATTTTTGTAAGTTTTGAAGATATAATCTTCATATTTTGCAGACGATCGGTAAATAATCTTAGGTTTCTATTTTTTTTATTGAATTTGTCTATTTTTATTCAGGGTGTCCTAAATTCAGCGGCAAACATTCACATTTTCAAAGCCGCTAAAGTCCGTTCTTTTAAACAGGACACCCTATAACTTTATCGACTATAAGATGTAGAATTTCATTTTCTATCGAACTTTATTAAGGTTCCCTATACCTATTCGTAACCATTTTCGAAATAATTGGGTTTTATAAAAATATCGTATGTATTTGCTTGAATGTTTACTTGTTCCAATGGTGAGCGATGGAAAAACAATTGAGATCCAATATCCAATATGACAGATGATTAGTATGCGTTATTTATCGAAAGCTGTCAGTGATAAACTAAATCTTCTAAATCGAAATGGAAGAATACTCAAACGCTGATATTCTCAATCTATTTTATATTCATGGAGAATGTTATAAAATTTTGGAGAGAACGTGTCGTGTGTTTAATGAACGCCACCCTGATTTGCCGCCAATGAACAAGTCAAAATTCAAGAGGATTGAAACGAACTTTTTGCGTTTTGGCAGGGTTAAAGTTACAAAAAATGTTCCGAAACCAGTGACAAATGCCGAGGATAACGTAATAAACACATTAGCTTATTTCCACGCAATGAAAATAGATCTGTGAATTCCATTTCTAATAATAAGAACAGATCTTTAAATACCATTAATAAAGCTCATGATGATAAAGAGGGGAGGAAGACAGTTGTATATGGCAATAAAAACAGGTCCAACAGACAGCAACCAATAGATGGCACATACAAGCAGTTCAGCAGAGGAAGTGGTATTTCCTATCCAGACTGGTCCCAGAGACAACAGAGGCTAATGTGAAAGCTTATATGGGGAAGAAATAGGTTCTGATTGTGACGTAGTCAAGCTTAATTTGAAATCAGTTGATATTTACAGTTCTTTTAGAATAGGGATTCAGAGCTTTTTTGCTGAAAAATTACTGAATCCGGAAATCTGGCCACAGGGAGTAGTGCTAAACAAATATTCTTTTCAGAATGTTCGACAAAACGACAGGAGACAGTCCTAACGCCGCTAGTGCAGAATGATTCTTCTGTAAAGTATAATTGTGTTTTTAATTGGAATATTAGAAGTATAAAGAATAAAATCCTTCAGTTGGAAAATTTGTTAGCATTACATGAACCTGAATTTGTTTGCATTACGGAGACGTGGTTAAAAAAAGATGAATCAAAAATCTTGACTCTACCTGGATATAAATTGTTGTCTTTTTATACTAGAGTGAACTCAGCAGGTGGAGGGGTAAGTCTGTATTTAAATGAAAATTTACAATGTACAATTGAACCTTTACAATTTCCAGCTATTGACATCCACTTTGAAGTGTGTTTGGTGAATATAAAATTTTTGGATGTTAATTGCATTTTCATAGGGGTCTATAGGTCACCCAAAGGAGATTTGAATGTTTTTTTAAAGAATTTGTACTCAGTTCTAGAGTGTGTCTATGACCGCTCTAAAAAAATTATATTATGTGGTGATTTTAATATTGACTTGCTGGAGAATAGCAGGGGAGCGACTGAAATCAGAGCTATCTTTTTGCAGTTTGGGATGGACCCAGTAGTAAGAGAACCAACTCGGATAAACAAGACTACTAGTTCTTGTATAGATAATATCGCTATTAATTTTCCAGCCTTTAGTGTGCTTTCTGCTCCGACTATCAGATCACAATTTTCAAGTTGTCAGATTTGAAATGGATACCCATTGTCCGAAAGATAATGAGATGGTCAGGATTTTTAGCCTTACCAACAAAAATAAATTTCAAAGCCTCTTATCTCAGACTGACTGGAGTGTAGTCAATGAGAAATCGGGGTTTCAAGAGAAGTTCAAATGTTTTGATGAAATATTTTTGGATTGTTTTGAAATTGCATTTCCAAAGAGGTTATTGAGAAAAAAACCAACCAACATAAGTCCGTGGTTAACGCATGAGCTTAAGGAACTGGAGAACATGCTTTCTGAAATGGCGCTACTTAATAGTACCAGTGAGGACCCTCTCGTAAAGTCAAGGTATCAAGTACTCAAATGTAACTACATTCATAAATTAAATCTGGCCAAAACATCATATAACAATGGTAGAATAATGCTTGCACCAAACAAAAATAAGGAATGTTGGAGGATAGTGAATGAATCAAGGAATATAAAAAAACAAAAAATTCTTCAAATTAATCATAATGATGAAAAAATTACAGACCAGGAAGAAATCTGTGCACTTTTTTATATATATATTTATCAATATATATATATATAGTGAAACTATTACTTCAAATCCAAATACTTTGTTTCTAGCTCCTTATGATGTTGATGAAATGATTTCAATTATAAAGACAGTCTGTTGTAAATAATCTAGTGGTATGGATGAGGTTCCAGGCACTGTGGTTAGGGACGTTGCCGAGGCAGTGGGCTGGACCACTCTGTTATTTGGTCAATTTGTCTTTCTCTGAGGGTTCTTTCCCGGACTGCCTGAAGACATCCAAGATAGTTCCTGTTTACAAGGGTAAAGGTTCTTCCAGTGATATGTCATCTTATCGACCAATTGCTCTGCAGGCACAATTTTCAAAGGTCTTTGAGTATTGTTTCCATAAGAGATTGTATAGCTTTTTTAAAAAGTATAACATAATAAAACACAATCAACATGCTTATCAAAAAAACAAGTCAACATTAACGGCAATAGATGCGGCTATAGAATCTATTCTTGGATCGTTGGAGAATTTCACTCTTCTGAGAATTCTGAGAATTCTGAGAATCTGGGGCTGTTCTTTGATCTCAGCAAGGCTTTTGATCTGGTAGATCATCAAGTCTTGCTGGGGAAACTCTATAAAGTTAGAGGTAGGGCCGAGAGTTGGGTGGAGTCCTACCTGTGTGATCGTAGTCAGCGGGTTATGATCGGGACAAGTTAGTCTGGAGAAAGGCTGAGTGGAGTGGGCCTGCCACAGGGCTCCGTACTGGGACCCCTTCTCTTAGTGTATATAAATGATCTGCCTGACTATTGTAAATCGGCTTCTCAGATAACTATTTTTGCTGATGAATCTTCTTTCTTTGTCAGAAATAAAAATATGGAAAACCTTCTACAACAGGGGCAGGCTGCCATAGGTGAGATCGCTGATTGGTGTTCTAGAAATGGATTAAAGTTGAACACTACAAAAACAAATTTTATAGAGTTCTGTACAAAGAACACTTCAGTTGAGAGTAGTAGGCTCTTAAAATTAGAGGGCAAATCAATTCAACAGGTTGAATCTACTAAATTTTTAGGTTTATACATTGACAACAAATTAAAATGGAATGAACATATAGATTATCTTGTAGGTAAAATTAGTTCTGCATGCTTTGTAGTTCGGCAGATAAGGAGTACTGTCACGGCAGATTTTTTGAGGTTGACATATTTTGGGTTGGTTCAGTCGCTGCTTTCATATGGCTTACTGTACTGGGGCAGTTCAAGTGGATTTGAAAACGTTTTTAGAGTCCAAAAGAAAATAGTTAGAATAATGGATGGCTTATCATTCCGTGATTCTTGCATAGAGAGCTTTAAAAAGCTAAATCTAATGACTTTGCCGAGCCTTTACATCTACCAACTTGCTTTATTTGTTGTTCAACACAAATCACATTTCAGCAGTAACATGGACAATCACAGTTATGGGACGCGAACCAGCTGTGATCTTGTGATTGATTATAAGAGGCTTTCAATGTCATAAACCAGTCCTTATTAAAATTCTCCGTAGAATCCAAAAATATCATAAAATACAGGGTGTTCCATTTAAAATAAGCAAGTTGATACCAACTTCCGGTTAAACCGGAAGTGACAGGAAGTTGAAAATATTTCAAAAAAGAAGTACCCCTTGACCTTACCTTAATCCCAAAATTTGAAATTTTTATCTAAATGGCATCATCAAAAACTTTCAATGAACGGGTTGCGTGTCCCTGTATATATATATATATATATATATATATATATATATATATATATATATATATATATATATATATATATATATATATATATATATATATATATATATATATATATATATATATTTATATATATAGTAGAGATCCAAATAAGATTTGTTCAATAAATGTGGTGGCAAATGTTAGTCGTTAAAAAGATTCAGGGTATTGAAAGTGAAATGTAATTTTCGAAAAATTACAATAATTTTAAAGCAGATGAAGGTATCAAATTTAAAATTAGTATACTAGCGTTTCGAAGGTGGGAATTTAGAATTCCGAATTCGGTATTAGTTTAATCCTAGCTCCTAGAGGGCGCTTGCTACATATTTAATGTACAGTGACTTTATAACAGTGTTGCCAGGTTATTACAATTGTAACAGATCTGTTACCTTTTGGAGAGATTGATTACTTTTTTATCTTCTGATGAAATCTATTACCTTTTTACTCGAGGCTCGAAATAAAAAAAAATGTTTATTTGGGAGAATGGCTGAATGACCAAATTACTGTATACGGGATAAACGTTTCTTTTTTGGCTTTCTTAAAGCGCAGTGTTCTACTAAATATAGTCTTCAATAAAAATTTGTGACCTTTCTTCAAAATCTATTACCTTTTCGAACACCTGTCTATTACCGTTGATCAAAATGTTCTGGCAACACTGCTTTCTAAGGACAGTGCCGACAATAGAGTAGCCAATATTTAAGTTTACTCCAAGAAAAGTTATTAAACAGTGCACATTATTATGTTTTGGTTTTATTTTGCTGTAAAAGGCAATATTGTTTCATGTCCTAGTGTATTTTTTGCTTCATTCAGCACCCCAATTTGAGGCAGAAGCTCTCAAAGATTAACGTAAAAGAAACTAGGTATTTTTTAACAAAAAAAAAATAGTTTTTGGTTTTAATAAAAATGACATACCTAATGTATCATATTTCACTTTTTTTATGTAGAAAATGTCTTACTTCCAGAGGCCTTTGTGTTTTAGATCAAAAATGTAAGTTAAAATTAATATTTCGTTTTATAAGAATAGTGATATTATAATGCCTTGTAAAAGCAGCATATTATACAGTTTGTTTTTTCGAGTTAACTAACACATTCCCAGCTAGCACTAAAGTAGCTACAACTGTTTCTACTACTACTCTTTAAGAGTTTTCACGTATTTATTACTAATAATCTTTTCTGCGGCATATTACTCTTTGTAGACTGAAATTATTAATAATTTCATTAATTAACCTTTTAGCTGATCCAATTTTCATATATTAATGTGTTAAAGTAGACAGATTAATTTAGTCATATTTTGCGGAAAACTAACAATATCTACTCAAGCTTTAAGAGGGAATGGATATTGCACTGATGATATTAGACGATCAATTAGAAAATATAATAATCCTACTCCACGAAATGATACTAATAAGGAATTACCGATAGGAAATGTAGTTCTTCCATTTATACACGCAACCACAGACAAGATTGCAAGGTTACTTCGCCGGTCCAACATACGTACAGTCTTCAACACACACAAGAAAATTGGACAATGTTTGAGATCGCCAAAGGACATCATTCCTTTTCAAACGGAAGGAGTATATGCAATTCCTTGTTCCTGTGGCGATGTTTATATTGGAGAAACTGGACGATCCATATCGACTAGGCTTAAGGAACATGAACGATGTATCAGAAAGAAACAAATTGTACAATCTGCTGTATTTGTACACCAACATTCTACTGGGCATGTCATAAATGTAAAAAAAACCAAAGTTCTTGCATCGGTTTCGGGACTATAAACGCAATATTAGAGAATCTATTGAAATTTATAAGCATCCTAACAATTTTAATAGAGATATGGGCTTCAGTCTACATCATACGTGGAAACCGATTGTTACACCGAGTCAAGCTTCGGTAAACACAGGTCCTCTATAAATAGCCGGCCTGGGTCTCTCCAAGCTTATTCAGTGTTCCGATCTCGTGAAGTGAAGATCCCTGAAGATGTCTCGTGCAATCGAAGGCGAAACGTCGGAAAGTGATTCCATTTTGACACAGTCTAATCCCAAGAACCATGATTTCTTAATTGTCCACAGGCGTGAAAGCTTTTGTTCTATGTTATCATTGTATATCCTTTTTTTTATTTACCTGTTTTCCCGGGGTTATTTGACTTGATACTTTTTTGACGTTATTTGTGAATTCGTACTATTTGGAATGTTTAGTATTCTGTAGTGTACGTTTCAGAAGGGCCACTTGTCCGATGCGTGCATCGGCTACCTCCTTACATTAATACAATAAGATTTTGCCAACAGAATAAATTATTGGGGGGGACGCTCCCCACATCTCCCATATATGTCCATCCCTGCAAATAATGTTACCTATTAATAATTTGTTATGCATTACTTTTGTCAAAAATAGCATCAGAACGTGACGAATTAATTTAAAATTCTTGTCAAACATTGTTGATAAATATTCCGTTGGTAGTGAAATTATCACGTAACTGATGTTTAGCTTGTAAACAAGGCCTTTAATTAATTCGTAGATTTATCTGTAAATAATAATTTAGCGAGCTTAAAAAAAACCTGTTCGGTGCCAGCCCCAGGCAATAAAACGAAAGTGGTCTGAGTTTACTAACACACATTCTGCCCAGACGTAAAAACCGTTACTATACACGTTACTACTACAGTTCGTCCTTTTCATTCATTGGTATATCTGTAGGTCTTTGCGGCTCTTTAATGGGACCCGAATAGTATTAATATTCAGGCATTGACCTAGGAGAAATTATCGGGAGGGAGAGGGATATCACGATCTGTCAACATATTTTCAACCTTGTCATTTCAATATTTATTAATAATTGATATAAAATGTTTAACTTATTAAAACTCTCTTAACAATGTAATTAAAAATTTAGTAATCTAAGAATTATATGTAAAAACTCTTTTTAAATTCGACCTTTTTCTTCTCTTAAGGAGATTACTCTGGGCAAAACTTTCTTTAAGTTTAATTCTTTACCACTTATGGCTTTAAAAATAAGAAATCATGGTTCTTGGGACTTGACCCTGTCAAAAATGGAATCTCTTTCCGACGTTTCGACTTCTATTGCACGGGACATCTTTGCTTCGTGAGATCGGATAACCGCCTTTATATTACGCATTACTTGTTCGGCAATTTTTAGAAGAAACATTTCCTGGTGGGTGGATTGAATAGACTGCAAGATCACCCGATTTATCTCCTCGTGCTTTTACTAAGCGAGTGGATCCAGATTAAAACAAAAACAGCTCGCACAACTTTCTTAAATATCCTCTTCTGTAACGATAACCTAAATTTGAAGTTAAGCCAAAGAATGATCAGATGATATGTTCAGTCTGTGCTTGTTACAAGTACCTTGGACAGCTATGAGTCAGTATTAAACAGGGCAAATGTTGTTCACGAACTGCTAATAACAGTTAAAATAACGAAAATATCTTATTTAGGACATGACCTCAGAAGTGATCAATACAGAATCCCTCAACTAAAAATGAAAGGTGAAATCGAGGGGTTGGGAGTAGACAAATTTAGAATATACAGTGTCAAACATTTGTTTGGGACAGACTCACCCATATACAAATTAGGCAATTTTTTTTAATACATTTACTGGAAAAACAGATTCTTTTATAAAAAACTCCGCATATTTCGTGGATTTAAGGCAATCCATTTAGATACCGAAAATCTTTGGTGAGTTTTGGTGTAGAATCATTATACACAAATGTTCCTATTACCGACTCAATTTCCATTATATCAGCCATATATATAACACACATAAAACACAATAATCTTCATAATACCTTAATAGACCTAGTGGAAGCTTATCTTACGTGTACTTATTTCATTTTTATGAATAAACCTATGATAGCGAATACCTTTATGGAGGCCTTTGAGGATATTGCTTCTAATCCGCTCCAGTAAAACCAAAATTCTGATTCAGATATACAGATGATACTTTTCTTGTTTGGTTCATGGATAGGAAAATCTCCTCATATTTCTGGGCCACCTTAATCAATAACAGCATTAATTGAATCTAATGGAATAATTCCCTGTCTAGATGTATTTGTTCAAAGGGAGGAAATGGTACAATAGGACATTCTGCCTATAGAAAACCGACGCATACAAATAGCCACCGTTAGATAGTGTTGTTCTTCCCTATATACATGGCACTACAGTCAAAACAGAATGATTACTTCGGCGGTCCAACATACATACAAACTTTAATACACTAAGAAGATTGGACAATGTATATAAAATACCTTACGCCTGTGGAGAAGTGCATGTGGGAGAAACAGGACTCTCAATATCCACCAGACTTAAGAAACAAGAACGAGCGACTATATTATAAAATTAAAAGAAACCATGCTTCTAGTGTCAGTTCCAGGATTTTATATTTAAACATACAAAACACTTCACTAGAATTACGGGTTACGTTCTACACACGTTGAAACCGTTCTTAACACAGGTCAGGGTTCGGCAAGCACAAATTGGGTATAAAAGCCCGCCTTGATACGGTACCACCGGGCATGCTCACATTTTTTGTCATTTTTCATATAATTAATCGATCCAAATTTTCGAGTAGATCTATATATAGCCTATATATATTCTAAATAGTCCCAAGCATTTGGCTATTCCGCAATAAATTTCTCTCTTGCCGACGCACCTCCAGCACCTACGAACTGCCGCTTCTAGCGGTCAGTCAGCAGGTCACTTCGCAGTGGTTAGGTGCGCGGTGTCTTAAGATTTTAAACCTACGTTCGTTGTATGCGGTGGGCAAAAGTATAGAATTTGGAACAAGAGTGCCTTTAAATGTAACTTTTTGGAAATGGCTTTTCCAGCTAGTTATTCTTCTTACTTCAGTGTTGATGGATATGACGTTAACATAAATAGAGGAAATGTATCATATTTTCGAATTCCTCAAGATCCAGCAAGGTATGTTTAAAGAACTTTTAAAAAATTGTTTATTATTAACTTTTATTACTGAAATTTGGCCAAGAACTTAAGTAAAATGGGCATAATAACGATGTTAATAATATACCATTACTAGTTTTGCTCTAAAAATTTTAATCGTATTTCACCACTTATTTTCACGAAAATCTGTTTTTTACTATGGAACAGTAAGAGGTTTCCTGACTGTCATGCATCAATCAGTATTTGTTCACAAAGAAAAGTTTTAAAAAGGCTTTATAAAACATTTTAATTTATATTTTAAAGCACTTATGACTATTTGATGTTAATATTAAAACCAAACTGTTTTAAGATAGCTGTTAGGCGCAAACTGTTTAATAAAGGGATTTAATGGCAACAATAGGGCTTAACAGTTTTGTGGTTTGGTTTCATGTGCGTGAGCGTTTAAACCCTTGCATTGGATCAATGGCTCTTGTAGTGTTTTTGACTCATATTAAGACACCTATAAAGTTACCGTCTCAAAACTACGATAAAGTTATCGTGAATCCATTGAAGGCATTTAAAATTTTTTAATTTGGTAGTTATAAAGAGTTAAAAATAATCTGTACTGTAAGCTGCGTGCGTACTGACATATTTATTTCCTGGTATTTAAGGCGCAAAGGCCTTTCAGTTCTTATTAGATTATAATTTCTGGAGAATTTAAGGTGATACCTAGAGTGTGGACACGGTCTTAAAAAAAGGAGAAGTCACTTGCTCTTTGTTTGGCTTATTAAATGCAGCCCAGTTTAATCTTGTGGATAATTTCAGTTTTTGTAAAAACATTGATTTTTGTTGGAAATAATCTAGAACATGTATTTCCATTCTCTATTTCTAAGAACTTGGTAGAAAATTTTTGAAGTACAATCGATTTTGAAATCCTGTCGAGAACGTATTGATTGTCATTCGGATAATTTTTGTAATTTAAATTAGAATAAACTAATTGTTGGAAATTTTTTGCATCATTTCGCAAATATAATGAATACCTAAAGTAACTAACAATTATTGATCATTCCCCATAGATGTATTCATTACAATAAAATAACGCGCGATACGCGTATACCTCGCATCTAGCTGCTAGCTACAGATGTTCGCTGTGATTTACGACCGCTCGCAAAAAAAGCCGGCTTTTGGGAGCACAACAATGGAATGAAAGAACTGTTTTTTTCTTAAAATGTGCTCTCGCAGGCAGCGCTCTCAGTGACCTTATTATCTCTCAGAGGTCACTTAGCGTTTACACCAAGTAAGAACAAGATGTTTCATTTCTACTTATTCTAAAGTCGCTTGGCCAGCTTCCACACCATCTGCTGTTTATAAGACTGAGTTTTTTTTTCTAAAGATATAAAAAAGTAGAACGAAAATAAGTAAACAAATATAAATATGGATTCATGGCAGCCTAATTAGTAACCGCCACTTTCCGTTGCTGATAATACTCTACGATAAGTCATTTTTTCTAAGTATAAAATTCAGGAACTTCGCCCTTAGGACCAAAGGAACGAACTATGTAATTTTTCTCCCTTCGAAGCCTGAAGGATCAAGAGGTCATCATCAAGAGACCGACCCTATTGACACTTCGTCTAGGATGGAAATTTATTACTAAAGCGACTCACCCGCAACTTTGAAGGGTCGCTTCCCCAAGTATAGGAAGAGGCCGATCTCGGCCATTCTTCCATTTGACAAGGGATACTATTCCCTCTCGAACAAGATCAACAAACGGACCCAATTCTGCCCTCTGAGAAACCCCTAAAAGGGAGATCGATACATCGAGACCCTCAAACCTTATCAGATGGACAAAACTAAACGAAGCGGCAGGCACGATGGCATACATTGATCCCCTACCCGATGGTTATGGGCAGGACAATGACGACCCGTGAACAAGCGACCGATCCTTTAGAAAGCCTGAATCTCTCCCAGCCTCCTCACAGTTCAGATATCGTTGACTAAAGATCCCTGAAGATGTTTCCTGCAATTGAAGGTGACATTTCGTCTTATACGATTAACCATGATTTCTTAACTGTTTAGCATAGTCCAAAACCGCGAAAAATGTAGGGGGACCTGACATGACACCGAAAGATGATACCGATTCCTCTCTGAGATACAGAGATATACAGATTTAAAATGAGATCAAAAATGTGCTTTATGCTTTTCAAATGTTCATTACTTTAGATTTCAGACACACGAAAATGAAAACATGTTTATTTTGCATAAATATTACGTCCATAATTAAATTCTTGGCAACTTGCAAACGGCAATAAAAGACGAAGTAGATACACTGAAAAATGTTCAATGCCATTTCAAAGGGCATTCCATTTATTTTATTTGCGATGAATAAGTGTTAAATAATTCTAATTACGATTACTTCGACCATAAACCAACAGCGCGTCGCAGCACCTGTCCATTATTAAATCACCCACCATTATTACCTTTTACATAAGCGGTCCCGAAACTGCATACTGCACATTATGCTAAAAAACTTTATTGTAAAACGTCATATTTTCAATGCCAAAACACAATAATTGGACTTGCTTTAAGAACGTGCAAAGGTCGGAGCGCGACTGGTCTATTATCGGAAATTGCAATTCAGGAAATGCAAGGGTAAAGTTTACATTAAACACGGTATGTATATGCTTAAGTGACTTACAAATTATATAGAAAGTAATGGTAACTTCGATAAGATATGTCGTATATTTTTATTTAATCTGACGAATGATATTTTTTGTCCCTTCATTTTTATAGAAAAAGTTTCTTATAACTTAGAAAGCTGTTTTTTGTACTAAAACCTTAGAGTAAGAATGAAAATAGAGATCATTATTTACATATTTAGCCACTGCCAAGATTACCTCACAGTATAAGGTCGATCGTACCACCATGCCAAACCTGCCCAGACACACGAATGTTTATACGAATATACAGGGTCCGGCAAAATGATCTCCCACATTTTGTACCGCCGCTGCGCACGAATCACTGAAGAGAAGGGGAGCTTAGTGTATTTAGCCGGTAGCTCGCGCCTTGCCATTTCAGTTGTCGCCATGAATTGGACGGGCGAGCATCGTGCATTCATTATAGAATCGTTTATGAAAAATAACGAATCTGTGACGACGTCGCAAAGAAATTTTCGTACTCACTTCGCGCTTGGTAGACATGCTCCGGTTCCAGATCGCAAAACAATACTGTTGTGTGTTTCAAACTTTAGAGCCACAGGTTCAGCCTTAAAAAGAAAATCAACTGGCAGACCCAGAAGTGCTAGGACACCTGAAAATATTGCAGCTGTGAGAGAAGCAGTGGAACGATCTCCTACCCGTTCAGCTGGTAAACATGCTTCTGCTTTGCGTTTGTCAGATCGTTCTGTGAGAAGAATTTTACACGCAGAACTGAAGTTTCACCCATACAAAATTATGATCGTGCAAGAACTTAGTGAACTGGACTGGGAAAATCGCAGAGTATGTTCTAACGACATTCTTCAAAACGTCCCACAAAACGCTGTCTTAATTACGAGTGACGAAGCGCATTTCCACTTATATGGCTGTGTGAACAAGCAGAATTTTCGCTACTGGGCACCAGAAAATCCGCGGCAGCTGCATGAAAAGCCACTTCACAGCCCACGTGTTACTGTTTGGTGTGCTGTTGGATCATTTGGCGTTTGGGGTCCCTACTTTTTTGAAGAGGGTGGCGTAACGGTTACCGTAACTGCTGATCGATATATCGACATGCTACGTAATTTTTTGGAACCAAAACTTAGAGAACTTGAACATCCGGATGTGTGGTTCCAACAGGATGGAGCTACAGCTCATACGGCGAGAAGGTCAATGGACGTTTTAAGGGAAATGTTTCCAGGACACGTAATCTCGTTACGTGGAGATGTTGGGTGGCCTGCGCGTTCTCCCGATCTTGCCCCATGCGACTTTTTTCTTTGGGGCTACCTGAAAGCGAAGGTCTTTGAACACCATCCCCGAACCATTGACGAACTGAAAGCAGCAATACGCCAAGAAATTGCAGGAATATCGCCTCAAATAACTGCTCAAGTGATGGAAACCTTTAGAAATCAGCTTCGAATGTGCATCGAAAAAAATGGTCGCCACTTGGACTCTGTAATTTTCAAAACTTAATGAAAACAAATGGCATAGTGTAGATTTCCATTTAATAATAAAAAAAATTAAATAGCATTTACAATGGCATTTTTATTAAAGATTAAAATGTGGGAGATCATTTTGCCGGACCCTGTATATTACGCTGGATATGTTTAAACATGATGCAACAAAATTATCATACAAACAATAGTAAAGTTTCTCCAGTATTCAAAATACAAGCTAAAATATCCAAAGCCTTAAATCAGATTACCCCAGTAACAAAAGTTTGAATTAGATATGACAACCTCGATCGACTACTCCCAGTATTAGACCATCCCGCTTTCATTGATCGGAGATTCTTATAGTAGAATAGTATAATGCTCGACATCAGAATGTTGCCGGGTCACGTGGCCGGTTATACGAGTAGGCAAGGCTTAGAAACTCAGTAGCGGTTCGTGGAATTACAATAAACTTTAACACTAAAGAACTGAATTTGCTAAAAAATATTTTAGCCTAGATGTTAATTGAATTAAAATAATTATTAGGTACCTCCATTTCTGTTTTAATGTATTATTGTGTAATTGTTGATCTGGTTCAAATTTTTTCTAATTTTATTTTGCCTTACTTTAAGAAGCAGCGTTCTAAATATGAGGAAGAATAGGAGAACAGTGATTTTTTAAATATTTTTAAGTTTTATTTAGTTTGTCTTGGACATTGTGAAACTAGGAGCTTTAGTTGACGTAACTATGGTAGGGCAATGTGAAGTTTGCTAAACAATAGCCGTTTGGAATCTGGAATTGTCTTTTAATCACTAAGTAAACAGCTAGATTTTCCTTTCAAGGTGATTTGTAATATGTAATGGAAGATACCTTATTGACTTATTTTGAATCACATGACGTATTTGTCAATCCCCTTCAGTATAACATGACGTTTATTTCGGAGGAGTCATGTGACAATCCTCAGAAGCAAAATGATACAAGAAAATCTCAGAGGTGATTTTTCTCACGATTACATTTCTATCAGAGAATTAAAATGATAATAAAATAAGATGGCATAGCGGATGAATTCGACTAGTAATTGTCCTGTTCGAATAAAAAATTATCTATACGTGTATCAAAATTATAAAGCTTTATCTATATAGCAACATTTTCGCGTGCTACATTATTCTCAATAATTACCTAGATGCTATTATAGGCTAACTTAACGTAAAATTTTAATTACTGGGTAATAGTCGAGAGAAAATCACTTGATTTCGGATAACTGGGGAAATAATTTGATTTTGGGTCATTTTTTAATTTTTACTAGAGTTTGGCCAATTTTTGATTTAAGTCTTGTGACGTAGAGGAATTTAAATAGTGATTCTTTGAGTCACAAAGTGAAAAATGTGTTCATTACCATGTCTTATACTGGTTAGAATTTAATATTTAGAATATTGAAAATAAAGCTTTTTTTTTAATTAGCTATTAACATCAAGATGACAATTGGCTATTTTATTATTATTTACTAAAAATTTATGATATGCATTCTGGAAAACTCTCAAATGCCGACTTTCAGTCAAATCTACACAAATATTTAAATTCCACCGCCATGTTGGCACCGCCATCTTGAATTTTGGAATGTTACTAAAAATGCATGATGTGCAGTGTTAAATACCCCCAAAACGCTGAATTTTAATCAAATCTACAAAAATTTTAAAATTGGTCTGTCATGTTGGCGTCGCCATTTTTTAATTCTCAAATATTAACTAAAATTTAATACTTTTTATTCCTAAATACTCCTAGATACCGATTTTTCAGTCGAATCTATAGAAATGACAAAATTCGTTAGCTATATTGGCGCCACAATTCATTACAATATTTGAACCTGACATAAAACATTCAATAATACGAGTAGTAAAGCTAATAAAGGCGTCTTAAAGATCATTATTTTTTAGTTTAAAAATTTAAAAGCATAATATATAAATTATTAATTTTCTTTTAAACTTTGCTAACTTAATGGTTTGATTTTAGAAAGTGAAGTGGAGGAAGTAAAACCTCGCGCCGCCACTGGCATTCGTCAACACGACCTGGACATGGGCTATCCCCACTTGATTTATCGTAAACATTGGTCGATAGTGATTTATGAATGATTGTGTTATCTAACTTTATTTCTTACTCTAAGACTAAGACCTCAATGAAATATTACTCTACAACAGTAGAGTAACTACAAATCTTGAGCCCCTCTACAGTTTTCTACAATGGACGCCCTAGGTGTACAGGGTGATCACCTATAATGCTACCCCCTCCAACTTTCTTATTATTCAAGATAGAAAAAAAAATTAAAATTTGGTATTTAGGGTTACTACTTTAGTTTTTGTACACACATAGAAATCAAGTTTACTTTTATTAATATACAGGGGGGGAGAAAAAAGTTGCATTTTTTAATGGAACGCCCTGTATATAAATATATTTTTGGAATCTAGGTACAAAAAATTCTATAAATATTTTGTACTCAAAATTTTTACGTAACTTCAATTGATTTGGAGATATTGACAGCTGAAAGTAGAAACATTTGGCACTGTATAAAGCTATAATGTTACCTCCTCTAACTTTCTTAGTACGAGTATTCAAGATATATATTAAAAATTAAAAAAAATGGCATATTGGGTTATTACTCTAGTTTTAGCACACGTCAAGGAATCATGTTTATCTCAATTAACATACGGGTTTCTAGCACTTTTAACGAGTAAGTGATTTTAAGAACATAGTAATTTATTATTGCCTACCCTCTTTCAAAAGGCACTGCACGCCACTGCTAAATAGGTAAGCAATTATATCCAAATCGAAATCGTAGTATTTTTTAATCCTAAAGCGCTTCAAATTTCGAAAACCGTTATTTTTTGACACGTGGTACATTATACAAAAAATATGCAGAATTTAATATAAAATTTAAAAAATGTGAATTATTTAAAATAACAAAGTTAGTACGTGCCTTGTTTTTTTTGTGATACCCTGTATCCATTGAAATATAAGCATATGAAAAGGCAGATCGAATCAAACCACTTTTGTTGGGAACATTTTTTCTAGTTTCAAAAAATTTTTAGTAATACTTTTTGTAACATTTGACTTACCAAAATGTTACCAGGTCATTCCCATATAATCCTTAATTCTTGGCCAAAATTTGAAGTCAATCGGATAAGTGGTTTTTTAACTAAGCTGGGACAGACCGGCAGACCGATGAGAAAACTTTTTTTGGTATTTAGGGACCTTAAAAGACGAAGATCTGTAAAAACCTGGGAGCGATTTTTTCAAGATTACAATGCTTCCCTTTTTCGAGGGAAGTAAAAGGTAATGTGGGGCCATCTGGGTTTTCACATGTATTTTATATGTGATACGGGTAAGGTTTAATACCTTGTATCTATAAAACTTATCATAGAATTGACTTCTGCCCATAGAGACATTTAATCAGGAGATCGAGTTCCCTTATATAACGAAATTTCATAAAATTTGACGGTTCACCATGAACCTATAAGATTGCGGAAAAAGGAAAACATAATGAAAACAACTTATAGACTTATCTTTGTGATTAGCGCACCAGAATTTATCAGTCAAAATTAGCCAACTTCACAACTAAACCGAGCTTTTACCAAATTATTTGTTTGAAATCCGAGAAACTACGTCTCGCGTTAGCTTTTCCAAAAGTCACCGTAGCATTTAGCATGCATAATTTTACAATAAAAATTCAGAAAATGCATTTTTTTTGTATAATTTCGAGACAACCATAAAAGTCAACGGCTGTGCATCTCAAACGTCTTATCAAAGCCTGCCTAGCATTCGGACCAGATGACCTCTAAAACAAAGAATGTCACTTGGTTTCATAACAGTTTAATGAAAACGTCGCGAAGGTCGTTCTTCATTAACACCGTTTATACGATTATTTATATATTGTGCGGACCGAGACCACTCTGGGGGCCCTGAACGTCTTCGCAGGCAATCATCGATGGCATTGTTCCATAAAGGTAAAGAATCTTATTTGTCTCTGAAGGAATATACAAGAATTTTATATGATCTTTAAGGCTCGCGAAAATGATTCATCTGACAGATGTCTAATTGTTATCAAAGAAGACGCAGGTGGTAATTTAAACGGGTCACAGACGGGTGAAACGTGTCATAGGGGTGAGCAAAAATTCCATTTTAACCCTTATTGGGAGATTTTTTTTAATTTCAGAGTTACGAGTTAAGTATTTCAGCATAGGCTATTTTCTTTGAACTATCCATATATTATTTCGGGGTGTCAGATAAAAAACGTGTGGATATGTCTTATTTTTCTATAAATGAATGAATGTAATTGAAAAAGAGAGATTATGTAAAAAAAGTTTTTCGTGTTTTAGTGAAATGCTTGAACTTATGCAAACAAATGTTTTATATGTACGTTAACTATAAACTACAAAGGAAACGTTTGCTAAAGAGCTATGATGGGACATATCAGATTTTACCATCTGATCACAGTATAGATACATTTATTTCTGATATTTAGTTGTTATGAACCTTTCGTCAAAAAGAAACGGAATATGGGGGTTTTAGATATTTTATTGTGGATTTTGATGTGTTTTAAAAATTTTGAATAATGGTAATTTAAACGTACCACAGCCGGGTGAAATGTAGCAAAGCGGTAAAAAAAACGGTTTTAATCTTTATCGAGAGATTTTTTTAAAATCTAAAATTACAAATTAAGAACTTTAAAACAGACCATTTAAATTCTTTAAACTGCCTACAAATTTTTGAAGAAAATATTTAATAAAATAGTTAATAACATTTATTTCTCATATTTAGTCAAAAAAAAACGGTACAGCACTGATTCTGATGTGTTTTTTAACTGGCTTTCTTTCTATTTCTGGTCCGTATGTCTGAGTTTCCGGTTCAGAATTTATAACCCATTTTTCAAACACTTATTGGCGCCAAAATTTGGCCTACCTATGTAATTTCGGTGACAATGCAATAAGATGATAACATGGATAAAAAACATCCTATACAGGGTGAATAAAAATAATGCTAAAAAGTACAAAATAAAATAAACGTAAAAAATGTTTAAAAAAAAACGCTTTTATGAACTGTTGAACTAAAAAGCTTTAAAACTGTAGTATCAGAATGTAAATGTAATAAAATTCTGTCTTTTTCGGCTCTAAAGAATCTTAGAAACGTTTAAAACTATACTTTAATTCTGAATGTCTGAATACTCGAAATGGTTAAAAGAAAGAAAACATATAAATAAAGCGGAACTTATATTATGCTATGTTTGCTATAACTAGCAACATATAAATGGTCAGAGCTATAAAAAAGGGAATCATGCTTTATTTTAATTTTCAAATTTTCACTACCTTTAATAAGACAAGACGAATATTTCGTACAGATGATACAAATATTATTTCAACATACGGTATTTTAAAAAATGGGTTACAGTGAAGAAATAACTGGATATTATCCAAATGTTTCCATTTATGCTGGGAATAATTTCTTTTATTTACTGGTGGACATTAATATATAGCACACACAAAATTGCAATTTAGTCTGCATTTTCTCTGCTTGCCTTTTTTATTTACCTAATCATTTATTGAACTATATCTTTACTTTTATTTATGTAATGTTTTATAATAAATACGGACAATACTATTAACTTCGCAGATTTTTTATAATAAGACCACAAGTAAATCCAAAATCTTATTTAGTAGTTTTATTTTTATAGATATTTAGAATAAAAAAAAATACGCGTTTTTTTAAAAAGGCAAATTGTTGTTTTTTTAAAATTTCAGTGCTTGTTTCTTTAAAGAGATAATCAAAGTTTATTTGTACCTCTTATAGTAAACATTGTAAGTGGGTGTTTAAATATTGTGAGTGTTTAAATATTGTGAGTCACCCTGTACGTATATAGAAATTAAGGCGTCAATGTTAACTGGAATTGTAAAATGAGTAAAATGGCGTATAAAACGTACACATCAATTAACACAATGTGGTAAGTATGTAACATATGATTCAGTATTATATATGAATATTTTAACGTTTTCTGTATAAATATATTAGCATTTATATAGTTTTATATGCTGCAATTATTTCTCTCAAGTTGCAATAGTCTTGAACAAAGGCATGCGTAGTGGCAAGACATTTGTACCTTTTGTCAAACTGCGCATGCCTTTGTTCAAGACTATTGCATATTGCAAAGAAGAATTGCATCATATAAAAAGGCCTTAATAAATAAAATTGAAGTTGGGCTACTCTTTCTCTCCTTATTTTCAAACGCATAAATACTATAATTAAATTCTAATAATACAGTAAATGATAAAAATTGGTATAGAGAATTTCGTTTTTTAATTATTGAAAAAAAACTTCTTTTCTTTACGCAACAAAATATGATTTCTTGGTTTAGGTTGTTTATGTTTTTGTTTTTTTTTTATTTTCAACCGAGATTAAAGTGTTAAAATATAATAACCTAAATTTTTTGATGAATTTCCCTTTTTGTTATAGAATGACTATTATAAATGAGAGGATAAAATAGAAAAGAAGGAATTTTCTCAAATGCCGTCTAGGCGGAGAGATCTCCGCAAAATTTTAGGCCGCATCAAACATACAGGGTGTCTTTTAATTGATGGCTAAAAGTTAAGGACATCTTTTTGCCTTATTTTTGGCCGAAAAGTTCGTATAAACATGTATCCGTGATGCGTTCGTTTTTGAGATACAAGATGCCAAATTTAATTTTTTTTAATTTTTTTTTCATGACATACAAATTTACGGAAGCGTATAAGGGCCACAATTTTTTTTATTTTTAAATGCTGACTTTGAAGGCGGAATTTAGCAAAATTCTGAGTTTAAAGTCAGAATTTAACAAAATTCTGAGCTTAAAGTCAGAATCTAACAAAATTCTGAGTTTAAAGTCGAAATTTAACTAAATTCTTAATTTAAAGTCAAAAATTAACTAAATTCTCAGTTTAAAGTCCGAATTTAACTAGATCTGAGTTTAAAGTCAGAATTTAACAAAATTCTGAGTTTAAAATTTAACTAAATTCTGAGTTTAAAGTCAGAAATTAACTAAATTCTGGGTTTAAAGTCAGAATTTAACCAAATTCTGAGTTTAAAAATTTAACTAAATTCTGAGTTTAAAGTCAGAAATTAACTAAATTCTGAGTTTAAAGTCAGAATTTAACGAAATTCTGAGTTTAGAGTCAGAATTTAACGAAATGCATTTTTGACGTTTTCTGCCAAACCTGAAATTGGTGTCTGGAGATAGATAATTAAATATTAAGACAGATAAATGAAATCCATTTCTTTGAGCTTCAAAGGGTCAAAATTGTTATTGTTCAAGCGCCATTTTCTCGAAAACAGTTAAATTTAGGCATGAGAAAAGTAACTCAATAAGTGCTTGGATTTTTTAGAAAAATATAAAAATTTAATAAAATATAGGGCATTTCATTTAAAAAACTGATAATGCCTCCGGTTTGAGTTAGTTGAAGCGGCAACACCGCGTAATTTAAAATATTTTATAACGAGTATATTATGTTCATCTATGGACAAAGCCAAATTCTCAAAACATCCTATTCGTTGGTTCTCCAGATATTTTTAATAGGACACTCAACTTAAATCACCCTGAAACAGAGGGGGAGATCTGTCAGTATGTTTCGCGAGACACCCTTACATCGTTGAAATATATATGAACCGTTTCTTAAGACTTATTTATCGTTTTGTATTACCTTTTTTATTTTGTGAACCTTTCAATGTATATGTTTTCTGGTATTCATTTTGGCTTTTTTTCAGCAATTGAAATAAATAAAAATATATAAAATGAACTAATTAAACATATGTTTAATTTGTCAGGGACTTATTTAACACTCAAAAATCAAAATAGGAAACTTTTATTTTGTACCCTCCCCCCCCATTTATCATTGTTTAACTATCAGTAGTTTGGTGGAACAATTCATAGCGCATTTGCCATTATTCAAACAAGAATATTGAACTTGTTTTTTTGGTTCCAGTCTGTTATACAATCGTACGGACTAAATTCCGACTTTAGACTCAGAATTTTGTTATATTCCGACTTTTAACTCAAAATTTTGTTAAATTCTGACTTTAAACTCAGAATTTTATTAAATTCTGACTTTAAACACAGAATTTAGTTAAATTCCAACTTTAAACTCAGAATTTTATTAAATTCCGACTTTGAACTCAGAATTTTGTTAAATACTGACTTTAAACTCAGAATTGAAAAATAAAAAAAATCGTGGCCCTTCTACGCTTCCGTACAAATTGACTATAATACATTTTAGGAAAATGGGCGTTACATTTTTCTAGGTTGCAACCTCTTTAATCCCCCCACGCCCCAACATTTTTACTGCAATGCCGCTGGCTGTTTTTATGTAGAAAATCATATTCCTCATTTAGTTTTAACTTCTTGGTTTGGGCGCTGGTTAGTAAAATGTTATTTTTTTTTCTGTTTTTATTTTCATTGCTAGAAATGCAGGATGTAATTTTTTTGGTTCATTTTAGTACTAAAAGTTCACATAAACATGTGTTCGAAGGGCCTTGATTTTCGAGATACATGGTATTAAATTTTATTTTTAGTTCTTTTTTAATTGTAGCACCCTGTACCTCAAAAACTAACGTCTTTCGAACAAATTTATATGAACTTTGAATCCTAAAATGAACCAGAACATCGTTAAGTACGGAGGGGGAAGGGGGGGCGTAAAATGAATCACGACTTAGAAAAAATAACACTCAGTAGATTTTTGTAAAATGTATTCTTAAAATATTCTCTAAGACTATATGGTTCTAGATCTACTCAAATTAAAAAAAATCCCAAATAATGCGAACTTTACTGGTAACACTGTACACAGTATGTCCGCGGATGGACTTTACAAGAGGTCCAATGGGCGAAGAATCGAGAGATAGGAATGAAAGTCACTCTTGATAAAAGATTTTGTTTGGAAAATAAATAAGGTTCGCGTTAACAATATATATATATATATATATATATATATATATATATATATATATATATATATATATATATATATATATATATATATATATATATATATATATAGAAAATTGATTCTTTGGGATGGCCGCTACAGCAATGGAATTTGGCTAACCATAGACACGTGTTTCTGATTTAAGGTCTTCATCAGTACAGTCAACAAGTTACAAGATGAGTACAACTAGCGCCAAAATGAATACACAAAACAATACCAGAGTCAACAACAGGAGTAAAACCGACCGATTTGTGATCACCAAGAGAGCATCCGAAATCTTCGACATACTTGATACTCTGTTTACCACGGAGCAGCATATAGCCACCTGTGGCAAAACTCATAACCCAAGAGTAGTAAATCAAAAGTAGAAAATATATAACGCGGCAAGAACTACTATATAGTAGAAAATGGATTCTTTGGGATGACCGCTAAAGCAATGGAATTTGAATACTCTTGGGTTATATGCTGCTTCGTGGTAAATAAAGTATCAAGTCCGGCGAAGATTTCGGATGTTCTTTTGGAGATCACAAACGTCGGTTTTGCTACTGTTGGTGAGTCTGGTATTGTTTTGTATATTCATTTTAGCGCGAGTTGTACTCGGCTGTTACAAATTCGAAGAACCAATCATTGGGATCTTGGAAACCATAAGAGATACGCGGATGTTTAAATTAGAGCAAAGTTACGCATTTCTGTGCCTTTGCCCAGTGCTTTTGAGTAACTTTTTAAACTCCGAGTAGTTCCGCAGATATCCGGAAAAACCAAATTTTGCAAAATCGTTTTTATTTTAATGAAATTTAAATGAATTTATTTAAACAGATATGTTGAAATAAATGTCACATCATTGTAGCCACTTTTTCCTTTCTACTTACGATATTAAATTTAAGATCCGAGGTTTCGTCTCTGAACGGCCATCATCAACTTCATTTTTTGAAACACGGATTTGGACTTTTTATTTCATTTTTGGAAGTTTATGATCTCCCAAACGCAATGATGTATCACACTTAACCAAAAAATGAATAATAAAGAAAGTCACCACAAGGAGCAATGCGTTAAAGAGAGATGGGTATACGGATCTCTTTAAATAACAAAATGTGTCTGTAACAACATTTTTTGGGCAAGTGTGATACATCATTGAATTTGGGAGGTCATAAGCTTCCAAAAATGAAATAAAAAATCCAAGTTGAGGATGGCCGTAGACGAAATATCGGAGCTTAAATTTAATAACCTAAATTTGTAGAGGAAGAAAGTGGTTAAAAATTTTTTCAAATAATTAAATAAAACCATTTTCCAAAATTTCGGAAATACTCGGAGTACTGTTAGGCACATAAATGCGCCACTTTACCCCAATTTAAACATACAAGGATGTTCTTATGATTTTCAAGATCTCAATGGTGAGCTTCGAACTTGTAACAGCCTGTTTCTATTTTTCTGTGGTCTCATTTCTGTTTCTGGAAATAAGGAAACATTAAATAAAAGCCCTTCGTCAAGGTCCTTTCGGATGAATAAAAACTCAGGGTTTTGTGTAGCTTCAAAAAGAAAGTTCTTTAATTTTTCGCTAACTTGAAAAATAAGGCTACAAAATACAAATTGAAAATTCGGAAGTTTCCAAATTAGTCCAGAGGATAACGAGGGAACAAATAGGGCTAACATTATTTTCATCTTTTCTATTTGTAAGTAGCTCTCAGTGAGCTATTCAAGAAAATACCAAAGTTAGTGTCAGCATTCAACCTAGAACCTTGATTTCTACTGTCTAGAATTTTTTTATAATACCTATGTTAAAAAGACGACTTACTGAATTGTTGCTTAGGAAAAGCTAGACTAATACCACAAACCAACTAGGCAAGATGGCATCTTATTGAATATATTTTTAATAAATTATGCAAATACTATCAAATTAATCTCAAAATACATCTTTATACTTTGACATTCAGCTGTAAAATAATTGACAAAATAATTCGAATATAATAAATTAAGTCAAAACAGTCAATGTCATTTTTCTCAAAATTGACTTTTCAGAAATACTGCGTTTTTCATTAGGATGGCAGCAGTATCCAAAACCATCATTTTGAAAAATCAATTAATATTCTTTATATATAAAATTACTCCTTTTTCAAATTTGTCTTGTAAACAGTATCTTTCGCTGGTTGTGTCATAATTATGCTAAAAACTAGTCTGTTGCATAACATTTAAATATTTGCTTCGTCGGCACAACAAGGACATTCTTCATTAGCACCGTCTAATCTTTTTATCAGTATTTATTGTCATCTTCTTTATTATTTACAGCAGTGTTCCAAATAGGGAACACACAATAATATGTTTGTCCTAGTTAATAGATGTATGTTGTTGATTTTTTATTTGATATAAATGTTGCTGTCGTTATAAATATTTCAGAAAAGCAAGTATACATATTCTTTAGATCCTCCTGATTAAAATTCTTAGTATGAGTATTAACTTCAGTAAACAGTTCTGCATATTTTCAAGCATCTTGATTATTCATGCTATTTTTTTTCTGTAAAAAAACTAATTTATTTAACTTAAAAACTTTGAGAGGATTTTTTACACTAACCACCAAAGGCTAACAATCCATAACCTGCTCATTAATTAATTTTAACCACCCATACCTACAAAACAAATTAAAAAAAAGCTTGTTGGATGATAATGCATCAAAACAGAACATGAACTTGTGGCTCTAGTGCTCTTTGTGATATTTGAACCATCAATCAGGCGAATAGTTTTTCTTTGGATCGAATCAATTTTATTAAGGATTGAAGGAGCAGCTGGACCCCATATATACCAGCACTACTCAAGGCTAGGTCTAATTTGCGAAGCGCAAAGGGTAGCAAAATGGCAGAAGAAAAGTATTTTCGAGCTCGGAAAAGAAAACCTAATTTTTTAGCGGCTGCTGTGACAATTGAGGTGATGTGATCATGCCAGTGAAGTTCTATCTAAAAAGTGGTACCAACTAGACTAATTTGTCTCAAGCATTTGATTATTTATTTGCTAGGTGTGGGTACTGGGAGATGATTTGTGAGATAGTAAACATGACTGTATCTTATTGGTATTAAACTGGTCAAGGTTCGGGATAAAGTCATTATTCAGTCTTGAAAACAAGTTTGGGAAATTGTGTGGTGGACTGGAGTGTACTATCGTCAGCATAGTTGTAAATAGGATTACTGGTAATAGAAAGCAGATTATTGATATACAGAAGGAATAGAGTAGGTACCAACACTGAACCCTATGGATCGTCCGCTTTGATTTTGTGAGATGAATGGCCATCAGTCACTACAGAGACACTTGGAATGTTGGAAATCCAAGTACAATAATAATAATAATAATTTTATTTCACCAATAAAACGGATGTACATAATATGCAATCAGCAATTGGAGAAAACGTCACAAAGAGTAAATCTAGTATACCTACTTATAAAAGTACATCGTTATAAAAGTTACAGGTAAGTACATAAATAAACACTAAAAAAGGAACAATACAAATACTATATTAGACGCGTGCATTTTTAAAAACAACTAAAAAAACTAAACTAAAAACTAATTTAAGAACTCTTGCACAGTATAAAAATTACCCTCCACTAGATATTTTTTTAATTTACGTTTGAAGGATTTAAGATTATCAGCATCTTTATTTAATTTATTAAAAAACCTACATGAATTATATATCACATTTTTTGGAAAAAATGTGGAATTATGTAAATTAGGTAGAAGTAATGTTTTTTTTCTAGTACTGTAACCATGTGAAGCGCGATTGCTTTGAAGTTTTTTAATATTCTGATATGCAAAAACGGAAACTTTAATTATGTAAATTCCAGCCAAGGTCAATATTTTTAATTGCTTGAAACAGTCTCGACAAGAATCTGTAAATGAAAGATCACACAAAATTCGTATAGCATATTTTTGAAGCAAAAACACTGTTGTCACGTCCAAGCTTGAGCCCCAATTTATGATGCCATAGGACAGGTGAGAGTGGATATTAGAATAATATACCGACATCATAGCATTTTGACTACAGTAATTTGACAATGATTTCAAACCATAACAATTTTTTCTTAACCGTATGCATAGACTTTCTATATGATTTCCCCATCTTAGGTTTTCATCAATTTCCAAGCCCAACATTACTGAGCACTTGGAAGGTGTAATAAGACCAAGTTCAGATCCATGAAGTAAAAAATTGTTATTTTTTTGTTTTTTATTTGAAAATACGACAAAATTTGTTTTACTTTGATTTATAACCAAACCATTTTTTTGGACCACAACTTAATACCATTCTTTTGAGAGATAGTGAACTCTTTTCCACGATCACAATGTTTGTATCATCTGCATATGATATGACAGAAATACCAGTGGACATATTCATTAAGTAGGAAGTGAGATCATTAGAATAAATAGATATAGTAGTTGACCAAGGACTAAACCCTGGGGAACACCCTGATTTACTGGCAATGAGTCGCTTCCCATCCCATTCACCACAACACATTGTTGACGTCCACCCAAATAAGACTCCATGAGCTTCCATGCCTGTCCTCTAATGCCATATCGATGCAACTTTATTAATAATAGTTCATGGCTAACCATATCAAATGCTCGGGAGAAATCCACAAATAAACCCAATACATGAAGATGTTTATCAATTGCATCGACAACTGTTGATTGGAAATCACAAAGGGCACTTTCTGTACTGCGTGATTCCGTAAAACCATGTTGAGAAACGCTAATAATGTTATTTTTATTAAAAAAATTAAATAATTAATGTTTCAAATTCAACTCAAAAATTTTAGAAATGCTTGTTAATAGACTTATGCCTCTATAATTTGAATACTCATTAGAATCCCCCTTTTTATAAAGTGGAATGACAGTTGCAAACTTCAATTGCTCAGGAAATATTGCATACTGCGCTGAGAGATTTATCAAGTACGTTAAAATATCACACAAAGCAAAACCACACTTTTTCAACAAATTATTGGATAGGCCATCATGTCCTGTGGCATTTGAGTTCTTAAGGTTTACAATAAATGATAAAATATCTTGTTTATAAATGGGGGAAAGAAAAAATGTATTGACACAGGGCAGTACGCAGTTATCAAGAAATGTTCTGTCGATATTATTATTACTAAGAGGTACATTAGTAAATTAATAATTAAAATTACTTGCAACTAGATTATCCGGAACTATTTCGCTGTTTTCAATTATTTTCAGTGCAGTATAAGAATTGTTTTTATTTTGTAACGTTTTTATAATTTGCCACATTGCCTTTGATTTATTGCTTGAGTTTTGAATCATTTTATTATTTTGTTGTGTAAAAAAAGAGTTTAAAACGCTTTTAACAAGGCCTTCCCGCTTAAGCCGCTTTTTTAAGTTTTTCTCTATAAATACTGTTAATATGTTTGCTAATATACTTGTACCTTATATCTTTTTTTGATAGGTCAGTGAACAAAGTAATCTTATCTTTTACGCGAAGTAGCTCCGGCGATAGAACTACCTTTTTTTGTTTATTTTGAGTGCTGTTATTTATTTTAATTAATGGAAATGACAATTCATAATAATAAAATAATTGCCTGGCAAAGAATTCAGAAGCAAGATTGCGACACTCACGAGAATAAACTTCATTCCACTCCTCTGTGTTTAAAAAGTCTAGAAAACGTATTACATTTTTATTTGAAAAGTCGCGTCGCATAACATACCTTGCCGTGGTGTCCTTCTTATCAGTTCTGACCACATCTATTTTCAAAAGCGATCTGACAAGCCCAGATTAACAACAGATGCTGAAAACTGTGTGTTTGAACTTATTAAAAAATTATCAACGCATGTAATAGTATGTATAAGATTAAAAGTAGCTAATAAATCTAGAAAAATCATTATATAGGGGAAAAGAACTGTCGACAGTTGTGTACTATGATCTAAAAAGTTTAAATTAAAATCGCCCCCAATAACAAGGGTAGTAAGTGGATTAAATTGATTTTCGAGTAGCGAATTAAAACATGTTAAAAAAACCTTAAAATCTCCTTTAGGTGGCCTGTATACAACAATTAACTTTAATTTCAAACTGCTTATAATTACAGAAGCACATTCAAACACGCCTTCAAAACAAAAGTCAGCAACATTACACACTGTAGCAACAATTATTTTTAAAAATAGCTACACCTCCATTCTTTATAGAGGCATGGGAGAAAGACGAACATAGATTATAATTACGTATATTTGGTTCAACTGCTCATCACTCTGCCAGTGCTCAGTGAGCAACAGAAAGTCACAATTCGCATTCTGTATACCTCCAATAAGTGGGAGTATCTTGTTAGATAAACATTGAATGTTTTGATGACAGAAAATAACAGAATTTGATGCTTTTTGCTTAGGCAGTTCATTATTTAAAAGCATTTAGAGGCACGGGAGAAAGACGTTCAATAAATATATTACTCAAAGTTCCTGTAGTCTCCACTGGGACAGACGGGGATATAAAAAATTACTATCGGAGGATGATTTATCTTTTTCTATGACATTTTTCTCCACCGTCCACACATTACTTACAACATCGATCACATTATTAATCAGTTCTTTTACCTCAGTATCTACTTTACTACATTGGCTCGAGTTACAAAGATTTATCCTATTTATACTATTATTTAAATTACAGGCCGGCAAATCCTGTGTTGTAACTGATTTTAAAACAATGTTTAGATTATTCGTTTTGGTATTAACGTAATTAGCCAATATTTCGCACATTTTAAATTTAGTAAAACGATACATTCTATTATGCCGATAGTTTGGGCTTTCCGTAGATTTCGATAGACTTAGGATAGTTTTGGGCTACGAAGGTAAGAGGATCTGATGTGTACTTTTGGTAGCGGAAACCGTATATGGTCTGTCATTGATAAGTTTGTACCTTTCAAGGTGATTTATAAGATCAGTATTGATCTACTTCTTCATTGCGGCACTTATAATTGGGAGTAGGGATATGTAGGTACAAGGAAGAGTTTTGGATTTTTTGGGAATAAGCTGTACAGGAGCAGACGTTCAGCTTTTAGGAAAAATGACCTTGTTAACAAACGGCTCTCACACTCCTGGTGTGGGGGTGTCATTTCAGAAAACCGTATTTTTCGACCCTTCGTCGGGCATATCTAGGAAGGGGACCTGGATCTCGAGATTTGTTTGAAACGTTTTTCTGTACCACCTTTGATACCGAAGATATTGTACCGCAAAGTTAACCAAAAGTGACAACTTCGATGTAACACGGTTGAGGTCACAATTTGAATTTTTTTCTGACGAAATTTTCTGAAACGATGTTACTTCCGGTCTTACAGAACCCCTATTGTTTATGGTTGGGAAATATCTAGGAGAACAAAAACCACTTTTTCTTTTTTATAAAAAAAAGTAGGCATCTGATCAGAAAACTAATTACGGCACCGGAAAGTGCTTTAAAAGCTATACAAAATGGACTATTTAGGAAGGGTTCTGGATTATATACAGGGGGTGCACTAACGAGGTGAAGTTTGCACCAAAGTTCCCAAGAATGGGTACATTTTTTAACATTATCCTGTAATACAAGCAAACTAATATATCTAAGCCGGTAACGTATTTTTTATGAAACAAGATATTTGTAGGTAGACCGTGACCAAATTTCGAGTTTATAACTTTAACGGTTAAAGTACTGCATTTTTTTAAAGTTGATAATTTAAATTCCAACTTTAACCTGATTTTGCCGCTTACTACGACTAGTAATCGAAATTACTTGTTCCGTCCGCGGGTCTGGGGACGGAACATTTATTTGGCTACAAAAAAGCTCTAATAACATTTCTCTCTAACTAGTCAGCAAGTGGGTGAAAATTCGATTTAAAGAAAAAACTGCACATATCGATCAAAAATGGATAGGTACCGATCTATAAAATACGACGCGAAATGATAGGTGGCCTTGGCGTAGGATGATAATAAAATTTACAGAGATATTTGACATGTCAGTTTTGGTTTGTTTAAAGCAAATATTTCTCTGACATTATGTATCGCGCTTCGATTTACGCTTGTGCATTTACGCGTTAAAGAGACATTTTTGAGAAAAACTGATTTTTTTTTAATAAAAAAGTAGGCGTTTGGTCGGAAAACCGGTTACGACGCCGGAAAGTATTCAAAAGGATACACAAAATGGACGGTTTAGGAAGGGTGTTGGAATATATACAGGGGTTGCAATTACCAGGCAGCCCAAAGAACTATTTTTTTTTCTTAACTTTTAAACTGCTTAAATTTTTTAAATTGGGTTTTCAAAATTCGATGTGACTTTTAATGGAGTAATTTATTTTGAAAAAATATTGTTACAGCTCTAAAAAAAAGTGTTTTTTTCCTGTAACTTCTGAGCTGCTTAAAATTTTTATATACGATTTTCGCAGTTCTATGTAACTTTTAGGGGCGTTATATTTTCTATCACATTTCTTATGTTATTGGTCAGTTCTTGCAGTATGTCTGGGATCATTCCTTCACATAACTCCAAAAAATGCCATCTTGTTGAAAAACAACATCTTCAATTCCATCCTGATCAGTTTGTGTGTAAAAAAATTTTCTAAAATATCAGTGTAATTATGTCCTTGTACTTTTTCCATAAAGAAGAACGGTCCATACATTTTTGCCGATGAAATGCCACACACACAGACACTTTTGGTGAATGTCGTTTAAATTCATTAAAACCATGTGAATTCTCACTCACCAAATACTTGTCCACTTATATGGAAAATAGTTTCATCTGACATTATAGGTTTCATTCTAGGGTATTCTCGTAATAAGTTTAAAAGTGGTTCAGACAAAAACACTCGTTTTTCGTAACAATTATCCGGAATCTTCTGAAAGCTTTGTATTTTATACGCATTCAATTTCAAGACTTTCAGAAGTGTGTGAACTTTGCTTTTTGCCATTTCTAATGTACTTGTCATTTTTCTAACGGAAATTCGATTGCTATGATTAGCCAAAATTTCCAGTAAGTGGGTCATCTAAGAGATGGTCTTACGTTTTCTCTCGACTCTGCCATTTGTTCTAAATTTTTGAGCCCAAAGCAAAATAGTTCTCCTTCAAGGTAGATTCCTAGTAAAAATTGCCCGAAAACGTCTTGAGAATAATTGATTTTAATATATAGGATTAGTGTTTGTATTTTTTCTAGTAAGGTAAACATTCTAATTTAAAAGTTGGACAGGGTTTTCATAAAGCTAACAATGAGACTGTCATCTTTTCGTTGCTATGAAACAACGCCAATTAATAAAAAACACAAGGTATTAATTTGCGAACATTTTGTTAGTTCGCTAACAACTGTATTTTCTGATGTCTAGTTTCAAGACAAATAAAAAATGTATACATTTTTGAAAAATAGAAAGGTCATTCATTCTTCTGGTGATAAAATATACAGGGTGTCCCGTTTAAAATAATCGAGTAATATTCCTTAAAATAAATACTTGTTTCAAAAAAATATCTTAATGTATTTGGAGATTTGGCAACTCCGACAAAAAACTTCAAAAAAAATTTTATAACTTTCTTAGTTTTTGAGTTATTCAGCAACATAATGCGATATCTTTGAATGGAAAACCCAGTATTTCAAGATGGATAAAATATTATTTTTTACTTTTTAGTACTTTTTTTATGTCAGTTTTCTTTTGTTACAAAAACCATTACCCTTTGACAGGAGATGTCAGTGGAAGAGAATTAAGCATAGTTCCCGATTCATTTATCTCAAAAATTATAATATTTAGAAAAAAAATCATAAGGCCATTTTGTGACTTTATTTCCCAGTAGCAGAAATTAGCTGATGAGCTTTTTTGCTTAACAGTTAACCATAAAAGACAAATAAAAACCAGAGACCAGAAATGATCCTGGTTTGTTTTTTAGCCTTGAAAGTTCGCCTTATTAGATTTTTTGGCTCTAAAAGTAGCAATCTCTAATGTAGATAGGCTATAGCATAATTACTTGGTCAAAAAATATCTTTTATGGGATAATTAAACCTCCAACTTCTTTTTTGTAATATTGTATGGCCAAAAAGTAAAAATCTGACAATTTTATTGCCACAACGTAGCCAGATATATTCTAGTTAAATTATACTAAGAATAGCCATTTAAAATGCCAAAATATGACATTTTTAATCAATAGCAATCGAGGTCAGAGTAGGGTCAATAAGTAGGCATTTTCCCAAATGCTAACCAAACATATTTTAGCAAGTATTTAAGTTTAATTATAATAATAATAAGTATATAAATATGGCTTTTATTATCATATTTTTGTTTCAAAGTTAAACTAAAATTGGATAGTTTTATTTTGCTTATTTTTGCTATAATATTGCCAACAAAATGCCACTTTTTCAAATTTACGTTTATAACCCATAAAACCATACTAAAACCCAACCGAAGGTTTATTTACCATACAAAATGTCTAATAAAAAATTTAAATATTAAACCACATAGTGGAGAAAAAGAAAACGCCGAGTTGGGGTAAGCGTCGTTTAATTTTGTTACGCTGGCTTCTGGATCTTAAATTAGTCATTTTTTAGCGAGTACTAAATGCAAACCAAGTAGGCATTTCATTTAAATTAAACTAATTTCCTAGCAGCCATTACTTGACCACTTTAAAAAAACATATTTTTCTACCTATAAAAATGCATTTTCATGCATGTCTATCTTAGATTCTTTTAACAGTAAAAGTTCCTGCCCATGTGTTTTTTATCCCTACTAACCAGTGGCGCAACTAGACATCGACTTTTGGGGTGGGGCTCAAGCCCTGACACTTATAAGATAATATTGATTTGAGGATAAAACCAGTTTTAAAGAAACAATGATTTTTTGTGTATGATATTTTTTCCAAGTCAACAAAGCCATGAAAATTTTCATGTTAGGTTTATCTTATTCTTAACACTACAATGTATACAAAAAAATGAAATAAATTTGCCATATTTCACCGTTTTTCAAAATACTGCCTCTTTTTTGTTTTAAATATGTATAATCGGAAAAAAAAGTAAGAGTCTGCGGCAATGATTTCAGGAATTTTTTAGTGTTACATTTATCCTAACTATATCTATTTTCAATTTGACTATAATCGATTAGCTTTCTCAAAATATAAAATATGAATTCTTTTGAACCCTTAAAAATTTGAATATCTACGCCTATGGCATTCTAAATCAAAATTGTTAAGACACAGTCTAAGTCTATGGTACAAGTTCGAAACGAATCAAAATTTTACCAGTTTATCCAGTTTTAGTAATATTGGTTTTTACATTTTATTAGGCCGCATGATTTTTTTTCTGCTATGTTCAAAAAAACGGCATTTTTAAATTCTGTATTTTTTATTTAATTTTTAATTCTGGATATTTTTTGTGTAACATACTATTATCGTAAATTTAATAGTTTCTTCAAAATAATACTTGAAACATTTTTTTATAGCTTTCTTGCCTTGCTGCATCAAAATTTACTGTTATTATTGGCGCACTCAAGGGAGGTTTTGGGGGGCAACGCCCCTCTGCTCTTAAATTTATTTGACTGTCCTTGTATTGTTATCCATAATTTGAGTGAGATGTCAAAATTTCAAATAATACGAAAGAATTTACAGCCAAATTTAGACCAATATTATGACTATCAAAGTTAATAAAAAGAATCGAAATACCCCATCTTTACAAAATTGATATAATTTTAATTATGGGAATGTCGTACCCAAATTAAATCAGCAAAACGTCGATATCAAATGGATTTTCCTGATAGAAGACAACCAAGCTGTCAGGTATTATTTTCTTTCAGAACAATAAGTAATAACAAGTAAGAAAAAACAGATTTTCATAATGAGTGAGGAACATTAAACCAATGTTATTTTGAGTATAGTGGACAATCTAAATCCAAGTACCTATTCAGTAGCACATGATCTGAATATTTTGCAGAGCACAGTATCCCGATTTATTAGAAAACATAGGTATCATCCTTATCACCTCTGTCTGAATCAAGAACTCAATGGGGATGATTTCCAAAACAGGGTAAGTTTTTGTACAGATCTTGAAACGAGAGTTAATGAAAATAAACTATTTTTGAGAAATATTTTATACACCGACGAATCTTCTTTTAAAAGTAGTGGAGCTGTCAATAGACACAACATGCAGTGCAGTACTTCAAATCCTTATTGGATGAGAGCTGTAGACAATCAAAGAGTTTGGTCTTTAAATGTATGGGGCGGAATTTTAGGATCGCAGGTTATTGGACCACATTTTTTTGACGGCACTTTAACGGGCGATATTTACTTAAATTTTTTAAGAAACGATTTGCCTACATACTTGGAAGAGGTCCCTCTACAGGTTCGACAAGTTATGTGGTACCATCACGACAGGGCACCTCCTCATTATTCCCACATTCTTCGCAGTTATTTGGATCAAACTTATCCAAACAAATGGATAGAAAGAAAAGGGAGTATAAACTGGCCGGCAAGGTCACCCGATCTTACTCCATGTGATTTTTTCCTTTGGGGATATATCAAAGAACAAATATATGTATTTCCACCAGCTATCATCGAAGATATGAAAACGAGGATTAGAAATGTGTTTTCCAAAATTACTCCTGTAACACTTTTAGACGTGATGAAAAATAATCAAAGACAACTGTGTATTGAACAAAATGGAAACACGTGCGAGCATTTGAGATTTTAACATTTTGTAATATCCCAAATTTTATACACTGTTAATTAATTGTTACTTCCTTGATTATTTGTTTAATTATTATTGTTTACAAATAAATATTAACTGGTGCAATTTTAATAACAATGCTTGTTACTGGTATTGGCTGCAGCTGGTAGTTGCTTCACAACCGTAGAGGGAAACTACAATTTTTTTTCAAATATCATTTTGACGAAAACTATTAAGTTTACGATGATAGTATGTTATACAAAAAAAATCCCGAATTGCAAGTTACATTTAAAAATGCAAAGTTAGACACGCCTAACTTTTTTGAACCACTCTGTATAGTGAACGCTCGTCATAAAATAAAGTTCGCTGAATATTAAAAATATTTTATATCAAGTTCTTTTTTCTATTTTCAGCTATCACAGATATCAGAGGGGGATCTCGCTTGCCAGGCTTACCCTGAACATTTGATTTTGATACAAACAATTAAGTAACTTTGAGAATTTTCGCCATTTTTTGGAATAATATTTTTATTTTAAATATGTGTAGTCGACAAAAATTAATTATCTATGTCAATGACTTCCATTATTTTTCAATGTTAGAACATTTACCCCACCTATATCAGTTTTCAATTTGACTATTATCGGTTTTGCGTCCTCAAAATATGATCACCAATCGTTTGGCGCAGGGGCTAATTTCGAGGTTGGGGGGGCTAATTATTATTCCCCACTTTAGCCATATTTCCGTCTTTATACTGTAATAGAACTGTTATTTTGGTTAGCAATTTTAGCTAATTGGCGAGGGATATTGCTAATATCACAGCATTTTAGCCCATATATGATTATATGTGCTACTTGGGCTAGCGCTATGTTTACGAGGGTTTGTTTAGGCTTAGTATAAATATTTTTTATATCTTTATAAAAAAAAATTAAAAAATTTTTTATAAAGCAAATAAATTGCTGTTTTCTTAGGGCTCTAGACTTCAGCCTACTCAGCCTAGTAGACCGAGACCCGCGACTGTTCTTAAGGGCATATTAACCTATTTTATATCACTTTTAATAACAAATGTCGATAATCATCGAAATTTTATCATGGACATATCAAGTTCCCACTATTACTTGCCAATGCAAAAAATCTTTGCCCGCAAATATATAATAAGTATAATTAAATACTAATAACTAGTATTACTGCTAAAGTCGCCAAGAATCCGTTTGGAAAATCCGATTCGCGAAGTCATCAGTTTAAAGGCGTATCTTCTTCACGATCTTCGACATTGTTCTTGCAGGATGGTGCGTCTTGTGATAAACTGGTTTGGTTGCATAACATCTATTATTAAAAATATGTATTTACTTCCATCCTCGTATAAACGAAGGTCAGAATTCATTAGCAGGCATTTAGCATTATTCTGTCATTTTAAATTCTTCCTGTTGTATGCATATTATTCTTAAAGAAACTGACCAGCAATTGTATTTTTCTACGACTATCAAATAATTTCTTTATTACAAAAGTGATTTCAGGTAGATAATGTTATTGATTAACTATTCCGGGGATAATAGACATCATATGCGTGAATAATGATTTCATTACTCACGGGTTGCAACCGATCACACAACACTTTCATCGGTTAACTTTTTGTATTTTGTAATACCGCGGTTGTAGTGATCCATCGCGAATGCCATGAAAAAACAAAAAAGCCTAATCGGCACGTCAGACGGCGCACAGTGCTTCGAGTAGTAGAGATTATTGGACAAAAATAATACCACTTACCTCTGGCGGTCATAATACAATTTCTGACAAAATTGTTATTTTTTTACTTAGGCGAAAACATTTTGCACATAATTTTCTAAGTTAATCACATACAGGGTGTCCAGAAAAACTTACAACTAAGATTTGTAACATTAACATAGAGGGTCAAAAAGAAAAATGTGCGTTTATAAGCAGTATTGTAACTTGTTTTTATTATAAAACACAAAATTAAAATTTAACAAACACTATTTAAACTACACTAACACTTAATTACTAAAATTTTTAAACATAAAATAAATAACAAACGTTAAACTCAGAGCTAATTATTAGTCCGAATCGCTTTCATTGCTTAATATTTCAGAAACATTGAATTCCAAATTTAAATCTTCTGAAACAACTAAATCATTTTTTTTTAGATATTTATTAATTTCATTGTTATATTTGCTAGTTTTCTGTTTCATAACTTTTCGGTTTATTGATAGTAAGGGCTCTGATGTCAGCAATAATATGTTCATCAAATCTTTGTTACAATTAGTTCGTGATGATTTGCGGGTGTGAGATAATCGGTTTTTCCTAACTTCCTTGTGCCTTGCTTCTAAGGCGTCTTCTGACAGTTGTCCAATAGGTAAGTCGAAAGCACTTATTATCTCACACCCATGAATCAAGACTTTGTGGACAGTTGCAGGCATATAATACCAACTGTAAGAATTTATATACAAATTACGAGTTTCCTGTAACAAACTCCGAAACTTTTCTAATTCAACATGGTACCCGCTAGCCAATATCCTAAGTATCAACGAAAACTTAACAATAAGTTCCTTGTCGATACTTGTTATCTCCGAGCTGAGATCGGGATTAAAAAAAAACGCCTTGCGGTGTTTCCATCATTTGTGGAGCCATATCCCGGTTTTGGCTTATCCACAATCAGTCCCATCTTCGATTTAAATTCTGACTGGATACGTTTTTTATTATTTTCTACTATTTTTTTATTTTCATTTCCTTCAACCCGCCATACTTTTATTGGGAGTCTATACGCAATATGCAAAAGGCACTCAAAAAAACGTATCCAGCAGTGAAGTGTGGATAAGCCAAAACGAAAGTTTTCCCTATTTACAGACCGATTGACAACGTTTTCGTGGTTCATTTGCTTTGGGGTGGCTCCACAAATGATGCAGTGGGATGCTGAGTTGGTGCCGGAAAGAATATTAGTTACACTACCGTCCATCATAGTGAAAATTAATTCGAAAGTTATATTATAAGTTTGATTGTGCATATTTATTGTCGATACTTTCAGCAAATTGATATTTTTTATCATTTTTTGCTCTTCCAATCGCACTAACTCAGCATTTTCCTTAGCAAAAATAAACTTTATTGGTCGACAAAACAAGGTCGAGGAACTTGTCATATTTACCCATACATCCTCATTTGTGCAAGTATTAATCAATTTTAATGGCACTAGTGCAATTAGAAAGATATATTCATCCGTATGTTGGTCATTACTGAACTTCTGCTTATATGTGCTATGCCCACTACTGCCATCAAAGCCCCACTTACAAATTAATTTTAATTCTTTCCCACTCGGTACGCTTGAAACATTTAGAATACTTTCTGCGGTTTTATCTAGAAGATCTTGTAAATTTACTTCAGAACTGACTTCATCAGTATTAATTTGAGACGGCAAAAGTGCTTTTTTTGCAATGTTTAAAGCGTACAAACTTGGAAAGCAATCCTTGTGCAAAGCATTAACTACTGACCTTAAAGCTAAGTATTTTCTTTCGGATAAGTCTAGGTCCAAGCACAGGGCTAAAGCCTGATGTGGTGTCAAAACCTTATCTAAGGAATCTTGATTATTAGAGCTACCAGCCAAATTAGCAGCAAAGTTAAGCTCAGCTTGAGATCTGCTTTGTATTAAATCTAAGACGCGTCTTTTTTTTGTTTTTGTAGAAGCTTCCTCAAAAGGGATGGTGGGTCTTCCTCGAGGTTGACTTGATCGTGGTTGCAACGCCAACGGTTGTAATGGTTGCACTTGAGATCTTTTAAAAGCCACAAAATCTTTTGATGTGACTACCGGTTTGCTTAGCCAACTTTTGTTGCGCTTTATAAATCTTTCGCGAGTTCTAGAGCTTTCCTGCCACAGTTTAGTCATTTTCATGCAAAAAATTCTACCCATCTTTGAAATTCGTGCCGATAATTCTTCCGAACAATCTGTTAAATCAAGTATTTCACATATTTTGTTAAATGTGTTTTGCTGGCGATGACTATGTGAACTAGTTATCCAAACATCTACCAGATCAGCGTTTTTGATATAAATACACTCTGAAATAAAATATCTGAAATTACCTGTGGTGGCAGGTAGGGGCAGAATATCGATACAAAATCTGAAACCTTATATTTTCTCCTACTTAACTAAAACAGTATCAGAAAGAGATATTTAGAGATATTTTGTAAACCTTTACCAAAGTTTTCAAATATAGTTGTGTTAACAACTAATCTGTTATTGCTAATTGAAATATCAGGTAAAATCGTACATTTGGACTCAACAATTAAATATATAGTTAAAATTTAATAAACCTACCTGGAGCTTGACAATCCATAGCGATTTTCTTTTTAGAGTGAACAGTTTCAACAATAACTCGTTAATGAAAACTCCGTTCTGAACGCAAGCAAATTATTGTTAAACTGACAGCTAGGCGTTGATCGAAATTCATTTGTCTCTACAGTGCTAATCAAGGATGACCTGATTTAAATAAACTTTGTAATGCGTGTTTTGGATACTTATACTTATATTGATGTTATAAAAATATAAATAATTATTACTTTGTTTTGTGATTATTGTCCATTGCTCAAAGCACTGTGCGGCGCCAATGCAGTCACCTTTATATTGAAAATAAATTGTTTTGTCTAAATCTATTTCTTAAAAGTTAGTTAGTTTCCCTTAAAATGAGTTTGAGCCATCAAGGTGAGATTGACAATAAATCGCTATATATTACTGAAGCAGCTAATATCACTATGGATGAATTATTACCAGGAATTTCAAGGAAAAAGTATGAAATTGTGTATAAAGTATTTATGGAGAGGCGAAGTCACAAGAATGTTAATGTCTCTTGTCTATTTTGGAGAGTTATTAGAAAAGTATAAATCTTCCTTATTATGGGCACATTACACGATGTTAAAGAGTACGTTGCTTTCAGAACAAAGAAGTCCAAAACGTTCACTCTAATGGAAATTAACAAATTTATAAAAGATGCGGCGGACAATATTTACCTGGCAACATAGGTAAGAGATTTAGAAATTGGCTCTGTAGAAATGTAGAGCTTACCTCGAAATAAACACATTTCAGCAAACAAATTTGCGGATGAACCACTTTTTTGCGAAAAAAAGCATAATAAATTGTTGTAATTTTGTAAGGCACTACGTGATACCAACTCGGACAAAAATTATCCATTTTACTCTCCTGAACTATTATTCCAAGTTAACCTAGAATCGCAATGCGAAAGTTAAAAAGCGGGACACGAAAGAAAACCGGGCGGTCCTTAAAATTAAGGTTCATAGTCTTAAGCAAGCGGAAAAGTAAAATTTGTAATAAAAAAAATTTTTTATAGAAATTTGATATTCTAGGATTGAAAACACTTTGGTTTGGTGAACATTATAAGCGAAAAACAATCATAGTATTGCATTTAAAAAAAATTAATTTAAGAGCTTTATCGGAAAAACTATAAAACCGGCAATGCTGTAATTATTATTTTTACATCCGACACAATTGATAACTTCCCAATTCCAAATTTCATAACGTGACTTTAATCTGTTACCGAGATATTTGACCGTTCTGGTTCTTTTGGGAAACTCAGTACTATATATATATATATATATATATATATATATATATATATATATATATATATATATATATTTCAGCAAAGTTTTCTTGGGAATTTTGGTTCAGTAAAATAAACTGCGAGGTAGTGGGCAGTTACATAATTTTCGTTTCGTTGACTTTCGTACAACTTTTTCAACTGGTTTATAACGTGTCTAAAAGTAAAATTGACCTTAAATAAATATACAGGGTCCTGCAGCTCACCTCCCGTCTTTTATTATACCTAAACCATTTATTTTAGAAAAAATATTTAAAAGCCACTATATGCTGTTGATTAGAGAGCACATTTTAAAAATATTCTTGATTATACAGGGTGTTACAAAAAATAGTGGCGCATAAAAGTTGAATTTTTTAACATGGAACACCCTATATTTTTTTACATTTTTGGAACACTCTTTGCCTAGTCTACAGACTCCTAGAATATTATCTCTCTTTTTTTAATAGTTTCGGAGAAAAAAGGTAAAATCGAAGAAAAAAAAATTATAGTCTTCATTTAAAATATTTATAAAAATTAGATAAAACATCTTAAAAGCTAAGGTAACCTAGTAGCTTACTGCAAAAGGTTTATAGTTATTCTGCTACGAGTATTATAAGTCTTACTTATACAGGGTGACCCAAATTCCATGTCAAACGTTGCAAAATAAAAAATTATTTTTCTCCATTTTTTCAAATGGAACACCCTATATATTTTTTTCTGTCAGGTAAAGAATTAACAGATCAGCATTTTTTATTATTACACTTATCTCAAAATTCCTGAAGGTTTTTGAAACATTCTTAAAAAACTAATGTTGTACTTTGTTTTTCAGTACGATAATTGAATAAACTCACTAGTAATGTGGAAAAATGGAACACCCTATATATATTTTTTTTCTGTCCGATACAGAATTAACAGATCAACATTTATTATTATTACTTATCTCAAAATTCTCCTGAAGGTTTTTGAAATATTCTTAAAAAACTAATGTTATACTTTGTTTTTCAGTACGATAATTGAATAACCTCACTAGTAATGTTCATACCTTCGCGATTTTAAATATTAGATAGGTCAGCGTAGTTCTAGCTATGGGGAAAAACCTAAAATCCTAACATTTTTTCTAATTACGTTTGCTGCATAAAATTTAAATTACTGCCAAGAGTTAAGGCTCGACTTAAGGTGTAACAGCTTTATTTAACATTATTAACAAATATCTAATTATTGCTAAAATTAATTTTTACTTAGAACATATGTTCGATATGTCTTCCATTCTCTTCGAGGCATAAACGAAGACGGGTATGAAAAGATCTTCCTACTATTCTTAATACTTCGGGCGTAATACTTTGAAATGCGGTTCTAATCCGTTGCTGCATATTTTCGGGAGTTGTTGGAGGTTTGTTGTAAACAATTTCCTTAACGTAGCCCCATAGAAAAAAATCTAATTTCGTTAGATCAGGCGACCGGGGCGGCCACGCACTTGCTCCCTGTCTTCCAATCCATCGATCTGGAAAATTATTATTTAAATGATCCCTAACTGGCAACGAAAAATGTGCTGGAGCACCATCTTGTTGCAACCACATTGTATTTCTCAGATTAACCGGCAAATTTTCGCACAAATTTGGCAGTTAAATGTCCATTAAAAAAATGGGGACCAATAACATGTTCACCAATAATTCCCCCCCACACATTAACTGACCATCTGTGTTGTAGATCAAGCTGCCTAAAAATTCTTGGATTATGGTCGGCGTAGTAATGGTAGTTATGACGATTTACAAATCCATTCTTATGAAATGTGGCCTCATCAGAGAATAAAACTTTATCAAAAAAATCAAAGTTTAACCTAATTTTAGCTTGTGCCCAATTACAAAAGTCAACACGTTTCTCAAAATCTGCTGGAAGGAGTTCTTGATGCAACTGAATATGATATGCATGAAATTTATGGCTCTTTAAAATTCGCTGAACAGTTCTTTCGCTTACTCCTACGGCATCCCCGACTGCTTTTTGGCTAACAGAAGGATTTTCCGTGACAGCTAATAGCACAGCTAATTCATTTTCTTCCGTTCGAACGGGCCTATTTCTAACTGGTCTTGTATAATTTACATTTCCCGTTGCCATAAATCTCTCTAATAATTTCGTCATGCTCCTTCGGTCTGGATGCCTTCGTTCTGGATAATTTTGCGCATAAATCCCACTGGCCAGAAAGGCATTTCTATGCGATTCTCCTAACACAAAAACCATATCAACCAGTTCTTCGCGGGTGTACTCCATGACGATAGAACGTTCAAATAAAACTTCTAAACAGTGACGCAAACAAACGAAAAATGAACTACGTAGAAGGTAAAGACCACTATATGAAAAATCCGATAATTATTTCAATTTGTAAAACTTAAAAAACGAATAAGTAAATTGCCGATATGTTTTAGTTGTTTGACAGTTTCTAGACAATTTGTTTTTCATGGCCTACTTAAATTCTAGTTAATAATTTGGGCAACACTTGTCAATAATATTAAATAAAGGTTAAGGCCGTTTTACATGCTGCAAGTTTCTTGCAGCAAGGGGTTGCACCTGCAAGATATTGCGCGCAATTTGTCTTGCAGACTGTAAAGCGGCAGTTGTATTTCAATTGCAAGTGTCAGCGTATGCCTTTGTGCAAGTCTCTTGCAACTTGTAGGAAGACCTGCAGCATGTAATTCAAATTTTATGCGGTAAACGTAATTACAAAAAATGTTGGGATTTTAGGTTTTTTCCCATAGCTATAACTACGCTGACCTATTTATTATTCAAAATCGCGAAGGTGCTTACTTATGAACATTACTAGTGAGGTTATTCAATTACCGTACTGAAAAACAAAGTACAACATTAGTTTTTTAAGAATATTTCAAAAACCTTCAGGAATTTTGAGATAAGTGTAATAATAAAAAATGTTGATCTGTTAATTCTGTATCGGACAGAAAAAAAATATATATAGGGTGTTCCATTTTTCCACATTACTATTGAGTTTATTCAATTATCGTACTGAAAAACAAAGTACAACATTAGTTTTTTAAGAATATTTCAAAAACCTTCAGGAATTTTCAGATAAGTGTAATAATGAAAAATGTTGATCTGTTAATTCTGTACCGGACAGAAAAAAAATATATAGGGTGTCCCATTTGAAAAAATGGAGAAAAATTATTTTTTATTTTGCAACGTTTGACATGGAATTTGGGTCACCCTGTGTAAGTAAGACTTATAATACTCATAGCAGAATAACTATAAACCTTTTGCAGTAAGCTACTAGGTTACCTTAGCTTTTAAGATATTTTATCTAATTTTTATAAATATTTTAAATGTAGACTATAATTTTTTTTTTCTTCGATTTTACCTTTTTTCTCCGAAACTATTAAAAAAAGAGAGATACTATTCTAGGAGTCTGTAGACTAGGTAAAGAGTGTTTCAAAAATGTAAAAAAATATAGGGTGTTCCATTTAAAAAAATACAACTCTTATGCGCCACTATTTTTTGTAACACCCTGTATAATCAAGAATATTTTTAAAATGTACTCTCTAATCAACAGCATATAGTGGCTTTTAAATATTTTTTTAAAATAAATGGTTAAGGTATAATAAAAGACGGGAGGTGAGCTGCAGGACCCTGTATACGATTTACAAAAAATAAACTTACCATCAGAAACAAAGATCCAAAATGCATTAAATGCGATAATAAAATGTGTAACACATATGAGACATATAACACGAAGCTGATATTTTGTATATTACATTAAAAACAAACAACGTGAAAATATAATACATCAGTCACATACATAGAACGACAACGAGTATTAAAGTCGACTGCTACTATATTACAAATAAGACATGTAGGTGCTATGAGAATTCTGTTGTTTTTTTGTGCTGTAAGAGTTTACAAGAAATTATTTTACGAACATCCAAAATACCATTGTTATTTCATTTCTCATTTGGTATCCAATTGCAAAATAAAAGTGCATTTTTTTTGGGGTACTAGTTAGAAAACATAATAATGAATTATTTAATAAAATATGTGTTAGAGAACTGCATATTTTCTAGTTTTAAAGGTGAAAAATTTAATTAAGAATATTAAAATATATTTTATTGAGACCAGCTATTTCCGATTTGTCGTTTATGGATTGAGGATTGTTTTTTATGTGGATCATTTCATGATATTCGCGTTTTTTTTGTGTGGTTCTCTTAAGAGTATTTTTGTTTCATCAAAGTTAAAATTAAAATTAAGGTTTTCCTCATGTTTTTTAAGTGCTGTAGTATTTTTTTTATCGTATCGATGCCCATTTAACCTATTGTGAAGATGTTGGCTAGTTTGACCAATATACACAGAAGGACAATCTTTACATGGTAGCTGGTATACAGTATGCGTTTTTTATTTTTAGGAATTTCACTTTTTAGTTTGCTGTAATTATTATTTAGGAGGTTAAACTCTTTGTGACACACAGTAACATCATGTTTTTTAAAAAGCTTTTGGAACATTTCTGACAGGTTGGGTATATATGGTAGGGACAAATAGTGTTTATGATTTTTCTTATTGTTTTTTCGGTTTTCTTTATCTGTGATATTGGAGTTGTGCTGTTCAATGTGTTGTCTAAAAATAGAATTTATTAGTTTTTGTGGATATGAGTTTAATTTAAGCACATTTTTTGCCTTTTTTATTGAGATATTTCTAAACTCAGGGTTGCTCAATTTAATTGCTCTATCGGCTAAACTAATTACTACAGATTTTTTTTGTGATATATGGTGCTGTGATTTATAGTTTAGATACCTACCGGACCACGTAGGTTTTGTATACCATTTTGTCAGAATTTTAGTATTTTTGTGGTGTAGCGTCATATCAAGAAAGTTTATTTTGTTCAGTTTTTCGAAGATTTAAGGTATAGTTGATTTTATCTGTGGGAATTGCGCAAATACAGTCATCAACATATCTATAGAAAAATGGTAACGAAAAATTTAATTTAGAAGTAATTTCAAGGTCTTCTAGAACTAATTGGGCAATTATACTAGATATTGAGGCACCCATTGCGCATCCTTCAATTTGCTTGTAGAATGAATTTTTATATTTAAAATAGGTTGATGTTAAGGTAATTTTTATAGCTTCTAAAAAATCGTTTAGTGAAATATCTGTATACTTTTTTATTTCAGGCCACTTTTTGTTACTTACATTTAGGGCACTACCTCGCAGTTTATTTTACTGAACCAAAATGCCCAAGAAAATTTTGCTGAAACTTATATATTTACAATGGTTCAAGAAACATTCAATGATCACATATATATATATATATATATATATATATATATATATATATATATATATATATATATATATATATATATATATATATATATATATATATATATATATATATATATATATATATATGTGTCCCAGATTCGTTTCTCTATACAGGGATCTCGGCTCCTATTATACCTACAGCAAAGGTTAAATGGGGAAAGTTTTAGAGGAAACTTATTGCATTCGATATCCGGCTTCAGATTTACGATCGATCAATTGTTTTTGGAAATATCGGAGAAAAACCGAAAATGGCGGATTTCGTTTTTGGCCAGTATATCCAGAACGGTAAATTTGACAGCTGCCAAAATGTGACATTATTCGGACACATTTTTAAGACAAATAAGATGGCGTATACCACACGTCTTCGTTGTTTTTTGTTAACCCGCAACCCGCCTCAGCTTTCATTTTTCTTATGGCAGCCATATTGGATTTTTCGATTTTTGGAAAGAGCCTAAAATATTTAGTCTAGTGATATCTCACAAGTGCATTAAAGATTTTAGTATCATCGAAATATTACACTTCGTAAAATTAGGTTTGAGTTTTTTCTAAGGAGGCCATGATTTAAAATAATGTTAGCTGTCAATGCTTTTCTAAGGAGACCATGATTTATCTGTAACAAAATTGGATTTTGACTTTGACGTTAAGTTAAATAGTTGAAAGTATCAAAGTTGTGTTTTAATAAGTAGTAGGTACGCTTTTATCCCAATAAAATCATAAATCTGACACATAAATTGTCAAAACCTATAGAAAACGGCCGGCATTCCGTATTCAAATGAAGAAAAGGTTGACATGTTAGCTCTGTAATTTCAATTATACAGAAACTCCGACGTTACCTCAGCAAGGTATTTGGAGATGTACCCCGAACGACGGCAGCCTCATAAAACCCAATTCAGGAAAATCGTAGTTAATTTAATTAACCATGGTGTCTTCAAAGAACCTAGAAGCGGATACAGTAATAACAATGAAAATCGAGACAGTAACATATTACAAGCTATCAACGAAAAACCTAGTGCATCGGTAAGAACTGTAGAACAGGAAACTAATGTGCTAAAATCAACAGTACAGAGAGTTTAAAAAAAAAAGTACCATCCATACAAACCCATAATAGTACAAGGACTTAAGGAAACTGATTTTCCAAGTTCTGTGAGTGGTATACTAGGAGATGTAATGAAAATCCTGATTTTGTAAATAATAATCTTTTTTTTTTTTTCGTTTAGTTCTTTAATGATACTAAAAGAGTATAATCTAATAAAAAAAAAGTAAAACATTCTACTCTAGTCAGTCAACTTACTTTTTTGATATTGTATTACATTTGTATTCAATCATTTTGTATTGTAGTTTCGAAGAACCTATAAAAATAGAATTGGGTTCTATAAATTTATTAATACTTTATTTAAATTTTCTGCAGATTTAGCTAATTCTCTAAAATTATTTTGATTGTCTGAATTTAATGATTTATTATTACCCGGGAAGCCTATTTCTTGCGTTATGAAAAAAATACCATATTAATCAAATGTCGAGTTATTTTTCGATTTTCATTATGTATTTATAGATAGGCATTCGGCTGTATTTCCGAATAATTTAAATTTTAAAGCGCAAGGGGTTTGTTCTTTTGATATTTTATGTTTTATTAAGGGACGGTGTACTTCTTTAAGATTATTATATCACTGAAATAAATTGATTTAGTATTTCCGAAATTAATATGCAATACCAATAAAATAATCTATTACGGCTATTACTTTCCGCTAACCAAATATATTTGTCTTTTTCATAATAAAGCTGAATAGGTTTCAACTGTATACAAGCTCATTCATTACGGGATGTTTCGATAATTATTTTTGGAAAGAAAATATCTACTTTTTAATAAAGATAATTTTCCTTTTATAATTTATAGTTTCTAGTACTACCCGGCCAACCCTGCCGCCCTTGACTGTTGGGCACTTATTTATAAATTATTAATCACGGAAGATGACCAATTAAACGGGCAGATGAATCTTTTGTTGTTTCATCAAGACGGATGTCAAGACGGATGTCCGGCTCACAATACCATTCAAATCACGAACTTCTTAAGAGAGCAGTTTGACGAAAGAATAATTTCTTTAAATGGTCGAATATCTTGGCCTCCTAGATCTCCTGACCTGTCGCCCTTGGATTTCTACCTCTGGGGTCACACGAAGAATGAAATCTATGAATTTGATCCCCACGTGACCATAGAAATCCTGAGACAAAGAGTTCTGGACACATTTAGAAATATTAACCGAAATACACTTACCAGGGTTGTACGAAAAACAGTCACCAATTGTCAAAAATGTCTCGATGCAAATGGACGTCATTTTGCAGATTTGTAAATTAATGTTACCCACTTACAAAGTAGTTAAAGATCATTTAGATTTTTTAAGTCGTTATTTACGTTCATGTTGTATTGAAAATTCAATGCGTTCAATACATTACTAACTTATTAATGTAATCTTGTGACAAATAAATCATGGTCTCCTTTGAAAACATTGAAACCTAATTTACGAAGTGTGATATTTTGATGACACTAAAATCTTTAATGCACTTGTGAGATATCACTAGACTGGAAATTTTAGGCTCTTTCCAAAAATCGCAAAATCCAATATGGCGGTCATAAGAAATATGAAAGTTGAGGCCGGTAGCGGGTTAACAAAAAACAATGAAGACGTGTCGTATACGCCATCTTATTTGTCTTAAAAATGTGTCCCATAATGTCACATTTTGACAGCTGTCAAATTTACCGTTCTGTATATATACTGGCGAAAAACAAAATCCGCCATTTTCGGTTCTTCGCCGATATTTCTCAAACTTATTGATCGATCGTAAATCTGAAGCCAGATATCGAATGCAATAAGTTTCCTCTAAAACTTTCCCCATTTAACCTTTGCTGTAGGTATAATAGGAGCCGAGATCCCTATATAGAAAAGCGAATCTGGGACACACTGTATATGAATATTTGGAAAGCTCACATTAGTCCTAATAAATATAGAGAATAATATACAGGGTGTCCCATTTATGAAAATAAAGTAGGGTACGATAACTTTTTGACCTGACCCTATATACTTATAAGCGGAACTAAATTCTACGGAATAAGTCATATAAGGAATAGTTTTCGCGTTTTTGATAAGATCAGATAGCTGGGATTACTGAGAACAAAAAAAACTAATAGGAAAGTATTATCACAGAAACAATATAATCATTTATTAAAAGTAATAGAAAACATATTGCTAGAATCACCATTAGAAGGTTAATATACATCTGATTTAGTAGAAAAGAATTAAATTTACAACAATATCTTGTTAAAAGATTATATTAAACGAAAAGATAAACATGACCATGGAAAACTAAATTTTTCCGTCGTATTTTAGATGCATATATAAAATCGTACTAATGAAGAATGACCTTCACATGTGGGTGACGACTGTGACGATGAACATCAGTGCTTACATTCAACAGTTAACGAGTTTTTGATTTTGCCAAGCCATAAGAAATACGAAGAGAAGCTGCATTTTTTTAGAGATCTTTTGCATGTGTGCCTTTTTTATTCGTACTATAGGTACGAATAAAAATGATTGATGGACGGTCTTTTATTAGGTCTATATAAAATTGTAAAAAATAAATTTTTGTCCGCTAATAAAAAAAAGTCGGTATATTTCCTTTACCCAGAACTTCCCTTATTATGAGTATTTTCTTTTCTTAGAAATACATAGTCATTTATTAACAGATTCTGTCTTTCCAAATATTTTTATTGTTGACCATTTTGTTCCACCAAGTTGGATTCGCACCAATATTTTACCAGTTTCTATTTGCGCCACACTTTACTTTTGGACAGAGTTTAAAATACATTGAATAAGTAACCTATCCTCGAAAAGCGCGTTGTTGGTTAGAAAAAAAAAAAACCGTTGCGTTTTTTGAAAAAACGTTAAATTAAAATGTCTCTAAATCTTATAACAGAACATCGGAAAGTCTACATTTTTTCAATAAATAATAGGATTCGAAATTTTACCGAATATTTAAACATTTTATTAGGCCGCTATTTTGTTCCGCCATAATAATAATAATAATAATAATAATAATAATAATAATAATAATAATAATAATAAGACGTTTATTAGTTACCAATAAATATAGTTAACGAATTAACTTAAAATAACAATTATTATTATGATAATAATCATGGTAACTAACGGGCCTTGTTTTCAGATTTCGGGGATGTTCATTCCCCGGATTCTGTTGAGGCCAAAAATATAAGAAATGAAAAAGAAATTTATAAGCAGCTAGCAATTAAATTTTTTTTTAAAAATTTGAAAAAAAAAACATAGAAGCAAAAAAAGCACACACTAAAAGGAAAATGGAAGATGGATAAGGATAGGGAAAAAGGAAAGTATTAAGTTTCAAATTTAGCATATTGTGGCATAGACAATCAATTAAATATGGTTTAGAAGAAGTTTGGTTTTTCTCTTGAAAACTTTTTCTGAGACAGTAAAATCATTTATTTTGAATTTGTTTATTAAATGTGCAATCAAATAAGAAAAAGACCTTTTAAAAAATTCTTTGTTGTGCGACGGTATAGTTAATAGATTTTTTCGTCTTATATTAAGATTGTGCACATCAGTACGATAAGTTATTTTTTTGTGCAAATATGGTGGAGTCTTAAACTTAAGAACTTTATAAAAAAGGACAAGAGCATGTAAGACTTGTCCATTGTGCATATTTAACCAATTTGCTTCTTTTAACTTATGAGAAATGTGTTCGCGTCTTCTTATACCAAAAATAAGCCTTAGACAGGAATTTTGGAGTCTTTGTAATCTATTAGCATCGGCATTATCAAGACAAGGTCCATAGATGGTGTCACAGAAGTTTAATGGTGATAACACTAGTGCATCACAAAGCATTTTTTTAATGTTATAGCTCAAAAAGTGCCTTTGCGAAAATATTGTTTTTAAGGCGGAATATTCACTTTTTAGTTTAAGAATAACATGTTCCTTAAATCTAAGTTTATGATCCATTATGAGTCCCAGATTTTTGGCAGAGTTTTTAAAATCTGTTGGATCATTATTTATGTGTAGATTTAAGTTATCTAAAATATTCATTCGATTGTTATCACTACAAAAAAGAATAGCTACTGATTTGGTTGGGTTAATCTTTAAGAGGAGCTTTTTCACTATATAAAGTGTCCAAATCCGCGTTAATGCACCTATTGGCCTCGGCTATATCAGTACTTTTAAATGAATAATATACCTGGGTATCATCTGCGTAGCAATGATGGCTACAATATCGAAATTTATTTATTAATTGGGACGTATAGAGAGGATATAGTAACGGACCCAGAATGCTACCCTGAGGCACCCCAGAAGCAACATTAAGGGCTTTCGACATTTTACCATCAAGTACTACTCTTTGTTTTCTGTCTGACAAAAAAGAAGACACCAGTGCCACCGCAGAATCGCTAAAACCCAGACACTGCAACAAAGCCAATAATATTTCGTGGTTGACCATGTCAAAAGCTTGAGTAAAATCCAAAAGAACCAAAACAATAGCTAGATATAATGAGATAATGCGGTTGCACAACCTTTACGGAAGCCAGACCGATATTCAGGGATCAAATTACTAATATTTAAATACTCAATTATTTGCTGTTCCATAATTTTTTTTAATAGTTTAGAGACAACTGGAAGAATCGATATTGAACGGATTTGTTTAAATTCAGTAGGATTTTTAACTTTAGGCAACGGAATAATATTGGCTTCCTTCCATTGATCTGGAAAATGATTTTTTTCTAAACAAACATTTATAATGTGAGTTAGTGGATTAATTATGGCAGGACAACAAAGTAAAAGAAGTGTAATATTTAAATTATCAGCTCCAAATGCTTTACTCTTTATGGTTTTTAGAATGGAAATTATTGTATATTGCGTTATCAGCCTAAATTTAAATTCATTTTGTGTAATTTTATGTTCCTTGAAATTCTTAATAAATTCTTCATCAGGCTTATTGTTATTTTTATTTATATTAGTAAAATAAGTATTAAGTTCATCTACATTTTGCAAGGAATTGGGAAGTTGTATATTTTGTTTTTTAGAAATATTAATTTTATTTAATTCTTGCCATGCTTCTTTATTACTGCACACTCCAAACCTATATGTTAAATACGCCCTTTTTTCCGATCTGATTGCGCTAGTAGTAAGATTTCCATATTGCTTGTATGTGTTCCAGTCCTCCCAATTTTTGGTGTTTCTAAACTTATTTAAGGTCCTATTACGAAGCCTCTGCATTAATCTAATATTAGGAGTAATTCATGGTCTGTATGGCTTATTTTTACCTCTGATATTTTTTAAGGGAGCATGCAGGTTTATAACGTCGAATAATGATTGGTTGAAAAAATCAACTTTGCTATTTATGTCCGCCATATGTTACATTATGTGCCAAGGTATTAATTCTATATCAGATTGAAATCGCTTATTGTTAACACTTTGTAAATTTCTGTATGTAAAGTTATAAGTATTAGATTTGGGTTCTCCAAAATTTATGTCTCAATAAATGAGCATATGGTCCGATATCTCAGCATCCCTTATTCCGCAATAAATGGGTTTAGACAAAAATTTTACAAGTTCATCCCGATAACAAACTTTATTTTTGCGTAAATTTCGATTTTTTAAACATTTTTTATTTGGCTGCCAAACATTTGTTTCGTCATTTTGAATTCGTACCACAACTTTACTCGTTTATATCTATATTACACTTAATATTGGCACAAATTTTTGAATTAATCTAATACGCAATTTTTTCAGACTGGTTTTTAAATATGTTATTAGCCCATCATTTTGTTTTGCTATCTTGCATTCATACCAAAATGGTACCAGTTTAATGTTTATTCCTATGTAACACTTGATTTTTGTGCAAAATTTGAGGATAATTAATTTTTTAGTGATAATTTCGTCTTGTTTCGCCATATTGGATATTCCAAGTCACTTGAGAAATGGTTTCTTAATAATGATAATGCTCAAGAGATTGAGGGAAATGAGAGACCATGTTTTCCGGGGTAGAATTTTGACAGTCATTACTAATAATAATAATAGTAAATGTCTTATATTACGATAAATACAATGTTATTACAAATAATTATAACATAAAAAAAACTACCGGGAAAGCAGGGCGCGGTCTAGCTTAAATAGTTACTCTACTGAACCCGACTTATCCGACTAACTAAGCTAAAAGAAACAATCACATAATTTAACATATTCCTAAATGAAAACTATTGTGGATATGACTTTTTCTCCAAAAGTTGTAGAATTTATACAAAGTTAAAAATGGATTAAAAAATAGTTCATTGAAAATAAATGAATAAAAATAAATGAAAGGTTGTTATGAATATTTAAACGAGATATAAATTTATTTCTTAACTTCTTTAACTCGTAACTCCCTGCGCCTGCCCATTTTTAGCCAATTAAGTTCTTTAAATGTGTATGTGGTCAATTTTCGCAATCCGAATATTAACCTTAAGCAAGTGTTTTGTACTTTTTGTAAGCAGTTTTTCTCAATGATGTCTAAACACGGACCAAATGAAGTCACAATAATTAAAATTTTTAATGACAAAAATGACTTTTTAATTAATAATTTTACGTATTCACGAAACCCCAATTCAGTATCCAAACAACACAAGTTATTTACACAATCAACCTTAGGAAGAGACACATCGTCCAAGACAATATTAAGATTGTTTGTAAGAAATTCCTTCTTAGGACCAAAGATCGTAACATTTGACTTTAAGGGATTTAGTTTAAGGTTATGTTCAGAAGATAGAGTTGCCTTAATATATGTATGTCATGATTTATTACTGTATAGCAGCATGTAAATAATCTTGGTTTTTTTTTGCTTGAAGTGAAAATAAACCTGGGTATCATCCGCAACAGTATTTTAAAGACTTAAGTATATCAGATGTGTAGATAATAAACAGTAAAGGGCCAAGGATAGACCCTTGAAGCACATCAGACAAGATCTGCACTTCCTCAGACAAAATGTTGTTAGAATATATTTTTTGAGATTTATTTTAAAGATAAGATTTTATAAGTTCAATGACAAATGATTTTGAAATCCAAAATATTTAAGCATTGCTAACAAAAGTTCGTGATTAAGAGTGTCAAACGCCTTAGAAAAGTCCAAAAGTACCAAGGGAGTTCACAACTTTCTCTCAACTGAAGTTAATATATCATCAGTAACGGTAGCGAAGGCAACACCAGTATTTAGATCACTTCTAAAAGCACACTGAGTTTTTGGAATAATTTTATTTAGATCGCAATATTGAATTAACAGGTTATGTAACACTTTTTCGAAAACTTTAGGCAGAACTGGTAAGATACTAATAATGGTTTGCCTATAGTTGTTTTCCATTGACCAGGAATAATATTTTACCTAACAAGTGTGGAAAATGATTTTTTTTTCTCCCCGAGACTGCCGTTGATAAGCAATTGAGTGCGAAAAACACATTTTCCACACGCGTTAGGAACATTTGTTTTTCTACAAGCGTGTGGAAATAACTAATGTCCAACAGTCATATTAAAATTTGTATTTAAAGTTATACATTTTATTGCTTATTTATATAATAATTTGTAACAAAAGTGCAATTAGTTGCATTGACCACATTGATGGCCGGTTCCAACTGGTTGCTTCTGCTTGGCATCATTTTATCACTATTGACCCTAATTGACGTTATTCTAATTTCTTCAGATTCCATTGTTTGAATGTCGGTTTCTGTCGACGTGCTGGATTTTGAAAGCTCAGATAAATAAACTAAAATTACCTCCTCCTTTTCATAGTTGCTTATTTTCTTTTGTAGGCACCATTGGCTAAATATTTCATATTCTTTGTTGTAACTTTTTTCCGATTTTTCAGGTAAAAACGAATTAACATTTTTTGGGGCCTCAATAATCTCCTCCAGGACTCCTTCTATTGAGGTTTCAACTACATCTATTTTTTTGCCATATGGACTATAAACCTTACAAAAAAAACTTAAATTGAATTCTCATACATAGAAAATGTTTGACGTCGTCATTTTTGACAATAAACACAATAGCATGACTTGGATACACATGTAGTAATTATAAAGGTAAGCTTTATAAGGTAATTAATAAATTAATGGAAAATTATAATGATATGTATGCTGACTGCGTCCACGGAGAAAGAATATAAATGCTCAAAAAATAATGTTATCTTCAATTTTCCGCACTAGTGCTGAAAATATTTTCCACACTAGTGCTGAAAATATTTTCCGCACGCTTGTAGAAAAAATAATTTTGCTCTATACATTAGTTGTTTATATGTGTGATATCTACATCTAAAAAGGCACTACAATTTTTTAACATTTTGGCATTCATTCCGTCTACCCCATGTGCGTTTGTATTAATATTATTAATAATTTTATTAATTTCAGCTTTGTTACAGTTGCCAATTTTACTTCAGAGGCGTACTAATTAATTTTTTCAGACCGTTATATATTTTTCTTATTTTCTTAAATTAGACTTTGTCTCCTGAGTTCCGTAAAGGGTATTTTTATTTTTTTTTATTATTTTTAATAAAAATTTTAATATAATATAAGTCTACAATAGTTTTTTAATATGTAATTTCCATATTTTGTAGTGTGTTATGTCGTCATTAAGTATAGATATAGATTAGTTAAAATTTAACCTTACTTTTATTGGGGAACTCAAATATACAATAACATACAGCGTAATCCATTAAAAAAATATATAACTTTAAATGCCATTTTTGACGCACCATGTACATCTGAGAATAACTTAGAATGTAGCTTTATCTGATCTGCATATATCCTGCAGGGTTCGCTTAAAAAGAAAGCACCGTTCAGTATAGTACTTCACAATGACGCCCCCTGCACAAAGTAATATGACAGACGGAGACAAACGGTCACTTTTGGCATACCCAAATAACCCAAAGTCGAACTGCGTAAGTTAAAATTTTGATAAAACTTGTTCACTGAAATCAGTGCTGGCTCCCCTACTATAACTACATTGATGTGTTAATTTGGGAAAAATATGAGTTCTGTAGTTTTTCAAATATTAATTGCAATATTAGATATTTGTTGACACCCGGTATTGAACAGAAAATTAATTATTATGAAGCAGTTTATTGGCAGCTACTTTATGAACAATTTTACAAAATATATGAAAAAAAAATAAGCCATTTTTGAGGTTGACGGCTGTGATTCTAATGGTTCGATTCCTTCTAAATCGTTCTCTTCCTCTGAAAACGATGAGGTTTCGTCGTCACTACTTGAAGATCCCAGTGTAATAACTAAATCATCAATAACCGTTTCAATTTTGCCATCTACTTCCCAGTGTTGATCTTTAATAGAACGAACATGTTTAACATACGATTTCCAATTTTCAGCCCATATTGGGTCAATCGCTTCTAATGTTATTTTATTTAAATCTTTAATTGAAAGTTCACCGGTGTTGCGCTCTAGAATATATTTTTTTACTCCTGCCCATACAAGTTCAATAGGGTTGAGGTTGCGCATTTATGGAGGCAGCCTTAAAGGTGTATGACCGAGGTTACGTAAAAGACCGTCAATTTTATACTTTTTTTCTGTAGGGTTGTTGGCTGATATTACTTCATATAATTGATATTTTCTCTATGTTGGATCACGTATAAGATTGTTCGATTTAAGCCACGATATCATATAAGCTTTTGAAGAGTATTTAGTTGGCACTTTATCTTCTACGTGAGAATGATAAGACGCATTATCCATTACCACTACTGATTTGGGAGGAATGTTAGTTGTTAGTCCCGAGCGAAAAACTAAAGCAGCACCTACAACAAATCCGCCTTCTGAACCAGCATGTAACACTTTCATTTTGCCAGCATTTGTTCACTGTCATATCATTATCTACCCAGGTTTCGTCTAGATACACAATATTGCGTCCTTCTTGCCTATATTGCCTTACAGTTGATAGATATTTCACCCGCCAGTGAAAAATATTTGGTCTCTCGATGAGCAATTTTCGTTTATTTTGGCACTTGCGCCAAACCAAACCATTTGATCGTAAAAGCCGATTTAAGGTTTTATACTCGTACGGAAAATCTATTTTGTTCTTTACAGCACGAAGTAGGGGTTTGCAGGTCGGAATCTTCTTCAAGTTTACATATAAATCCTCTATCGTTCGTCGAATTACTTGAAAATCACCATCGTCAATTTTATCTTTGTATGATAATCGGGTTTTTTTTTTACTAGGAGATTTTAAAGGTGAAGTGGAACATGAGCGAGTACTATGTTCTCTTTGAATTTTTCTTACACTACTTTCCGAAACACCAGTGTAAAATGCAGCGCATTCTGTTCGATTTTGAATTGGAATAGTCATACTATTGTTTTCAGCTTCTCTAGTACAGGCCTCTATAGCGCTCGCAATAACTTCACGTGCACCGCTTCGAATTGTTTTTCCTCTTTTGCTTGCTATCCTTACTTCGAAATAATAATTCAAATTCAACGCAACGCATTTATATAGAAATGAAAACAAAACCCTTCTAGCGGCAAGTGCATGGAGACTCTAGGCACATCCCAATTACAAGTGGACCAGTGTGAAATTTACTAAATCCTCGATTAATTTTCCGTACCGCTTAGCTGGCGCACTTTATAACTGAAGCGGCAAACTATTACAACAAACAAAATAACATAAAGTTTATTTGCGTACACAAATTTTACTTTTCCGCTTGCTTAAGACTATGAACCTTTAATTTAAGGACCGCCCGGTTTTCTTTCTTATCCCGCACTTTAAAAGGGTATTGTAATCGTGAAAAATCATTCTACGAAATTTTTATTATATATTTTATTATTATTTACTTGGTATTGATGAATCATTTCGTCATATTTCTATAGCTAAACTGGGGAAATTTTTGTCTAAATATTATATATATTTTATAAAACATAGACTTTTAACTCCTTCTTTCTGTTATTCGCCTTTAAAGAAAGAAGAAGTACTTGAAGAATTTCAAAAAGTCTAAATGTTGTTATGTGTTTACCACATCACAATAAACTTATTACAGTTTGAAATTGTATTATATTTTACATTAATCAATAAATAATAGTGACGAAAATATATCAATCCAATATGGGAAATAAAGGTATTGTAAATAATTTAAAAATTTGTAGGCGGCCATGCCTACAATTTTTTTTTTTTTTTTTTTTGTGTCGATGGGGAATGCTTTTACGCACGAATTCCCTTCCAGTAGAAGGGAAGACAGTGTGGGACTCGTTGCTCTGTCAGGTTTTCACCTGTCGGAGTCAACAATACCCACTAAACCCCAACGGGCCCCCATCAGATGGACCATCATTGGGCTAGCCAAGGATCCTTCAATGGGGTTGATGCCGTCTTTTCGGGAGAAACTCCTATGAAGGACATGGTCCTCGCTGTCGTAGGGGGGGGGAGGTCCTCACTTGGCAGGATGTTTTTGCCACCTCTCGATACTTGTAGTCATCTGAAAATAAAAAATATTATTAGTAGGGAAAGTGTCGTCTTACCAGGGGGGATATTTCTCTGTTGTCCTCCTTCCTTCTGTCCGGATTGCCGCTGCCTGCGTCCTACTGTCCCGTGGTCCAGTCTGCCGTTGTCAGTGTCCCTCCGTCAGTGTGCCTGGTGGTCTTCGAGTTTTTGGTCCTCTTCTGTGCCCTCAGCGACACTGCTGTTCCGTGATCCGGCAGTGTTGAGGCTGAGGTGGGGTGTTCTTTTACCTCAGGTTCAACTGCAGCTCACGCCGGAGCCAGTTGAGGTACCTGGGATCCTCTTGAAGTGTTGGTGACTGCGACGCTTCCTTTTATACCCCCACTCGGGGCCGAAGGTTATATCTGCGCAGGCGTTGGTCGTTATTTATGTTTTCCGGATGGTGCTGTGGTTGTTGCGCTAATTGCGCTTGAGTTTTTGCGATTTTAGATTTGTCGATTATTGTCTTCCATACTGTTGGTAGTTTTAATGATTCGTCCCTTTTATTCAAATCACCTTGCTTTTCAATTTCTATGGCTTCTCGGATTATTCTGGTCTTATAATGTTCTATATTGGCAATCTCTCTACACCCATCGAAATTTATTTTATGGCCGGTTTCCTGATGATGTAGGAATAAAGCTGAGGTTGTTTGTTTATTTCTGATGCTGAGTTTATGCTCTTCCACTCTTGCTGATATTCGCCTGTTAGTTTGCCCTACGTACAACTTTTCACAGTCCTGGCACGGAATACTGTACACTCCGTGGTTTTCCAGTTTGATTTTATCTTTTGGGTTTCCGAGTAGTTTACTTATAGTTGTTTGTGGTTTGTGTATTGTTTGTATTTTGTGTTTCCTCAGAAATATTCCGATTCTGTCTGTTGTGCCTTTTACATATGGTAAGGGTACTCGTTGCTCTCCCGGTTCATATTTTTTGTTGTTCGTTGTTCGGGAAACCTGTGCATTAATAGCTTTCTCTATGGTGTGATTTGTGTAGCCATTTTTCTTTAAAGCACTAGATATATTACCTTAAGTTCGTTTTGTCTCGTCTGTGTTTCAGTTAGTCGCACGGATCTAGATATTAGAGTATTTGCCACAGCTTGAATTTGTGCTGGGTGATGATGTGATTTTGCATTTAAATATCTGTCTATATGTGGTTTTCTATACACGGTGTATTCGAAATGTCCGTTATGTAGTTTTGTGACCAAAACATCTAAAAATGGTAGTTTGTTGTTTTCCTCTAACTCTAGAATAAATTGTATTCTGGGGTGGATTGAATTTACGTGAGTCAGAAAATTTTCGAGCTCTGCATGACCATGTTGCCATATAATAAATATGTCATCCACATAACGAATCCATAATTAGGGTTTTAAACTTGCTTTCTCAAGAGCTTCTTTCTCGAAGTATATCATAAATAAATTCGCGACTACTGGGTATAGCGAGGACCCCATTGGAGCACCATCCATTTGTTTATACATTTGCCCGTTGAAAGAAAAATAAGTATTTTTGAGGCAATGCTCCGAGAGTTCTATTATATGTGCCCGGAAATCCTCGTTCATAGCAATCTTGTCCAATGCTTCGTTGATGGGAATACTGGGATATAACGATTTGACATCTAGGCTTGCTATGATATCGTTTTTTTCCAGGACGATATCTCGTATAATTCGAGTGAAATGCTCCGAGTTTTTTACAAATGAATCAGCTTTTTCTACAGTTGATTGCATAATTTCAGAAAGGTATTTCTCCAGTTTTTGTAGCGGCGAATTAACAGCACTAACAATAGGTCTGATAGGTGCCCCTGCGCAATAACACTTCAGTCTCTATTCGGACGCGAGAAAGAAAGCTTCGAAAATGCCAAATGTGATTTTGGCGAAACGTTAGCAAAACTGTTCTTTTCAGAACGACAGTAATAAACTGATGTACACTCGGAATGAAAACACATGTATTTTTCTATATATATATATATATATATATATATATATATATATATATATATATATATATATATATATATATATATATTTGTTATTTTTTATAAGTTTAATATTAAAACCCAGTAGGGCGAGTACTATGTTTCCAAAGCATTTTTATAAAATAATTTCGCCTAAACCTATGTTTTAAAATAAAAATAAAGTAAAATAGATCAAACGTATTGTGAGGCAACGTAATCACATACTGTAATGATTATTCCCATGCACAATCTACGTAAAACCGGAAAAAAATTAAAGACGCTCGGTTTAAATATAAATTGCGCGCTCTTAAGAAACCAAACATTTTTAACAGAAATCTGGAGCACTTCCCATGCGAAAGTTTATGGATAACATCTGTCAGCGGCTTCGACGCAGGGGAGCGTTTAGACAAGCCTAGTTTTTAGAGATCGACTGACTATTTTCAGAAGAACTTTGGTTGTTCGCTGCATGTTATTCGAAGAGCTTCTCTTATCTAAGGATGCCGTGTTTTTCCTGTTCTTTAGGCACTATCGAAATGTTAGGTGTACATATGAGTTCAGTTTAAAGTAATTAGTTTCCAAATAAATACCATTTTGATAATCTGATTTTACTTTCAATATGCGAGATGGCGCGAAAATTTACAATACAAAGGTTAATTAGGATAATTCGACGGTTTATTTTTTTATTATTTTTATATATTATATAAATTATTAAGTCCAGTGGCGTCCCGGGAGGCACTTTACCCAATATTTTTGACACAAAAAATATGCTGTTTTTGTCAAAAATATGCGCCACTGACTTTTCTAATTTTTTTTATTTTACTTTTGCGAAACGTTACAATACCAAGGTTAATTAGGGTAATTCGAGGGTCTATATATATATATATATATATATATATATATATATATATATATATATATATATATATCCATGGTGTCAATTAAGTACTTGTACAAACTTTAAGGGGTGATTTTTTGACTAATTTTAGGATGAAAAGTTCATATGAATATGGGTCTGAAACGGCTTTGTTTCTGAGATACAGGGCGTCCAAAAAAACAATTTTCTTTGGTTTTTTGCTTATATTTTTGTTAAGGAACGTGACAATTGGACAAAACTTGGGATTCTGGGTATATTGATGACGAGAAATTCAAATATTAACTTAGTTTTTTATTTAATGTTAAAGGGCGCCTCATACAGTGTTGTACCTACATTTAATTAACCATAACTTTTTTGTGAAGCCTTTTATGTCATTTTTGACTAGGCAGACCTATTCTCCATTTAAGTCTACATAAAAAGGGTGCTCTTAGTATTTATCGCTAAAAGCAGGCATTTTGGATAAAAAAGTGTTTGAAGTTAAATCTGCATTGAAATTTTTTAAATTGGATAATTTTCGAGATTTCGAAAAATAAGCAAAAAAAATATATCTTTTATTGATTGTATTATCAGGTAAAAAACTTAAATCATTTACAAAACTAAAACTAAACTAGTTAATAACATTATTTCACAATAATTGTTAAAAATGACCACCGCCTACTTCAACGCATGCAATAAGTCGCCTTAACATTGATTGCCGAAGTCTTTCAAATATACCTGGCGTCTGATTAATAATGGCACAAGATTCAAATATCCTATTTCTTAGATCTTCATTTTGGACTGGACTTTTATAAACCAAAGACTTCAAGTGACTCCACAGAAAATAATCCAAAGGATTCAAATCTGGTGATCTGGGAGGCCAGGCTTGTGATCCAGCTCTTCCTATCCAATGGTTAGGGTAATTCTCGTCCAGAAATTGACGCGCAACGACACTAAAGTGTGGCGGAGCTCCGTCGTGCATTAACCACATCCAGTTTCTGGTTTCTAAATCAACTTCTTCTATATGGTTGGAAAGTTCGTGCTCCAAAAACCTTCGATATATTAAGCCTTTGCGGAAGAATGCAAGGTCCAATAAGGTGATCACCGGTAATTCCTACCCAAATATTGAGAGAAAACAGCACCTGAAAATGATTTTCTCTGATAGCATTCGGATTATCCTCAGCCCAGATATGGTTGTTATGAAAGTTAATTATGGAATTTCGAGAAAACGAGGCTTCATCTGTGAAAAGCACATGGCTTAAGAAATCCGGGGTTCGTACTAATCTATTACGCAACCATACACAAAAATCGAGTCTGAGGGTAAAATCTCTAGGTAATAGAGCCTGCAGAAGTTGCATATGATAAGGAAAAAGTTGTTGGGACCTTAAAATTTGCCAAACAAGTGTGTGTGTAATATTCAATTCAAGAGCTATTTTACGTGTACTAGTTTGCGGGTCTTCCTCAATTCTGTTTAACACAGCTTTTTCAATCTCAATTGTTCGAACTGTTGCAGGCCTTCCTGGAACATCTGTTGTCCTTTTAAAACTGCCAGTTTCACAAAGATATTAATAAAAGTTTGGACGTGTGGCACCACTGGCTAAGGAAATCGCGCCTGATACATTCGTCTTGCAGCTTGTGCATTTCCGCGAGCCATTCCTTAAGTAAAATGAATGTCTGCCATTTCTGCGTTGGTATATTGGTACATTTTGGACAAAACACACGATAAATTATTACTTATAATGCCAAATGATAAAAAACTACTTGTTTTATTCTAAATCAACTGCCATTACTGATTCTGCTACCAGGGAAACCTCTCAATTGTTTTCCAAGGCCTGCTATGGATTCACCTATACTATTTTCTTGTGTACTGCGGCTGCAGAGGAAAGATGCAGCACATTTTTACGATTTTATTATTTTTATCCAATATTCACTAATTTGGTAATTGTGATATGTTAATGGGATAGAGAGCACATGATTTTGAAAAAGTATTTTTTCGCTTATTTTTCACGAAATGATTCAATTTAAAAAATTTCAACGCAGATTTAACTTCAAACCCTTTTTTATCCAAAACGGCTGCTTTTAGCGACAATTACTAAGAGTAACTTTTTTATGTAAACTTGAATGGAGAATAGGTTTGCCTAGTCAAAAATGACACAAAAGGCTTCACAAAAAAGTTATGGTTAATTAAATTCAGGAACAACACTGTATGTGGCGCCCTCTAACATTAAATAAAAACTAAGCTAATATTTGAATTTCTCGTCATCAATGTACCCAGATTTCCAAATTTTGTCCAATTGTCATGTTCCTTAACAAAAATATAAGCAAAAACACAAATAAAATTATATTTTTGGACGCCCTGTATCTGTATGTCAGAAACAAAGCTGTTTCAGACCCATGTTCATATGAACTTTTAATCTTAAAATTAGTCAATGTGTATATATAAACATATATATATATATATATATATATATATATATATATATATATATATATATATATATACATGTCCGGAGATGCTTCGTTTTTAATATACAGGGTGTTAAAAACTTAAAAAAGAAATAAAAATCTTAGTAATCTTTTAGCTGATTTTTTTTTTTAATTTGGCAGTCTTATTTATATTGGTACGAGGCTACTTGGGCCCTAACTAGATTAAAATTATTAAGTCCAGTGGCGTCCCGGGAGGCACCTTAACAAATATTTTTGACAACAAAAATATGCGTCACTCACTTTTCTAATTTTTTTTATACTTTTTTCGTATTCAGCAACTAAAAATACAACTTTTTAATTTTTTTAGTTTTTTTCGTATCTTGCTTCGTTTTTGAGAAAAAAAAATCCACTTTATTGCATGTCATTGCTCTTTTTTATGAAAACTCCAAACAGGATCGTGTACTTTCCTAGCTAAATTTCAATCAATTTAAGCTAACAATTTTTTGTCTCCTTTTGCCCTTAGCGTACATAGGGGTACCGTCGGAAATTAAAAATAATCAAACAAAAAAACCCTTTATTAAAATCACTCTTAAACAAATATTACACATATTTTTTAACTAAAGAAAAATTTAACAATAGGTAACACAAAACTGTGAAATATTCTCGGCATATGTCTTATCTTATTACAAGAGTTACTTATTCTTCAGGGTTAACCGGAGTTTTATAAACGAGTGACGTTAAATGCCCCCAAAGAAAAAAATCTAACGGATTTAAATCCGGTGATCTGGGTGGCCACGATTGTGGACCCACAGGACCGATCCAGTTTTCTCCATAAGTTGCATCCAGAAATTGAGTGTTTATATGCTAAAATGAGGTGAAGCCCTATCGTGCATGAACCACATTGCTTCTCTTTCACCAGTGGGACATTTTCTAATAGTTCAGGTAACACAAATTCCAAAAAGTGACGATAATCTTGACCATTTAACCTCTCGGGTAAAGAATAAGGTCCAATGATACAATCACCTATTATATCAGCCCAAACATTCACGGAAAACTGTTGTTGATAATTATGTTGTACCACTCGCTGGGGAAAATCTGCAGTTGATAACGTTTGAACACGCTGTACGTGGTGAGGATACAGTTGAAAATCTCTTAAAATCAGCCATACAGTTTAATGAAATATGTTTAATTGTTGCCCAGTTTTGCCTGTACATTTTATCGAGGCTACGCTCAACTTCATGTAAAACTTCTGCTTCCAACTCGACTATTCTTGCTCTTGCAGTTCTACCAATAATAGGAGCCGACCTTTGAAAGGTGCTTGATTTGCAGAGTTTCTCATGTATTCTTACAAATGTTTATCTGATTAGTACAAGTACAACAAAACTCTTAAAAACACTTCAGTTTATTACCACCAAATGACTGGGTATGCACTGCTTAAACTTGTTAGTTATGTCAAAGTCAAATTTGTTTGAACAATTGTTTTTCCGTCCATGGCATTCTTACTTTTTTGTTACATCCAAAACATTGCAGTAGTAAATAACGTTATATTTTATTTACGTTTATTTGCTTTATCGAAAACTGTTAATCTAAGCGAAACACTTCAAGATGTTAATTCTTTGAGTGGTTCTAATATGACTATTTTAAATGATCATAAGTCCGGTAATGTTTCCTTTTTATGAAACAGGGTCCCAAACTTTTCTTTTAAAAATCTTAAAAATCCTTTATGCGTTTTTGTTAAAATTTGCAAACGATATGTATAGTAGTAAGTGGCTAATCTAACCCTAACTAGATTAAAGTTAAGTAAATCCAGTGGCGTCTCGAGGGGTATCTTAAGCAATATTTTTGACAAAAAATGTTTGCTAGTGACTTTTATAATTTTTTCGCATTAGGCAACTAAAAATACAACTTTTTTGTCTCCCGATTTTTTTTTTTGGTATCTTGCTTATTTTATTGCGTGTCCATGAACATAAAAAAAAATAAAGAAATAAGTAATAAAACACAATTTTTTTTAGCTAGGATTAATTTTATAACAATTTTTAAGACAAGAATAGACTATTGATATTGAAAAAATAACAGGAATACCCCTGTTTTTGATAGTTTATAGTTTGATAATTTTACTTTTTTATGTTTTTCTAGGAATATGCAATAATGTCTCTTTTTGGAATATAAAGCCAGATATCAAAAAAATTCTAGAGACAAGAAAGTTGAATTTTTAGTTGCTGAATATGAAATAAAATATAAAAAAATAAAAAGTCAGTGGCGCGCATTTTTTTGTCAAAAATATTGGTTAAAGTGCCTCCCGGGACGCCACTGGACTTAATAATTTTAATCTAGTTAGGGGTCAAAGTAGCCTCTTACTAATATAAATAACGCTCGCAAATTTCATCAAAATTAGCTGAAAAATGACTAAGATTTGTGCGAAAAACCTATTTTTTTTTTAAATTTAACAACCTGTGTTTTGAAAACGAAGCATTTCCGGACACGTGTTCTTATAAACTTTTTTGTCTTAAAATCACTCAAAGAATCTCCCCTTGAAGTTTGGCCACGTACTTAAAAACACCCTGTATATACCACATTCGATGTTACATTAGAAGTTACGGAGAACTCCAACAACCAACAGATCGTTTTGAAATTTTGGTGTCTGTACCGCTTCTACTCAAAACGGGTGGCAACATTACTATTTTAAATAGGACACCCAGTATATAATAGTTTCCTGTGACTGTCTTTGGCGGTTTTTCAACTAACAGTTAATATTCAATTTTTTTAACGAAAAAATCAAAACATAATATCTCCTTACTAAATTTTAAGCTGAAATTTGGGTTAAGATTAATCACTGCCGTTGGGCGTTTGGTGGATGGTTTATTCATATCTTAATTGAAGCACACAGGGTGGTCCAAAAAAAAATTTGTAACTTATAAAAGTGTTCGAAATTCACTTTTTTTTAGATGGGACGACCTATTTATTATTACATCATTCAACAGAGCACGAAAATTCGAACTTTGTCATATTTCATGTTCCTATACCTATATTCAGCCGTTTTTCAATTAAAAGCCATTTTAATAATTATTATTATCATACTGTACCAAACATGTGATATGTAATTAAAAAAAAACAACAAAATTTTCATAAAAATCGATTTTGTCTAACAAATTAACATAATGAGAGTAAATTAAGTTCTCAGTATAGCTCAGGCAGAGTTTCAAAAGTACCAAAATACTTTCTACATATCGGTCTAAAAAATGTACCAAATAATGAAAATAAATGTCCATAAATCCGAAACGTTGCATCAGAGACACATCAAGTGTGTGTCCCATGTAAGTTAGAAAGTTGATACCTGCCTGACTTTTTAAATATTTTATTAGGTCATGATTTTATTTTGCTATCTTGGATTCATATCAAAAACTTACCAGTTGATTCTTATAACACTTGATTTGTATACAAAATTTGAGGTAAATTGGATAATTAGCTTTTTAAGTAACAATTTTTTAACGTTTCACTAGGCCGCCATCTTGCTTCCCCATATTGGATTTTTACCAAAATATTACCAGCTTATTCCTATATGACCCTTAATTTTAGACTAAAATTTGAGGTCAATCGGGTAAGTGACTTTTAAGCTATGCCGCGAACTGACGGACCGACGGAATTGATCCAATGCCCCCATGTTGGATTCCTACCAAAATTTTGCCAGTTAATTCCAACATAACAGTTAATGTTTGTGCGGTATTTCAGATAAATTGGATAAGTAGTTTTTTAATATTTTTTTAACATTTCATTAGGTCGCCATTTTCTTTCGCCATATTACATTTTTATCAATTTTAATTTTTTGTCAAAATTTGAAGTCAATCGGGTAAGTAGTTTTTAAGCTATGCCGCGAAATAACAGACAGACAGACGAACCGACGGTATTGATAAAAACATATTTTTTTGGCATCCAGGCACGTTACAGCATGAAGATATGTAAAACCTGGGAGAGTGATTTTTTCACGATTACAAAAATTTTATTTGGCCGCCATTTTGTTCGGCCATCTTGAATTAGTACTACAATTTCACTAGTTGTCCCTTATACTATAATTATTCTTGGCACAAAATTTTAAATTCGTCCAATAAGTAGTTTTTCAGGCTGAATTTTTAAATATTTTATTAAGCCGCCATTTTGTTCCGCCATCTTGGATTCGCACCAAGATTTTACCATTTGATTCCAACACAATACTTTGTTGTTGAATTTTGAGATAAATTGGATATATAACTTTTTAATAATAGTTTTTTTAACATTTTACTAGGCCGTCATTTTGTTTCGCCGTATTGGATTTTTACCAAAATTACCAGGTCATCACCATATGTCCCTCAATTTGTGATAAAAATTTGAAGTGAATCGGATAGCTAGTTTTTGAAGTTATATCGGAAGCTGACGGACCACAGTTTTATTAGTTTATTTTTTATTTATTTCACTTCATGCCAAAAGATCTAAATGGATATGACAACTTCAAGTGTAAAAATAAAGGATAACATAAGACATTTTTGAAACAATATTAAAATTGGATTAAGAGAACAATTATTGCAAAAGTAATTTCTAACATTATAATAACTTTTTTCAAGAAGATAACTCTTTCTACTTTTCTAAAATTTTTTGTAAGAAGTTATTTCTCTTAGGCTTGATGGTAGCTTGTTGTACATATTCCCACAAAAATAGTAAGGACTTTTTTGGAAAGTGCTAGCCCTATAGGGAGGAATATAAATGTTTGTGGAGTTTCTTGTACCATAATTATATAGTTCTAGATGACGAGAAAATCTAATGAATTGTTTTTAACGAATAATACCGAGTGTAAAATTAAAATACATGGAAGAAGGAGAATTTTATACTGTTCGAAGTAGGGTTTACATGAGTCTAATGGACTTAATGAGAACATTTTTCTAATTATTCTTTTTTGTAATATGAAAATTCTGTTTAAATCTGATGATTGGCCCCAGTAAATAATACCACAGCTTAGATGGCTATATGCTAGTGCGTAATAGGTATTTAAATGTAGTTTTATATCTAAAGTGTTTTTTGGATTTCTTATTGCAAAATACGCGGAATGAAATAATGCTTCCCTGAGGTACACCACGGTCTATATTATGTCTAGTAGAGATAACATCTCCAATTTTAACCTTTATCTTACGTTCCTCTAAATAATATACTAACCATTTGTTGATATCTCCCCTTATCCCCAATGCATATCTGTAAAAAGGAGCTATTTAAGCAGTCAAAAGCTCGAGTTAAGTCAAAGAAGATGGCAAGAACGTAGTTTGATGGTCTAAGCCCTCATAAACAAAATTTAATAGCTCAAAAGCAGCTGTAGAAGTGGAGCAATTTTTTCTAAAACCGTGTTGTTTGTTACTTATTAATTTTTCTGCATTTAAGAAGTTTTCTATCTTGCATAAAACTACTGTTTTATGTTTAGAAAAGGTAGGCAGGCCCGTAATACAGTGTGTCCCAGATTCGCTTCTCTATACAGGGATCTCGGATCCTATTATACCTACAGCAAAGGTTAAATGGGGAAAGTTTTAGAGGAAACTTATTGCATTCGATATCCGGCTTCAGATTTACGATCGATCAATTGTTTTTGGAAATATCGAGGAAAAACCGAAAATGGCGGATTTCGTTTTTGGCCAGTATATCCAGAACGGTAAATTTGACAGCTACCAAAATATGACATTATTCGGACACATTTTTAAGACAAATAAGATGGCGTATACGACACGTCTTCATTGTTTTTTGTTAACCCACAACCCGCCTCAGCTTTCATTTTTCTTATGGCCGCCATATTGGATTTTTCGATTTTTGGAAAAAGCCTGAAATTTCCAGTCTAGTGATATCTCACAATTGCATTAAAGATTTTAGTATCATCGAAATATTACACTTCGTAAAGTTAGGTTTCAGTTTTTTCTAAAGAGGCCATGATTTAAAATAATGTTAGCTCTCAATGCTTTTCTGAGGAGGTCGTGATTTATCTGTAACAAAATTGAATTTTCACTTTGACGTTAAGTTAAATAGTTGAAAGTATCAAAGCTGTGTTTTAATAAGTAGTAGGTACGCTTTTATCCCAATAAAATCATAAATCTGACACATAAATTGTCAAAACCTATAGAAAATCGGCGGCATTCCGTATTCAAATAAAGAAAAGGTTGACATGTTAGCTTTGTACTTTCAATCATACAGAAACGCCGACGTTACCTCAGCAAGGTATTAGGAGATGTACCCCGAACGACGGCAGCCTCATAAAACCCAATTCAGGAAAATCGTAGTTAATTTAAATAACCATGGTGCTTTCGAACAACCTAGAAATAATAACAATGAAAATCGAGACAGAAACATTTTACAAGCTATCAACGAAAACCCTAGTGCATCAGTAAGAACTGTAGAACAGGAAACTAATGTGCTAAAATCAACAGTACAGAGAGTTTTAAAAAAGAATAAGTACCATCCGTACAAACCCATAATAGTACAAGGACTTAAGGAAGCTGATTTTCCAAGACGACTACAGTTCTGTGAGTAGTATACTAGGAGATGTAATGAAAATCCCGATTTTGTAAATCATGTCTTGTGGTCCGATGAGAGCAGGTTCACGAATTGTGGAGTCTTTAATAGGCACAACCGTCATCCTTGGGCTGTGCAAAATCCTCACGAAGTAGCAGAGAGACAGACGTCTAGAGATCAGATTTGGAAGTAACGTTTGGTGTGGGATCATTGGTAAGTTAATCTAATCAATCTTTTTTAAATAGGCACCAAATGGTGGTCAAATAATAATCTTTTTTTTTCGTTTAGTTCTTTAATGGTACTAAAAGAGTATAATTTAATAAAAAAAAAGTAAAACGTTCTAATCTAGTCAGTCAACTTACTTTTTTGATATTGTATTACATTTTTATTCATTCATTTTGTATTGCAGTTTCGAAGAACCTATAAAAATAGAATTGGGTTCTATACATTTATTAACACTTTATCTAAATTTTCTGCAGATTTAGCTAATTCTCTAAAATTATTTTGATTGTCTGAATTTAATGGTTTGTTATTACCCGGGAAGCCTAGTTTTTGCGTTATGAAAAAAATATCATATTAATCAAATGTCGAATTATTTTTCGATTTTCATTATGATTTATAGAAAGGCGTTAAGCTGTATTTCCGAAAAATTTAAATTTTAAAGCTCAAGGGGTTTGTTCTTTTGATATGTTATGTTTTATTAAGGCACGGTGTACTTCTTTAAGATTATTATATGACTGAAATAAATTGATTTAGTATTTCCGAAATTAATATGCAATAAAGATAATTTTCTCTTTATAATTTATAATTTCTAGTACCACACTGCCGACCTTGCCACCCTTGACTGTTGGGCACCTATTTATAAATTATTAATCATTTCAGGAAATTGACTTATTGGACCATTTTTGTTTGACTACAACCTAAACGAGCAGAGGTACCTAGAGCTTTTGCGAAACCAGGTTGTACCAGCCTTACGAGCTATTCTAACGGAAGATGAATTAAGAAGAACTTGGTTTTAACAAGACGGATGTCCGGCTCACAATACCATTCAAGTAAGGAACTTCTTAAGAGAGCAGTTTGACGAAAGAATAATTTCTTTAGATGGTCCAATATCTTGGCCTCCTAGATCCCCTGACCTGTCGCCTTTGGATTTCTTCCTCTGGGGTCACACGAAGGATGAAATCTATGAATTTGATCCCCTCGTGACCATAGAAATCCTGAGACAAAGAGTTCTGGACACATTTAGAAATATTAACCGAAATACACTTACCAGGGTTGTACGAAAAACAGTCACCAATTGACAAAAATGTCTTGATGCAAATGGACGTCATTTTGCAGATTTATAAATTAATGTTACCCACTTACAAAGTAGTTAAATCTCATTTAGATTTTTTAAGTCGTTATTTAGGTTCATGTTGTATTGAAAATTCAATGCGTTCAATACATTACTTACTTATTAATGTAATCTTGTGACAAATAAATCATGGCCTCCTTTAAAACCGTTGAAACCTAATTTACGAAGTGTGATATTTTGATGACACTAAAATCTTTAATGCACTTGTGAAATATCACTAGACTGGAAATTTTAGGCTCTTTCCAAAAATCGAAAAATCCAATATGGCAGTCATAAAAAAAATAAAAGTTGAGGCGGGTTCCGAGTTAACAAAAAACAAAGAAGATGTGTCGTATACGTCATCTTATTTGTCTTAAAAATGTGTCCGAATAATGTCACATTTTGACAGCTGTCAAATTTACCGTTCTGGATATATTGGCGAAAAACGAAATCCGTCATTTTCGTTTTCTCGCCGATATTTCCCAAACTTATTGCAATAAGTTTCCTCTAAAACTTTCCCCATTTAACCTTTGCTGTAGGTATAATAGGAGCCGAGATCCCTATATAGAGAAGCGAATCTGGGACACACTATATATCGATAGTTTTCGATTTTTTCCCTGTTGACCCCTAATACCACAATTAGTTATGGCACACAATTAAAATCCATTAAGCAGTTTTTTCAGGCCAAATTTTTAAATAAATTATTAAGCCGCCATCTTGGATTCGTACCAAAATGTTACATAATATTTCCTGTTTGTGTAAAATTTGGGATAAATTGGATACATAGTTTTTTAGTAATATATCACTAGGCCGCCATTTTGTTTTGACTTATTGGATTTTTACCAAAATGATATCACGTCATTCCTATATGACTCTTAATTTTTGAAGAAAATTTGAAGTCAATCGGGTAAGTAGTTTTTTACCTAAGCCGCGAACAGACAGACAAACAGAACGACGGAATTGAAAAAAAATATGTTTTTTTGGCATCTAGGGTTCTTGAACCGTGAAGAGCTGAAAAAATCTTGGATTTATGAGGGAAGTAATATATTGAAACTATCATGTCAATTTTCAAATTATCAACAGAATTCCAAAACATAGCAAAAATGCGTCGCTTTTTCCGCCTCGCCTTTCTTAGCTCATCGCAGTGAGCCAACACCTATTAACGAAAGGAAAAAAACTCTTACAATTTAAGCAAATTTGGCACGGCGAATAGCGCTCCTGGCTGTTGTGCGCTAAGTCTTTACGTTTTATATCCTGCCGCTGCAAATATAAGCCACGGGATCTCTTGGCCTCGAACTAATTATGCTGATGACGATTTCACATGACGCTTGTTTGTTTGAAAATTGTCTTTGCGAACAATTTGCAGATTTGTTGAGACGTAGAAAGAAAAATTAGCGAGAAAATGAATCACGACAGATGCCGCCGCCTCTTGTGTGACTACGAGCACCGTGCATATATGCATTATTTTGATTCGTTTTCTTTCTAGGGATACATTATGCATTATCTGTATAGATATTTAAACAACTAACAACGAATAACTACTAACATAGAACGGAAGCTTTCACGGCTTTGGTCAATTAAGAAATCATGGTTCTTGGGATTAGACCGTGTCAAATTGGAATTACTATCCGACGTTTCGCCTTCGATTGCATGAGGCATCTTCAGGGATCTTTACTCTACGAGATCTGAACACTGAATGAGCTCCAATTTTTTTTTGTGACGATGGGAAATGCTTTTACGCACGAATTCCCTTCCAGTAGAAGGGAAGACAGTTTGGGACTCGTTGCTCTGTCAGGTTTTCACCTGTCGGAGTCAACAATACCCACTAAACCTCAACGGGCCCCCATCAGATGGACCATCATTGGGCTAGCCAAGGATCCTTCGATGGGGTTGATGCCGTCCTTTCGGGAGAAACTCCTATGAAGGACATGGTCCTTGCTATCGTAGGGGGGGGAAGAGGTCCTCACTTGGCAGGATGTTTTTGCCACCTCTCGATACTTGTAGTTATCTGAAATATAAAATATTATTAATAGGGAGTGTGTCGTCTTACCAGGGGGGGATATTTCTCTGCTGTCCTCCTTTCTTCGGTCCGGTTTGCCGCTGCCTACGTCCTACTGTCCCGTGGTCCAGTCGGCCGTTGCCAGTGTCCCTCCATCAATGTGCCTGGTGGTCTTCGAGTTTTTGGTCCTCTTCTGTGCCCTCAGCGACACTGCTGTTCCGTGATCCGGCAGTGTTGAGGCTGAGGTGGGGTGTTCTTTTACCTCAGGTTCAACTGCAGGTCACGCCGGAGCCAGTTGAGGTACCTGGGATCCTCTTCTTTCACCTCAGGTTCAGCTGCAACTCACGCCGGAGCCAGCTGAGGTACCTGGGAATCCTCTTCTTGGAGTTTGATGGCCACTTGTTGATACTCTTTGGGTTTCGGTGGGCAAGATCTAGTTCCTAAGGAGCACGGAGACTCAGAAATTTCGATTTGCCCACTGCCATCCTAGAGTATATTAGTGCAGGAGCCCGTGTCAAGGTCTCCTGTACCTTGTCCAGTTGTTGCGTCTCGGAGCTAGCGGATCATAGTCTACCAGGTCTCGTAGGTTTTCGTTGGGGTGATTTTCTGCTGCCCTGAAGGCTCGGGTAGCCTTTTGCAGCATGAAGTCTTCAATAGGTGTCCATTGAAGATCATGCTGCAGGTCCTCATTCCTGATAAACCATGAGGCGTCAGCTGCCATCCTAATGAGTTTGTTTTCTGTCCTCTTTAGCTTCATAAGGTGTGATTTAGAAGCATATCCGAAGGATGTGGAGCCATATAGCAGCTTGGTCCTCAGTCCCATTTCACTTTTCCGACAGAGCAGTGGATAAAGTTTACCCATTGCTCGTCTGGTTTTTGTCCTCACTGCGTTGATATGGTTATTCCATGTCAAGCTTCTGTCCATGGTCATCCCTAGGCCTCGTTTGACCAAGGGATCTCGACATCTCCAACTCGGATCCTAGCTCTTGGAGCTAGTCTCCTACGTTGAAATAGGATTGCTTGGGACTGACTTCTGGAGGTTGAACTTAACCTTCCATTTGACACACCAGTCATGAAGGTTATCAATATCCTCTTGCAGTCGTCTGTCCATTATCCGGTTGCTTCTGCTTTGGTGTAGGATGGCCCTGTTGCGTAAAGTGCCATTAAGCCCTCTTCTCCGATTGGGACATCGTGAGAGAAGATGGAGTATAAAATGGGTCCCAGCACAGACCCTTGTGGTACTCCAGCTACTAGTCGTCTTGGAGCTGAATGAGAGTCATTCACCTTGACTGTGAATGATCTGTCATTTAGATAGCTCCTGATAAGCTTTATGTTTCTTCTCTCGTATCCAGCCACCGACATTTTGTGGATCAGGCCTTGGTGCCACATTCTGTCGAAAGCTCTTTCGATGTCCAGAAAAATTGCTCCTGTGGCCTCTCTGTTAGTTATATCCGACTTGCGCTCGCCGAACCGTGATCCTGTGTTAAGATCAGTTTCTACGTGTGATGTAGACCGTAACCCGTATCTCTATTGAAATTTTTTGTATGTTTAAATATTTCAATAGATTCTCTAACTTTTCGTTTATAAAAACCTGGAACCGATGCTAGAACCTTGGTTTCCTTTACATTTATGAAATGGCCAGTGTTATGCTGGTGTTCAGCCACAGCAGATTGAACAATTTGTTTCTTTTTAATACATCGTTCATGTTCCTTAAGTCTAGTTGATATTGAGCGTCCTGTTTCTCCCACATACACTTCTCCACAGGAGCAAGGAATTTTATATACTCCTTCTGTTCGAAAAGGTACAAGATCTTTCGGGGATCGCAAGCATTGTCCAATCTTCTTATGTGTATTGAAGATTGTACGTATGTTGGACCGCCGAAGTAATCCTCCTATTTTGTCTGTAGTGCCATGTATGTAGGGAAGAACAACACTAGCTAATGGTGGCTCTTTATCATTCTCCTTTGGCGGAGTTGATTTACTATGTCTTTTAATTGAACGCGTAATATCTTCAGTGCAATAGCCATTCCCTCTGAGAGCTTCGGTCAGTTTCGATGTTTCTGATGTTAAAGAATCTTGATCAGAAATCGATTTCTTTTGTGCTGGATGGTAATGAAAATTTGCATTTAGATATCTATTTGTATGCGTCGGTTTTCTATACTACTATTTTCGTTCCTTTGAACACATACATCTAGAAAGGGAATTGTTCCATTAGATTCAATTTCCATCGTGAATTTGATATTATGATGTTGCTGATTAAGGTGGTCCAGAAATATGAGATTATCCTGTCCATGAGGCCAAACAACAAAAGTATCAACTACATATCTAAACCAGTGCTTCGGTTTTAGTGGAGCGGATGTTAGAGCAATATCCTCAAAGGCTTCGATAAAGATATTCGCTACCACAGGTGATAGAGGAGATCCCATAGCTGCCCCTGAAGTTTGATCATAAAAAGTTCCTTGAAAAATGAAATAAGTAGATGTAAGACAAGCTTGCACTAGGTCTATTAAGTTCTTATCAAGATTATTGTTATCCAGTATGTCTGATATAATGGAAATTGAGTCGTTAACACGAACATTTGTGTAAAGTGATTCTACATCGAAACTGACCAAAATATCTTCGGGATGCAACTGGAATGTCTTGAGTTTTTCCACGAAATGTCCAGAGTTTTTATTAAAAGAATCTGTTTTTCCAGTAAATGGATTAAGAAAATTTGAAAGATATTTACCTAGTTTGTATGTGGGCGAGTCTATTGCACTGACGATCGGTCGAAGTGGTACGTTGCCCTTGTGTATCTTCGACCGTAGAACCTGGGAGTCTTGGAGCTGCTTGGTTTTAATGATTTTTTCAGCAGTTTTCGCGACAGTGTGCTACTTTTTCGTAAAACTAATGGTTCCGTTAAAATTATCATAGCCCTTTTAGTTTTTAACATAAAAGGCTGAATTGAAAATGTTGCATTTTCAGCCACTCCTCTCGACTATCAGATAACCTATCGAAAATGTGAAAACTGTTTCTTATATAACTTTTCCCGTAGAACTCAATTCCGCCTTCGGAATAAGGTCAAAAAGTTATCGGACCCTCCTTTATTTTTTAATGGAACACCCTGTATATTTATAGACTATAAAATTTGTCTTTTTTTTTATCATTTCAAAAATATATATAATAGCAGGCACTTTTTCTCCGAAATACGCAAAATAAATCACAATTTTCTGGTATTAAATGCATAATTTAATAATAGGTCATGAATAACAATAAAAAACAATTGAAAGTTACATATTGCCAACGAAGAATTGGATACCTTGCACCAAAGCTTTCTGGCAGTGCAGAGGAGCTATCGGGAAAGTCTGGGCTCTGTCCCCCAAGATTGTCCTCTGGCTCGACACGGTGCCATTGTGTGGTGGACCAAAGCCAAGCAAGCTGTTGCACAAAACAAAACGCAACAGCTACAGAGACTAGCGTGCCTGACGGTTACAGGCGCAATGAGATCCATACCTACGAAGGCAATGCAGGTGTTGCTGTGCCTGCCGCCTCTAGATGTATTTCTAAAAGGCGAGGCAGAGAGAACGGCAGTCAGACTGCACGCTGTTGACCTGTGGTGCGGAAAAAACTGGGGTCCGGGACATACACGGGTATTCCTAGAGGCTGTCACACGACAACCTCTTGTAGAACACCAAGTGGATGCCCTGATCCCCCGCTTCAATTTCAATAAAAACTTCGAAATTGACATTAGCGGTTCAATAGAACCAGGAAAGGAGGCTGACATACACATCTACACGAACGGCTCTCACCAATATGGGACTGGCTTGGGAGTGTATGTACCAGAACTCAACCTGGAAATCAGCATGGCTCTCGGCAAAGCAATGTCCGTCTTCCAGGCGGCACTACTCGGAATTCTGCATGGCGCCATACAAATAGAGAAAGAAAGAACAGGTAAAAAAGTTATTATTCTCACAGACAGCAAACAAGTTTTGCAAACCTTAAAAAAGAATAAAATTACATCCAAACTGATTCTTGAGTGTCACCAGATGCTGGCGACGGTTTCCCAGGGGAATACTGTCACAGTGTCATGGATTAAGGGATTTAGCGGAATCGAAGGAAATGAAAAAGCGGATAGGTTGGCGCGTAACGGAGCAAAGACCCAAACCATACGGTGCTAAACGCGTCGCGCCGCTATCCTCTAAAGCGATCAATCTAAAGATAAACGAACAGGCAATAGGGATTCTAACAGAGAAATGGGAGAGACAAGACTTCAGACACTCAGGTGCCGCAATCCGCGGCCCTGAGGTCGCTCTGACTGAGTACCTGCTTGGACTCTCTCGAGGAAATCTTAGAAAACTGGTAGGAATGCTAACAGAACGCTGTAAGCTAAACAAACACCTTCACACCTTGGGCGTTCTTCCAAATTGTAGAGGGTGCAACGAGGATGACGAGACTGCAGAACATATCCTTTGTTATGGTTATATGTTGAATTGGCCACAATCGGAGGATGCTCGGCCGCTACGGTGTTAAATTACATTAATGCTGTTGGCTGGCTTGACGAGTACAATGGGCCCACCTGCGAGGCCTGAGTAAAAGGTTGGCACAAGTCAACCCTCCATATTCTCTATCTATCTACATCTATCAACATATTTTAAACATTTAACTACCATATGTTGTCTTCACCTTCCCCCAAACTCTCCTCTCTCTATAGATCATTTAAATACTCTCAAATCAGAACTTCCCCAACCGTTTCTCATTCTAGGCGACTTAAACGCTCACAATCCCCTATGGGGCTCTTCTTTTACCAACTCTAAAGGCAAAATAATAGAGGAATTCATTCAAAAAAATTCCATCTCCATTTTAAATCAAATCTCCCCAACTTTCATCAGCTGTTCTTCTGGCTCCGTTTCTACAATTGATCTCTCTTTATGCAGCCCATCACTTCAACATGAATTTCAATGGGACATACTAGAGGATACATACGGAAGTGACCACTACCCAATATTGCTCAGATCCTCATGTCAAATTAACACTCCTACATCAACACAAATTAAATGGAATCTTAGCAAAGCAAATTGGCACCTATTCCAATCTACTATAAAATCACCTCCTTTCTCTTTCGTAAATGAAATTCTTTTAGCAGCATCTATATCAATCCCTACAATTTCATTTTCATATAAAAAACCCCCAGTACCATGGTGATCCAAAGAATGTTCCAAGGCAATTCAACAAAGGAAAAAAAACATTAAACCAATTTAAAAGACATCCATCCCCCGAAAATTTTATAAACTTCAAAAAACAAAGATCTATAACTAAAAGAACAATAAAAAATGCCAAAATTCAATCCTGGCGACCTCCTAGATCAATCCCGGGTCTCCTAGTAAATAACTCTTGGATCCAATTCACAAACAAGGTAAACCAAGGAATCAACTAAGCAGCTATCGCCCAATCTCTATAACAAATCATCTCTGTAAAATTTTGGAAAGAATGGTAAATAACAGACTTACCTGGTTTCTTGAATTAAACAAAATAATAATCCCAAATCAATATGGTTTCCAAAAAAAGAGATCCACGATTGACCACCTAGCTGGCTTAGAATCAGACATCCAAAATTCCTTTCTTGAAAAACATCACTTAATTGCCGTTTCCCTAGATATATCAAATGCTTACGACATAACATGGAAATACAATATTCTCCAGCAAATAAACCAGATCGGCCTCAAAGGCCATCTCCCTAAATTCATAAAAAACTTTCTCTCATCTCGTTCTTTCTTAGTCCGCCTACTAAATACTACTTCATCTCTTCACTCCCTTGAAAACGGTATCCCTCAGGGCTCAGTTCTGAGTATTACCCTTTTCCTCTTATCCATGAATTCTATAAACAAACATATCCCCCCTCAAATATCCTATAGACTCTTCGCAGACGATTTAATAATCTATCATTCATCTCACTCCCCACGCACCAGCGAAAGACAATTACAAATTTGCTTAAATAATCCATTTACATGGTCCTCAACCACAGGATATTCCTTTTCTCCGCTAAAATCAACCCTTATACACTTTTGCAGAATAAGAAATTGCAGCATGATGAATAATCTTGAATTAAGTAACCAAAACATCCCATAAAAGATAGCATTAAATTCTTAGGTATGATTTTTGATAACAAACTAAATTGGAAAACTCACTTTGCCCATATAAAATCCATTACCCAGAAAGATCTAAATATTTTACAAACTCTTTCCCACTCCTTCTGGGGCTCAGACTACAATATCTTAATGAAAAAATACAGATCCATTCTCCTTCCCAAGTTAAGTTATGGCGATTTCATTTACGACTCCGCTTACCATCTTACATAAAAATTCTACATACAAAACCGAGCTCTAAGGCTACCTGCAGGAATTTTCTCTACATCTCCCATAAGTAGCATCCATAGCATCACAAGTTCTCCAACACTGTCATATATTCGATTAAAATCCCTTCTTAATTATGATTACTCTATTAAATCCCGCCCTTTCCTAATAAACCACCATAAATTCAACTCCCCCTCTCAGTACATCATAAATCGAAAGAAAACTTATGGCTGTAACATCAGACTTAGACATTTTATGGCAGTTAATAACATAGTCCTCCCGCCTACAAAAACATCCTTTACTTATCACTTTCCTCCTTGGATCACTCCAAGTCCAGATATAAATTTTGACCTATTATGTCAAAATAAACATATAGCCCCCCATTCTCAAATTCGATCTCATCTAAACCACCTATTATCTACTACCTACTCTGCTTCTCTGCAGATATACACAGATGGATCTAAATCTCCCCAAGGCGTAGGCTCAGCGTACTACATAACTGATAATAAATCTATCTCTATAAAACTAAACCCCTCATCTTCCATCCTATCTGCAGAACTTTTAGCCATTTACAAGAGTCTAGACTATATTATAAATCACCTCTCCACAAAAAAATTCCTTATTATCACAGACTCACTAAGCTCTCTAAAAGCAATTCAAAACTTCTGGTCAACCCACCCACTAGTAATAAAAATAACTGACCTTTTATCCATTGGTTTTCAAGACAACAAAAAAAATTCCTTTTTATGGATACCTAGCCACGTAGGCATAAAAGGAAACGATCAAGCCGACAAATTGGCAAAATCAGCCATTACTAACGGCTTTCCTTTTACCACCCTTATACATAAAAATGAATTTAAATTGTATTCCTCTGACATATTAAATAAATTAATACAAACAGAATGGGACATGTTCGAAGGTTCAAATAAACCACATGAACTCAAACCCTCATTTTTCCCTCCTTTCCATTTCGAAAACTTAAATAGAAAAGAAAACATAATATGGAAAAGGCTAACTATAGGCCATACAAATCTCACTCACTCCTTTCTACTAAAAAATGAAACCCCTCCGGAATGCAATATATGTCACGTACCCTTAACCGTAAAACACATCATCTCCTTTTGTAAATTATATAAAGATCAAAGGAAAAAAAATCACCTCACAGAAAATTTTCAAGAAAACATGAAATTTAACATCAAAAATGCTATACATATTCTAAATTTCATTAAAGACACCCAATTGTTTTCTAAAATTTAAGATCCATTTTACATCCATTAACAATATAACAAACACAAAAAATAACATTATTAAAAAAATAAAAAAAACTAATTTTTAATGGTGATGTTTAAATTGACGGCCATTTTCTCTAATGCAAAATTAGCACATTTTTGTAATTCTTTGAATAGCGTCAGATTTCGAAAGTTCTGCTATGCTGTCATATCGTGTTTTGTATATAGCCCCATAAAAAAATCTAAAAATTGAGAGATCTGGAGATCGTGGAGGCCATCTAACAGGCCCGTTGGTACTTATCCGTATTTGAGGAAAGTTATTATCGAGAAATTGCCTTAAGAGCCTAGAGTTATGACTTGGGGCACCATCTTGCTGTAGGTAAACAGCATTATATTGGGCTAATGGAATATTTTCGAGCAGTTCTGGGATAACTTCCTCAAAGATTTCTAAGTATCTACGTGCTGTAAGACCTCTTTCAAAAATCCTATAAACTATATGTCTGCCCAAAATAAAACACACCCCAACTCCAAAGCATCCTTGTTGTGGCGTTTCAAACATTAAATGTTGATTCTTACTATGCCAGTTCCTGCCATTATTCGAAAAAATTGATAAACATCAATTAAATAAAAATTCCCAAAAAACGTTTATAAACTGCTTTATAAACCAAAAGTGGATCCAAAAACCGATGAGATGACAAATATTTGACATTTATTTTTGTTTATTGTCATAAAAAATAGCCATAGCCTACTATTAAATTATACATTTAATGTAAGAAGACAAATTATATAGTCTATAAATATACAGGGTGTTCCATTTAAAAAAATCCGAAGGCGGAATTGAGTCCTACGGGAAAAGTTATATAAGAAACAGTTTTCACATTTCGGTAAGTTCAATTTAGCCCTGTATCTTTTAAACTAAAAGTGTTATGAAAATTTTGTTAACGTCATCTTTAGTTCTGCGAAAAATTAGCACACAAAATGTGTATAAAACAATAAGCCATGTTCCTAAATTACTACTGAACATACAATAAGGGCTTTTATTGACACTTGGCAGTCGTACAAAAATGTAGTTTTTTTAAAGATTAGTCACTTGTTCTTGTTATTATTCATGCACAATTTACTAACTAACTAACTTTATTGATCATAAAGTCAGGGCCAGACTGTGAGTTAGGCATAGGGGTTAGGCACTAATAAGACTATAATTTGTCCTTTCAATTTTCTTAGTTGGATCTGTTCGTATTGTCCTGCCATCCTGAAGTAAAGTAATCGTATTTGTCATTGAGGCTCTTTATGGCTGTCCTTTCTGCAGCTGGTAAGTTGGACTTTGGTGGTTTAGAGCTGCTAAGTATTTTCACTGTTTCATATTGAACCAAATCTGCCTGTTCTGGTGGTATTGTTATTCTGGTTTTGCTATTGTGTTTTCTACTGGAATGGTTCTTTGAGCAATTGTAAAGTTAGGCGATATGATAAATTGATTGCCGTATTCTATAGTGGCTGTACTGTCTGGTGGAAGATAATTTTATCCAATGTTGAAAATTAATTGGTTTAGGTGTACCTGTAGAGGTTTACGAGCGTTTGTGTCCAAATAACGGCGAGTAGCGTTCATCCTCTCTTACGAGAGTTATGCTAGAGAGAGAGACTTGGGAACTATTTCTTCATCACGACATCTTAAAGGGAGGCCAAGTGGCAGAGTATCGTTTTCTAGCTGGTATAAAGATCGTCAAATATTTTGACATCCGTGTTGATGTCTTCCAGATAGAGGTTTTCTAACATAGTTCGAACACTTTCACGGCAGTTTAGGTTAATATTTATAATCTATAAGAACTGAAATTCTGTTAATATCTTTCAGGAGGGGGCGCGATCACGCAGCCTCACTGCCTTTTGTATATCGTACATTTTTTAATTCATTTCTTTTTTTAGGGAGAAATTATCTGCAAACATTTTAAATAAGTAACTGAATATTAAATCCCAGTAAATCAGAAACCGATATTAAAGAGTTAGGTTGCTGTTAGTTTCATACAGAAGAGACTGTTATATATTCACTCAACTAATTTTGAGAAAATAGCGTCTCAAGATTGCCATTGTGGGCCATTAATATCCAAATAACAAAATATGTTTGGAACGTTTTACTGATTTAGAAAAAAAGTGTGTATATGTAGTACAGGGTGAGACGATTGGAAAAAGTAAATTTACGTCGAACCGGTAAAATCTGGAAACAAACTGTTTATGCTGAGGGATAGATATGTAAGTCGTGCTCATTTTAAAAATATTTTAAATTATACGGGGTGCATCAAAAAAGTAGGGCAACTAAAAGTTGTATTTTTTTAAATGGGCACCCTATATTTGCATTAGCAATATAACGCCTAGTTGTGCCACTAAAAATAAAATATTTTGCTTCTGCTCAAAATAAGCATGGAATAAAAGACTGCTTTCGTAATATGGAAGACATCACATACAGGGTGTCCAAATTTAAATGCCCAACTTTAACATTTTCAAACCAATTTATTTCAGTTTTTTTAAATGGAACTCTCTGTATATTTTTATTCAGTTTTGTTTAGAATAAAAAAAATCTACAACTTTTATTAAACATATTATATACCAATCTTTAATAGTTTTCGAAATATTTTCAAATTTTCTTTTTTTTGCGTAATTTAGAAAATCAACAACTCGATCAATCAAAGTAGCCATGGAAAAAACAGTCTATAGCAACTGGCGACTAAATATATGAAATGTCAAAAACGTGTTGTTGTTAGTGCATTGTATTTCGTCTTTCGTATTCTCGTCTAATTTAAAATGAATTTTTCACAAAATGAAATGATAGATATGGTCTATATATTGGGTGAAGCTCATAAAAATTGCCTTCTCGCCAAAAGGCTAAATGAAGCAAAATATCCGGATCGACGCGCGTCTTCTAAAGTGGCCTTTCAAAATGTCATGAAGAGATTTGATGCTAGTGGCAATATGTCATATTCGAAGAGAACAGTAGTCAATAAAATTGCTACAAATCAAGGTAGAGAGTCAGAAATTCTACTTCATATAGAAGAAAATTCCATTAATTCATTTAAGTAGTCGACAACTTGCTAGTTTAACTGAGACATCACAATCTACAGTAAGCAGGACCACAAGAAGATATAAATATCATCCATATCATATGGAATTACACCAAGAGTTGCACGATGAAGATTTTGAAAGGCGTGTTAACTTTTGCAACTTAATGATAAGGCGAATAGAAGCATATCCGTTTCCGATGAAGCTACATTTAGAAGCAATGGAGCTGTAAACAGACATAATATGTATTATTATGCAATAACAAATCCCCACTGGGTACGAGAGGTACATCAAAATCACTGGTCATTAAATGTTTGGTGTGGAATCATTGGAAACCATATTATAGGTCCGTATTTTTTTAATGAACCACTTAATGGACAAAGATATTTAGATTTTTTGAACGTTGAGCTGCCTATTCTTCTCAGACCACTCAGCATAGAAGAAAGAAGAGACATGTGGCTGCAGCAAGACGGTGCACCTGCTCATTACCACCGGGACGTTCGTAAACTTTTGGACGCTAATTTTAATCAAAAATGGATTGGTCGTAGCGGTTTTATCGAATGGCCACCCAGATCTTGCGATATAACTCCATTAGATTTTTTCTTGTGGGGTTATATTAAAGATCGTGTTTACACCCAACCACCTACAGCAAGGGAGAACATGCAGGAACGAATCAGGGATGTATGCGCCACTATATCACCAGACATGCTAGTTAAAACTAGGCAAAATATTATTAAAAGGTTCAACATGTGTATTCGTGAAGGCGGACGCTTATTTGAGCATCTTTTATAATATAACTATGAAAACATTTGATTAACTATTGATAAGTGTATTGTATAACTTTAGAAATTAGTACCTATTAAAATAAGTTTTCGATTATCTAAAGTGAAATGTATTCCTTCATTGAAGTGTATTTACTTATTTGCAAACTAGACGAGTAGACCCCTTTTTCAACACAATTTTTAAATATTTATAATATTATGCCAGTTCACGGATCCTTTGCTTTGAAATGTAAGATTAATTCCAAAAACATAATGTTGTCTAAAAAGTTCGGAAATGGTCCTACTCGCCTTATCATTGGGTTACAAAACTTAACACGGATTTTAAAATCTTCAGCGTGTTACTCTCGGTTTAATGTAATATGAAATGGATGATATTTATATTTTCTTGTAGTCTTACTTACTTAAGATCGATATATAATATATGTAATAAAAGTTGTAGATTTTTTTATGCTTAAAAAGAATAAACAAAAATATACAGGGGGTTCCATTTAAAAAATTTGAAATAAATTGGTTTAAATATGTTAAAGATGGGCATTTAAATTTGAACACACTGTACGTAATATCTTCAATATTACGAAAGCAGTCCTTTATTCTATGCCTATTTTGTGCAGAAGTAAAATATTTTATTTTTAGTGGCACAACTAGGCGTTATATTGCGAATCATAGATGTGCATCAAATTTACATTTTTTTTTTCGTTTAAAGTCAAATATTTAAGAAAGTGTCAATTTCAGCCTTATAAAATGTTATACAAAAACAGAATTTAAAAATCAAGTCAAATATAGGGAGTCCCATTAAAAAAAATACAACTTTTAGTAGCCCTACTTTTTTGACGCACCCCGTATAATTCAAAATATTTTTAGAATAAGCTCGATTTACATATGTATCCCATAGCATAAACAGTTTGTTTCCAAATTGTAACAATCAATTTGTGATTATTAAAAGATGAGTATTTGACGAGTAAAACAGTTTTTCGAAATAACGAACAATTTTTAAGTTATTGAATCTATTTCAGTTAAGTGACCCTGTATATTATCACTTCCCTATAGCGATTTACAGAATCCTATAATTAGATCACTAAGAGCATCGTAATGAATACAAAATGTGTATTTACACATAATAAATCACACCGCCTCAAGGACTGTACATCAATAATTGCAATTTGAGACACGTAATGAAACGAAGTCATATATTGTTCATCTGTATTAATTAGGATAACAACAAAACAATGATATGGAGGAGTGTCTAATGGCTTTTTGTAGAAGAAAAAATATTCGCGGTTGTGAATTAAGGACGCGTTAGAGGTAGATCTTTGGTCTAGTAAGTACAAAAAAGATGACAGGAATATAATGTGATTATCCTTTCAGTCGCAAAATGTTAGTACAGAAATAAATAAATAGATAAGGCCTTTAATGAACATACAAAAATACAACATTATACTAAAATTGCCAAGAATATCCTCCGCTGGCGAAGTTTAGCAAAAATTCTATTCTACTCAACTATCTGAGGGACTATCCTGTGCTATCTGGACTGCGTAGGAAAATACGTAACTAAAGTTAGCAACAAATGGCAGTCTGTTTGTTAACATGGCAAACAAATTAATATACAGGGTTATTCACGCAACCCGTTTATTAAAAGTTTTTAATGATGCCATTTAGATAAAAATTTCAAATATTGGGATTAAGGTAAGGTCAAGGGGTACTTTTTTCTGAAATATTTTCAACTTCCTGTCACTTCCGGTTTAACCGGAAGTTGGTATCAACTTGCTTATTTTAAATGGAACACCTTGTATTTTATGATATTTTTGGATTCTACGGAGAATTGTAATGCTATTTTATGTAGCATATCCTATACCTAGGTTCAAGCGTTCTTAAGATATTTGACCTTGAACCGAAAATGAGCCTTCGGGGTACCAAATTTTAGAATCTCATATTTTTGTAAGTTTTGAAGAAATAATCTTCACATTTTGCAGACGATCGGTAAATAATCTTAGGTTTCTCCTTTTTTTATCCGTGTTTTTAAATGGGACACCCTATAACTTTACGCACTATCCAATGTAGAATTTAATTTTCTATCCAACTGTATTAAGGTTCCCTATACCTATTCGTAACCATTTTCGAAATAATTGGGTTTTATAAAAATATCGTATCGTATGTATTTGCTTAAATGTTTACATGTTCCAATGGTGAGCCATGGAAAAACAATTGAGATCCAATATGCAATATGACAGATGATTAGTATGCGTTATTTATCTAAAGCTGTCAGTGATAAACTAAATCTTCTAAATCGAAATGGAAGAATACTCAAACGCTGATATTCTCAATCTATTTTATATTCATGGAGAATGTTATAAAATTTTGGAGAGAACGTGTCGTGTGTTTAATGAACGCCACCCTGGTTTGCCGCCAATGAACAAGTCAAAATTCAACAGGATTGAAACGAACTTTTTGCGTTTTGGCAAGGTTAAAGTTACAAAAAATGTTCCGAAACCAGTGACAAATGCCGAGGATAACGTAATAAACACATTAGCTTATTTCCACGCAAACCCGCAAAGTTCAATACCGTCTGCAGAAAACGATTTGGGAATTTCTTCTCTATCTGTCCAAAGAATCTTGAGCGAACATCATATGCACCCTTATTCTTTCCAAAATGTGCAAGCCTTGAGACCTGGTGATGACGTCCGACGAGTAGAATTTTGCGAATTCATGTTTTTGAAAATTCAAGAGGACCCCCAATTCCTTTCAAAAATATTTTGGACGGATGAAGCGAAATTTTCTAGAAGGAATAACAAATAGAAGAAACGAACATTTCTGGGCAGTAGAAAATCCGCACGCTTTACGCGAAACGCGTTCTCAAGAGGGGTTTAGCTTCAATGTTTTCGGTATAGTATTAAATGATGAGGTGCGGTACTGTATTTAGGAAGACAATTTAAACAGTGATAAGTATTTGGAAATTCTACGAGGGACGGTTTCTGAATTTATAGAAGAAATTCCTATTGGGAGCTGCACAATTATTGGTATCAATTAGATGGGGCACCAGCACATAATTCCGCTGCAGTTTGTCTCCTATTATCTCGAATTTTTGAAGATCGCTGGATTGGTCCCAATGGCCCTTGGAGATAACACCCCTAGACTTTTATTTATGGGGATTTATCAAAGTCTATGCTTCCCCAGTAAATAACCAACAAGATTTACTGGACAGGATACGAACAGCTTTTGCCGAATTAGAAAATGGACAAATTCAACTGGCCACAGCAACAGTACAAAGAAGAATTGAAATGTGTCTTCAAATGAACGGACAGCATATAGAACATTTGTTATAATTCAATTTTATTATTTTATTTACTTATTGTTGATTGTTAGATTGCTATAATTTTTAAGTTCACTAAAACAAGTTTAGAACAGTCTCGAACTTAGTAGATATGGTTAAAAATAATGTAAACAATTTATTACATTTTTTATAACTTTAACTTTTCCGAAACGAAAAAATTTCGTTTCAATCCTCTTCAATTTTGTCTTGTTCATTGGTGATAAATCAGAATGTTTTTCATTAAAAACATGGCACGTTCTCTCCAATATTTTGTAACATTCTCCGCGAATATAAAATAAATTGAGAATATCAGCTTTTGAGTGTTATTTTATTTTAATTTAAAAGTTTCAAATCAGCTGTCATGTTGAATAGAAAAGCATAACAATTGTTTTTCCATGGCTTACTACGGGAAGGTGTAAGCATTTAGCAAATACATATGATAGTTTAATAAAAACCTGATTATTTCGAAAATGGTTACGAATAGGTATAGGGAACCTTAATACAGTTCGATAGAAAATTAAATTCTACATTTGATAGTGCATAAAGTTATAGGATGTCCCGTTTAAAAAAACGGACTCTAGCGGCTTTGAAAATATGAATGTTTGCCGCTGAATTTAGGACACCCTGTATAAAAATAAACAAATTCAATAAAAAAAATAGAAACCTAAGACTATTTACCGATCGTCTCCAAAATATGAAGGTTATATCTTTAAAACTTACAAAAATATGAGATTTTAAAATATGGTACCCCGAAGGCTCATTTTTGGTTCAAGGTCAAGTATCTTAAGAACGCTTGAACCTAGGTATAGGACATGCTACATAAAATAGCATTAAAATTCTCCGTAGAATCCAAAAATATCATAAAATACAGGGTGTTCTATTTAAAATAAGCAAGTTGATACCAACTTCCGGTTAAACCGGAAGTGACAGGAAGTTGAAAATATTTCAGAAAAGAAGTACCCCTTGACCTTACCTTAATACCAAAATTTGAAATTTTTATCTAAATGGCATCATCAAAAACTTTTAATGAACGGGTTGCGTGAATAACCCTGTATAAAATTATTAGTAAAATCATTAGATCACAATATGTGCGAAGAGTAATGTAAGGTTACAAAATTTGCGGGGGGTGACGAAAATAAAATTAAAGAAGTATGGAAGTTTGGTGTTTCTATGGTAAGGTCCATGCTTACACATAAAAACGAGCTTAAGCTAGAACAAAAAAGACCTGCAAGGCTTATGCCTATTCATAATTTATTAAAATTGTAATATATGCTAGATACTTTATTATATGAGTTATCAAAAAACTTTAAATACAAAAGTTTTTGGATTTTATCGGAATTGTCAGAATTTACAGTAAAAACAAGCAAAAGACCAAGCATCAACTTTGTTGTTTTAAATGAATGAATAAATGTCCGTCCAAAGGGTCTCTTCTTGCTAAATGTAAATTATAATAATTTGATACCTTTATCTTTTTCCGAGAAATCTGAAAAAAACCCTGCCAAAGAGGCAATATATTTCCATTGACTCCACTATGTCGTGGAGCGTTCTCCATCTCTCTCTTATACATACAGCAATGTCTATATTCGCTCATTTGCCTTAAGCATGCATATTATAACCATAGAAATAAAATTACAAATTTAATAGTGTTAGTAAGGCGAAGTTACTCCAGTAGAGAGATAAACTGGAATCAAGGTTCCTCTTCTTCTTTATGAGCATGTGTGAACAGGGTCTGTGGCAAGGCGGTGCCTAAAACGAAAATAGAATTTATTACGATGGAGGATGCAGAAATAATTCAATACAAAACTAAGATCGTAACAGAATTTAATAATTATTATGGTAGTTTACGAAAAAAATTGTTTTTCTCGGTACCAATATTACAGAGGATTATCGATTAAAGACTAGTATGTTTTTGGAGAGAACGAGATCTTGGTTGTAATAAATAATTTGAAAAACAAGAAATCTCCAGGCTGCGACGAAATTAGGACAGATACTATAAAAAATTTCCGAGATATTGGTACCATTAATATTTTTAATAAATCTATGTTTTGCCAGGTGTGTTTTTCCTGATTGTTTAACAATTGGAGTGATAAAGTCATAGTATAAAAGTGGAGAAACGGAAAAAATTGTGAATTACCGACCTATTTCATTGCCCTTAATTTTCTTAAAATATTGGAAAAGCTGCTTAAACACAGAATTGTTAAATTTCTTGATAAATATAAGATTATTTTTGAATCTCAATTTGGCTTCTGAGAGGGTAGGTCTACGCAGGATGCAATACAAATATTAACATCGCATATTTACGAAGCTTTGGATTCCACTGACAAGAGCTTGTGCATCTTCATGGAAGCAGTTCTGCTTTTAATAAATTAGAAGCGGGATTTTGAATTTTTGTTAATAACCACTGAAAAATGTCACTTTTTTCCACGATGAATTTGGTTGTTTGTTTAAAATTCTTCACTTTTCAAAAGATTCATTATTCATGCTGTCGTGGTAATCAGCACTTTTCGATGTGGATGAAAATATTAGGTTGGCCCCAGAGACAAATCCACTAGATGAACGAGCGTGCAAAACAATTCCCCGAACCTTTTTTTCTTTTAACTGATTTAGCCGAATTATCTTGCCAGGATTTCGACCCACCCCCGTTGGAAAAGCCCATGTTTCGACCAAAAAAAAAAACTTTCCTTAATTTTGAATTCGAATTTTCAACATATTTTCTTAAAAAGTGACTTACTGACTTGCTACATTTGGTAGCTCACACAAATATCTTCAATTGCAGTCTTTTCTATACCTAAATCCAAAATGCTTGATTAATTTTGACAAAGATTTAAGCCCAATTACTAAAATCCCACTGTCCTTTAAAGTGTCCTTTAAAACTAGAAGTGTTATGTGAACGTTTGATTTGTAGAAATCGTCATTTCATTTCTTACTTTTATCTTCATGCACTCGTTTAAATCTTGAGTTTTGCTGTTTTTTGTTTTCTTTTTTCACTGTAACATTATCGCGTTTTTCTTTACCAATCATTTGTACGGTTCTAATATTCGACTTTGGCGCTTCTGATACTTTTTTCTGGACAGACTGTGGATTTATTACGTCACCGTTTTCTGTAAATTTTCTTTGTTCCTCTTCAAAATAGCTTACTAAATTTTCATTTGTTTGAGGATTTAAAAAACCGGCAAAACGTTTTTTGCTTTCCATTTTACTTCATATTTAACCGTAAAGTTTTTTGGCACTGACAATAGAGCAGTCCAACAATCTGTCATGTCCTAGGACAGCATGGGTTGACAACCTAGTGTTTGTTTAAAAATTACACCTAATTGAACAACTTGACCAATGATAAAATAGTAAAGTTTTGTCTTAAATATCATTTAGTTAGGCAGTCCAACAAAACAACTGCTTGTCATACGACAGCTATTTGACCAATTTGTGGAACTTATCAAACCAATATTTAAGCCCCATTGGCTAAATCAGTTTGTTTGTCCTACGACATCCCAAAAATGGCATGACAGTGACAGATCGTTGGAGTGCCTAATGCTCCTAGAACATGTGACGACCGAGGTGACAACCATTAGGTTAAATGTACAGAGTTGAGTAAACCGAACAGTGTGTAGAACAAAATAAGCTAAACTTGAGGCAATTATTACTTTTAAACAAATATAATTATAATATTATTTTATAGTTTATGTCATCTGCTGATGATGCTAACTTGGTTAGCGAAACGCGCGTCCAGAACGTAACCAGTTGTGGTGTAACGTGGTTAGAACTTTTGTATTTTGATCTATCTTCCACCACAAGTTCCAGGGTTAGGACATAATATTAGTAATTAGGTAATCACATTTTTACTTTGACGTTTTAAACATATTTTGAATTTTATTTTACAACTGCAGATGTTTGATAGCCACTGGAAATTATATTTGGCTCTTTTTCTCAGCAAATAAAAACATATAAGACCTTTTCAGTTTTCCTACGGACCACTCAATTTTAAACTAAGACATGTAGGCTTGATGAAAATAACACTAAAAAAATTTGTCTCTAATAAGTCTCGACTTATTAGACTGCCGTCGACTATACTTCCGATCAAACTGCAGTTGCGGCAAAAATAAAAATTATCTTTCTTATCAATGTAGCCGTTACTTGATGGAAATTCATTATACACTAGTATACAAAATAACCACGTTTAGTTTTTTAATTTCCACTTATTTATTTCTGCTTGACAGCTGTTTCGACACACTGTGTCTTTGTCAAAAGCTAACTTAAAACTGACACTAAAATCTGTACCAAATATAAAAAAAAATATATAAAAATCTTAATGTTGTCAATAAAACGATATCGGTGTTTACCCACCTCGTCTATTCTTTAGGTACAAAGATTTAACACAGGGGAACCATTTAAGTCCAACTGGTCATTCAATAAAATATTTCGGGTTTTCCTCTTGTTAATTGCTAAACTTTCCAAATGGTTCAATTTGTAGCTTTTATTAACCCTATGCAAAATTTTATATTCGTTTTTAAATGTATGATTTGCTTCTATCAAATGTTTAGCGTAATTGGAGTCTGTTTTTTCTTTATTATATGAGGATTTGTGTTCTTTTATACGTTTATTGAAAGATCTACCCGTTTGGCCAATGTAAACTTTATTACAGGAACCACACTCTAATTCGTATACCCCTGATTTTTTAATATTTTTAATAATATTCAATTCTTTACTATAGTTATCTGATGACATAGGTATACTAATTAAACGATGTACAAAACTTTCAACAGTATGTCGTCTACATATCTATACCAATAAATGAACTTGTTTCTTAACGGGTTATTCTTTGAGTCCTATACTAGCAGAAATATTTCTAGAAAATATTCAACAATTAATGTATAATCACCCGTTAAGAAACAAGTTCATTTATTGGTACAGATATGTAGACGACATGCTAGCGTGTTTCACGGGAACAGAGAGACAACTAAGGTTATTTTTAGATTTTATTAATAATTTACATAAAAATATTAAATTTACGTTAGAAGTGAAACAAGATAAGACAATAAATTTTTTGGATTTAACAATTATGAACAATAACAATAAACACAATTTTCAAATTTATCATAAACCATCTTACACAGATATAACAATACATAAAACATCAAATCATCCTTTTGCACATAAAATGGCAGCTTTCAACAGTTTTGTACATCGTTTAATTAGTATACCTATGTCATCAGATAACTATAATAAAGAATTGAATATTATAAAGCAGATTGCTATTAACAATGGCTATAGTCTTAATATAGTCGACAAAATCGTAAATAAAAACAATATAAAAAAGCAATCAATTTAATCTATCCAAATAATAATTTAAAAGATATAGCCAAATTTAATACAATAACATATACAGGCAAAATTAGCTCTAAAATCAGTAAACATCTCATGAGAGCAGATTATAAAGTTGCCTTCTGTACAAATAATACATTAGAGAAATATATTAAAAATAATAAATCCAAGTCTGATAAATCTAAAAAATCAGGGGTATACGAATTAGAATGTGGTTCCTGTGATAAAGTTTACATTGGCCAAACGGGTAGATCTTTCAATAAACGTATAAAAGAACACAAATCCTCATATACTAAAGAAAAAACAGACTCCAATTACGCTAAACATTTGATAGAAGCAAATCATACATTTAAAAACGAATATAAAATTTTGCATAGTGCTAATAAAAGTTACAAATTGAACCATTTGGAAAGTTTAGAAATTAACAAGAGGAAAACCCGAAATATTTTATTGAGTGACCAGTTGGACTTAAATGGTTCCCCTGTGTTAAATCTTTGTACCTAAAGAATAGACGAGGTGGGTAAACACCGATATCGTTTTATTGACACCATTAAGATTTTTATATATTTTTTTTTTATATTTGGTACAGATTTTAGTGTCAGTTTTAAGTTAGCTTTTGACAAAGACACAGTGTGTCGAAACAGCTGTCAAGCAGAAATAAATAAGTGGAAATTAATAAACTAAACGTGTTTATTTTGTATACTAGTATAAAAATTATCATCAAGTTTTACAATGAAAAAAAATTAAAAAATTTTAGTTTCAAACCCGTTAATTTCGTATCACTAATAGCAAAATTTTGACTTTTTAAACAGTATTTTTAATAAAATGTGACTTTTTTACATCAACACAACAGAAAAACAATTCGAATAAAATATAAAAAATCGGCAAAAGTTTTTTTGTAATAATATTTCTTGGCATTTTCCGTCATACTAAATATTTACTAAATTGTTACCATTTGTTCCCCATCATTTTGACCAAAATTTAAATTCGATCGTTAAGATAGCTTAGTTATACCGCGAACAGACAGACAGTGAAATGTGAAAACATGTTTTTCAGCATCTAGGGACCCTGAAACATGCAGACCTTAAATATCTCGGATGGTGACAATGCCTGATATCGATTCTGTAAGCAAAACTACGACGTTACGCTGAATGTAACGTAATATTTTCTTCGACTTTAAAGCACCCAAAGATCAATTTTAGGTTGGCACTAATAATTGATTCTTATTAACCTTTGACCCACCTTGAAAACCGATATAATGGCTGCTTGAAACGACCTTTGATTATATAAGCGTATACGTGTTCTTGTTATTAGGACTTGAGGTATTATTATTTTGGAATTCATTATAGCAATCGTCGAAAAAGTTGCATTAGTTGGCGACAACAACAACCATTTCAGAGTCAAGGAAATCTGTGGGTGCACGAAACGCAATTACCACAAGGTACCTTAAACTCGATATAGTGGAGTCAATCTACTGATAATTTTCGTGAAAAGGGAACTGCTCTTTTTCTTAGTTTTTCTTTTGAATAAACATGTTGGTGGGTTGAAAAAGAAAGGAAATTTTGATTTCTGGAAGCTTAACTTTTGAAGAATATAGCGGTTTTGACATTTTTTCTCACGCTAATATTCAACAAAAAAAAGTTAGAACAGCCTTTTTTTACATGCGTAAGGACGTTCATTTTTTTATACATTTACATTTAATTTTTTAAAAATTTTTTTTTCGATCCAAATGCTGAAATCAAAATTATTTATTTATTTAGCATTGTTCCGAAATTAATATAAAAGCATTTAGTTTGTTGCTCAATATGGTTTGTTATTATTATTTATAGTAAACTTCAATTTCTAAGGGTATAAACGTTACGCCTTCGAATGCACGAGGCATCTTCAGAGATCTTTACTCCACGAGATCTGAACACTGAACTTATGTTTTTATATTCTCTCTATCTAAGTAAATCACTTTTAATACAAATGCTAAAAAACGTTACTTTTAGCACTAGTGTCATAAAATAACATTAAAGATACTGACAGCATGCGTTAAAAATTGTACTTTTACTGACGTTTGTAGAAAAAAAAATAGTTTTGATAGTTTTTTTTGTCCAAAATATATTTTGTTAATTCTTCGCCAAAAGAGGATTCCTTCCCCGCCCAGGTGAAACTCAATACTGACTTAAATTAATCCAAGTTCTTACGATAAAAATAATATAATTAACATTTTGGGCTATTTTAAAGTTAACTAATTTACAGCGTTGAGAAAGATTTGAGAGTTCCTTCTTCGATTAAACAACTTACGCGTCATCCAATGTTTATGCGGCTGTTAACTAGCGGAAGAAAATTAAGCGAACTTATGTCACTTTAATAAAACTTACAGATTTAGGTTAACGTTTACTGGCTGAGCTGAAAGATTGATAGGTTATTTGAATAACAAATTGCAAGCTCGGTGAAGTCTGCTCTCTTTTATTTTCATCGAGGTACGGGAAGCCCGAAATGTTATTACCAGTGGTATGCTGAGAACTTTCTTAGTAGTAAATAATTAAATTATTGCTTATATGGAATAGTGTGTTTATTGTTCTGTTATTCTGTGCACATACTCCATAAATAGCAGCACATATAATACAGAGTTTCACTAAATAAGTGTCCAAAATCCAAGGGCATATAGTACTATAAAAAAAAATTAAAAAAAAGTTCTATGAACATAGAAACGGAAATGCTTCGTTTTCAAACTACAGGATGTCCAAATTTTCATATTTGTATTTATTTTTTACACACCATGAACATTTCTAGACATAATTTAATTATAAGAGTATTTAACCTGTACAATCTTGTCGGAGATTAATAAAAAAGTCTGCAGGATCAGATGGCTTGTCAGTACGGATTTTAATGGACCTTCCTGACGAAGCCCTACGTAGACTGGTGAACTTGATAAACCTTTCTTTTCTACTAATATATATCCGGAATGTTTGAAGACTGCTTTAGTTATCCCTTTCTATGTGGTGGTGGCGCCTTGGACGATCCATCAAAAGTACGCTTTATGTCTCATTTGGCTCATTTTAATATACTTCATCATGCGCAGTTTGGATTTCAGAAATGATGCAATGTTTGCATTCCTGGAGCAGGTGTATTTGGGGATGATTCAGTGGCGGCAGTGATTTTTCAAATGCATTTGATTGTGTATGTCACGGAACGCTGCTGCTTAAACGTGATGTAGTGGTCAGGCTCTAAACATATTTGTCTGAGAAATCTCAATTCGTACAGTGTGGTGGTTCTACTTCTAATAGCCAAGGAATTGTAAGAGGCGTTCTACAGGGACGTGTTAGGCCCCATGTTGTTCCTGATATATGTTAATAATTTAACTTTTTTAAAGGTAAATTCACGCTGTTCGCAGATGATACCACAATTCTTTGGCGTAGCTTGAGCGAGAGCTTACATGGAGTGATGTCTAGTAATATTGTTAAGGTAAAAACTTAGTGCAACTCTAATTGACTTTGTTTTAATGTTAAAAAGACAAACATCTTGGCATTTAAATTTTCAATGAATCCTCTAATAATAAATGATCAAACCATTGAATGCAAACCTTTTATTAAATCTTTGGGTCTAACAATGGATGTCAGTGACGTAGTATCTAATGAGCTAAGCTGGTCCGCCGCAAGAATGTTCTATTTTTCTATGATAGACTCTCAGTTGCGTTATAGTGTGGCATTTTGGGGCTTAAGTGCTGAACATTTACTGAACTCAGTGTTCGTATTGCAGAAGAGGGCGGTTCGGTACCTGAACAAGGCTCGACCGCGAGATCATTGTAAACCGTTATTCGTCTCGTCCAGGATTTTGTTCATATGAGACGTCACGAATACACCAATGGTGGTGTGGTATCTCAATATCATACTTTCATCTATGAAAGTGTGAAAGTGTATAACCACCTACCCTTATCTTTTAGAAACATACGTAATTTGAAAATGTTTGGAAAGAAATTAACGATCCAACTGGAGAAAAAAACTATTATAGTTTATTAGAATACTATTCAGATCGTTTAAGATATATTCTAGTCATCAGAATGCTTATTTACATGTTTTAATTTATATGTATATGCATATTTTAATATTTCTAATTTTTATAAATATTTGTTTGTTAATTTGTAATATATGTCTGTTTCTTTTTCACTATTTGGATGTCCATATACAGTGTGTCTACTTAAGTTCTCTACATATGGGCAACTTTTTTATCAGTAGTTTTACGGAAAAAAGTTACTCTTTATAAAAAGGTCTGCTTTCTGCCGAAATAATATTAAAATATTCAAACTTGAGATTGCATATACAGGGTGGTCAAAAATTCCAAAAAATCGAAATTGACTCAGGAGAAAAGTACCTTTAATTTTTATTTTATAGCAAAATGTAATACAAAATCTTACTTGGAATAAAAAAACATATCTAGCACTAGATTCGTTGCTTCCTATCTGAAATCACTTCTTAAAGAATGTAAAACTTTGGCTTCTTACTGGCAAGTCCAGTTTCTTACTTTTGTTCCTACCTACATACCAGCAAAATTTCCTTATTTATTGATTGTTGATAATGGCATTGTCACTGCCATTATCAACCACAATATTGTATTACTTTATTGAAACATCAGTTTGAATATTATAGTAAAAAGAAATGCCGCTGAAATTAAGCAAAGAAGATAAAATTGAAATAATTTTAATTGTCGGAGAAAATTATAAAACATTTCGAGAAGCTGCAGACATTTTTAACAACATGCACCCCGATGAAATTATACATTTCACAACAGTGGGGAATATCCTAACTAAATTCAAGATTTTTGGAAATGCAGAAAATAACTTTAACAAGAAACGGAGGTCAAGTAATGCTCTCTGATAGAAGACCGTAAAAAGTCCCTACGCAAAAGGTCAGCAACATTGCCAAATAACGTAGGTAAAGATACAGTTTCAAAAATATTGAAAGAAAACAGTTTTCGACCTTACAAACTAACATTTTTACATGCCTTGAGACCAGGAGACTTTGAGCGACGGTTCGAGTTTTCCTGTCTGATACAAGGGGAGGTAGAAGATGATCCTTTTATGGCAAGACGCATTATTTTTACCGATGAAGCAACGTTTATTTCCAATGGGACTGTAAGTTCGCAAAACTGTCGTTGGTGGAGTGACGTTAATCCTAATTTTGTTATATAAACTCGTGATCAGTATTCATTCAAAACAAATGTATGGTGCGGAATTTATAAAGATGGAGTAATTGGACCAGTTTTTTTCGACATAATTTAAATAGTCAAGGCTACTTGGATTTTCTAAATACTTACTTGTACGATTTTATTCATGAACTACCCATAAGTGAGAGGTTCCAAATATGGTACCAGCAGGATGGCGCACCATGCCACGGAGCAAGGGATGTAAGATAATACTTAAATTTTATCTTTAATGGACGAGTAATCGACAGGTATTCTGATATTTTCTGGCCAGCTAGATCTCCGGACTCGAATCCTCTTGATTATTTCTTTTGGGGCTACTTAAAAGAGAAAGTGTATCTATCTTGGCGGAAAGCAGAACTTTTTATACAGAGTAACTTTTTTCCGTAAAACTACTAATAAAAAAGTTTCCCATATATAGAGAACTTAATTAGACACATTGTGTATGCATTATTTTAAAACTGCTAACTTATAGAAGTGTCGTTTTTATATTTTTTCTTTTAAGCTCTTAATTACCTATGTCTGTTTGGCTAAGCATTTATATATTTTCATGCAAAATTTAATTTAAGTGGGCATATAATAATTTTGTATTATTATTTTGTATAATCTTAAATATTTATTTTTTATTTTTTATATACTGCTAAATTATGGCAACATGCCATTTTTAGACCTATAATAATTTTTTGACCTATAACAGTTATTTTTTTTCAGCTTTGTCAACAAGATTAGACAATAAAGCATATTTTGACTTTGACTTTAGTGGAATTAGCTTAAATGGCGCAGATGTGAATCTTTTTTTTTATCAATTCTGCTAAATTATAGCTAGTTAAAGTGTATAATGAAAATAAAACTAAGTACGATTCAAAAAGCTGAAATTAAATTGGTGTTCAGCATCACAAGATATGTTGGATGTGTCCACCATTCATATCTAAACCTGTTCAAGCTCTTCTATCGCAATTAAAACCAACACGTCGAGATATTTCTAATAACCTCGCATCCTTGAATAATACGCTGCTGTAGATGATTTTCATCTACAATGGGCACAAGATATATTAGACTGTTTGAATAACCCCAAACACAAAAGTCCATGGAGTTTAAATTTGGCGAATGAGGTGGCTAAGCCACTGAACCACCACGTCCAATCCACCTTCATGCAAAATTTATATTTATATACGGCAACTCATGATTTAAAAACTTAAATAATCTTTCCCACTCTTCTGTTCCAGTTCAAACGAACACGTTGAAACATCCCTGGCATCTTTTTAATAGCCTCGCAACCTTGAATAATACGCTGCCGTAGACGATTTTCAGCTACAGTGGGCACAGCGTATACCAGACTTTTTAAATGTCCCTAAACATAAAAGTCTACGGAGTTTAAATCTGTCGAACGAGGTGGCTAAGCCTCTGGAACACCACGTCCGCTCTACATTTGTCCAAAATTTATATTTGGGTGCTCCCGAACAAAATAGTGCTTTATCTATTTGGCAGAAAAACTGTTCTCAGAAGATTACTCTTAAGATGCCTATACGTATATTCACAGAATATCTAGTTTGATGTCGGCTTTCAAACAGCATCAGAATTTATTTCAAGTATTGACGATTTACACCTTCACGTACACTTATCCTCCTTTCAGAAACAGAAGGCTCATTTTTGACAATTGTTAATATTCGTTCTTCAAATTATGGAGTGCGAATAGTTTATGTATAATAGAACCATATGATATAAATGAATATTTTCTAGGCCTACAGATTTAAATGCTTAACTATTAACTTAAGTAGATGTACCTTTATTGTAAATATATATATATATATATATATATATATATATATATATATATACATATATATATATATATATATATATATATATATATATATATATATATATGCAAATTCAAATTCAAATCGTGCTTTATTGTCGAAAGAAATTATCGTATTGACAAAGCTGAAAATTAAATCTTAATAAGCCTAAAATGAATGCTTACAATACAATTTACAATAAATAGGTAAATCTTAAATTAAAAGTTCATGTTAATGTCAAAAATTATATAATAATATATACAAAAATAAATTAAATAAACACACATGGATTCAAACAGATAAAAGGCAAAATGTATTAACTATTTTTTTTTTAATTTTAACTATACAACATTTGATTCAAAAAACTCCTCCACTGTATAGAATGCGTGGTTTAAGAGAAGTGATTTTAGGTAATAGATAAAGTGACGTTCTTGTCGAATGCCTCTCAATCTTAATGGCAGATGATTAAAAATGTTTTTACTGGTATATATTAGAGACTTTTTTGTTTGGGTAGATGATGGGATAGGTAAAGCAATTGTATTAGAAGACCGGGTAGTCCTGACAGATGCAGAGTGGATTTCATTCTGAAATTTTCTGTGAATTAGACTCCAGGATATAAATATAGGTCAATGTCAGCAGTTTATTCTCAATAAACAGCGGCCTACAAGAGTCGCGAACACTGGCTTTGCACATATACCTGATCGCATGTTTTTGAAGGGTGAATATAGCATTAAAAAGTTGTCTTGTACAATTTCCCCAGAAGCAAATGCCATATCGTAGAAGCGCTTGTATTAGTCCAAAATAGGAATTCCAAACAATTGACTTATCAAGTTGCAGGCTCAAAACTCGAAGAGCATAGCAGCCAGAAGCAAGTTTATTTCTTAAATTTAATATATGACCCTCCAACTTTAACTTATCATCAACGAACCGTCCTAAGAATTTATTTTCATTTAGAGATTTCACAATTATGTTATCTAAATTTATATTAGGTGTACATTTAAAATTCATAGTACCAGTTTTGTTCATATTTAAAGTTAGTTCATTTGCAACACACCATTTCTTAATTTTGTTGAGATCCCTATTAACTGATTCAAAATTTTACCTAAAAAAAACATACATTTACATGCACTTTATTTGGGAATTCGATTTTGCTAAAACTTCGTTTATGTACTAATTTAAGACCATAAAAAAATAAAAAAACCGTTTATTTTGTCCTAGGATGTATGGTTGAACTTCTATGGCTCTCTGAAAATTCGCGAATTTTCAAATTCTTATGTATTTATTGTGAAAATTTAGTCATATCTTCAGAAATATTAATCCCTCGTCAATATTAATGTGTTTAATGAATTTCTCATTTATTTTGTCCTACGATGTATGGTTGAACTTTTACGACTCTCTGAAAATTCGGCGAATTTTCAAATATTTATGTATTAATTGTGAAAATTTAGTCATATCTTGAGAAATATTAATCCCTCGTCAATAATAATGTGTTTAATGAATTTCTCAGCTATATAACCACATATTATCATACCATGTTCCAAAAAAAATTTCTCCGTCAAAATTTTACAAACATACATTTACATGCAAAATTTTCAAGTTTTTTTTTGTGGAATGGATTTTGCTAAAACTTCGTTTATGTACTAATTTGATGCCATAAAAAAAACATTTATTTTGTCCTAGGATGTATGGTTGAACTTTTATGGCTCTCTGAAAATTCGCGAATTTTCAAGTTTTTATGTATTTATTGTGAAAAATTAGTCATATTTGAGAAATATGAATCTCTCGTCAATATTAACGTGTTTAATGAATTGCTCAGCTCAAAATACCAATATAACCACATATTATCTTACCATGTTCCAAAGAAAATTTCTCCGTCAAAATTTTACCTAAAAAGACATGCCAAATTTTCGAACTTTTTTTGAGAAATAGATTTTGCTAAAACTTCGATTATGTGCCAATTTGATGACAAAAAAACGAAAAAAACATTTGTTTTGTCCTAGGACGTATGGTTGAACTTTTATGGCTCTCTGAAAATTCGCGAATTTTCAAATATTTATGTATTTATTGTGAAAATTTAATCATAGCTTGAGAAATGTTAATCCCTAGTCAATAATAATGTGTTAATTAATTTTAAACATAAAAATTTACAAAATAGAATCAGGCATCTTGAACATCTTCTTATGGAAAACATACCAAATGATATTTTCAATAAATTTAAAATGTGTAATATACAGAAAACGGAAAAACTTTTTTAAGAAATTAAACAAAACAATAAAAATAAACTAGACCTTCTAATCCTTAAGCAAAAAACTCCTTTTAAACAAAAAACAACATCAATGTGGGTAGAAAACTTAACCAGATCAAAACATTCCAAATTACGCAATGGGAATTTTAAGCTTAGGACCTAATTTTGCAACGGAAATAAATCGTGTTAAACTTGACTACTGACATATTATGTAATATTGAAAACGGTATAAACCATTTGAGAGGTGGAGAAAACGATGAAATTTGAGCCAAATCATGTAATATATTAACAAACTTTAAAATTAAATTAAAAAATCAATCAAATAAAAATAAAAAACACACAATAAATTAAAAAAAACTTAGAGATATCTAAAAAACAATCCTTCTATAAAAATTCTAAAGGATGATAAAACAAATAAAACTGTATTGATGAGTTTTGCTGACTACAATATAAAAACGAATAGGCATCTGCCAACCCGTACATGAAATTCATATAAGCTAATTCAGCTGATGAATAATTCATTTTTATTGATAATGGAAAATGGTAAAATTCAACACAATTTGAAGCAAGAAATTAATGCAAATAATTTAAAAATCACGAGTCGCGCGAGAACTTTAACGTCTACGAAAGACAGTTTAATAAAAATATGTAGTTTTAATAACTCCACTGTAAAGCTTCAAATTGTTTGTTTAATTCATGTTGACTGTAAATTTTCATTTCAAACATTTTGCTCAATAACTTCTAAACTGTAGAAGATATCAAATTGAAGATAGTAAAAAGTTAGAGAACAGAACAAGGAGTCTGATTTTTTAATTGGAGAGACAGTAACTTAGTAATAAAAAGTTCGAGGTGGTCAATAGGGTCACGACCCGAAAAAAATTAACACGCTGTATATGTTTCAAAAACTTATTATACCCGTTTTCGTAAACATTGGTACAGTATATCCTGTACCAAGTTTAAATAAATTATGTTTAGAAATGTTCACGGTCTGTCAAAAAATAAATAAAAAATATAAAAACTTGGACATCCTGTATCTTGAAATCCGGACCTATGTTCAAAGAACTTTTTTTATATAGTAACAAGAGGACTTTAACTCATCCTTAACAACTTTCTTGTTTGCTCATTCCAGGTTAGTCTTTCATTTTCCTCGATTCCTAATTTACATGTTACACAAAAGAACGTATTTTCCATCCGATATTCGGAAACGGGAGCATAACCATTATTTACGTCTTTGCATAGTCATTCAAAGAGTAAATTATGATAATTCATGAAGAATGTCACAGATACATTTTTATGCGGAGACCCAACGACGCACGTATACTGAAGCATTGTGTGTTAATTTCGATCTGATTGGCTTTTGGCCCTTGACCCCCGGATGGAATCAGTAGTTCTTGACATTACCGAATTATGTTCTTCGGCGCGGTTCATTAAATTTAATTATCTAATTTCTTTCGATACAGTACACTGAATTAATGAGGAATTGTGCTTTATTTGTGGCGTCCTTGGGTAAGTTAAGCAGTTTAAACATAATTTCACAAAAACATCTTTTTATTCTAAACTTAGGGTGTATATTGGGCTTGAGTCTCTAGTTCAACCTCCCTGAAAACATCGCCTATCCTAGGTCAGGGCTGTCCAGTAGCGTACTTAGGGGGGGGGCAAAGGAAGCAAATGCCCCCCTCGCAGAGCGCTTAACTCAAGCAAAATGTTTAAAAATAAAAATTAGGTTAAGGTGAGCTTTTTAAATCCACAATTTTTGATACTATTTAGGAGGATTATTGTAAATTGGGCATTTTTAAACACAACTAACCTCGGAAGAGCCAATTTTTTTTAATACAAACTCACTAAATCATTTGTTTTATTCTCCCTCTTCAGATACGATCTTTAACGCCGTTTGAGGAAGTTTAAGCTTTTACTAATAACTAAAATACTTAGTTCTTATTAATTTTTATTTATAACAATTTTTTTTTTGTAAAAATTACAGAAACATAAATAACTCACACTTTCTTTCTATTTTACTGAACGATGTCCAAGCATTTTTAAAGATGACAAGTGATTAGTTCTGAAGCTTATTCATTATGCACCTCCACTCTATTCCGACGTTGCCAGGCTCTGTTAGGTTTGCTGCGAAGAAAGCGCGAGGTAGGGATTTTTTTTAACAAGCCTGTTAGGTGGATCTGTTCCATTAGCGTTTAGTTAGTTGATAAAACCATCACTAAATCCATAATACATTATTAAATCATTATTAACGCCATAATAAATAAAAATCTCTTGTACATGAAAATTAGGTGAGTTTGGCAACCGCAGAATAATTTTGTATATGTATGTATTCTGTCAAAAGCCTCATCACAGAAAGTTTTTGCGTTGAAAAGTAGTGAAAATTGTGAAGTTTTTTTAATTTTTTTTCTTTTTGGTTAGAAGTAAATTTTTCAAGAAATGTTTGCTTTTAATCTACTCTATACAGCACATGCTATAGTATAAAATCGAAAAAAACCTAAAATGTTTGGGTTTGTAAAGCACATGAGACCCTAGAAATTCTTTTATAAGGCATTACCACGATTATGTAAATGTGAACTTTTTTTTTGTTAGTCATCGTCGCTACTTTTCATGAGGGTTCTAAGCTCTTATGTTGTGGTAACATGTTAACAAAAAAAAAATCGGTAAATTCTATACTAGAATTCTAAAATATTACAATTGTTTTGTAATGTTTTAACCTGTAGCAGACTTCCATTACCATTACACCAATTTTGGTGCTTTTAAATAAGCATCACTGGTGCCCCCACTTTTTAAGTTAACTCATGAGGAAGGATTCTTGAAGGGCTTAGAGAGTGTAGGAACTCGACAGGATAATTAACTGAATTTTCTTGGTCTATAACTATATTTTTTGAGTACTATGTTAAATGTGAAGCAGTAATTTTTTCCAATAAAGCTAGATTTATTTTATCTGCAGCGCTATTTTTTGGAGTTAATATAGCGTTCTTATTTTGACAACTTTCGAGTTCACTATAAACATTTAAGGGGTAGTTTCATCCCCTTGGAAACTGAGTTTCGAAGAATTCCTTCTTATCGAACTTCTGCACTCTAAAATCAAGCCGTTTGCACAAGCTCAGCTTTCTACAGTAAACGGTTTGAGAAAGATCGCAAAAATTAATCAGTGACCCTATTTTTTAAAGAACCCTGTATGAATTTATAAGAAATCTTAAAATATGTAATAAAATAAAATAAAAAGTACACTTTCAAGGGTTTTTCCAAATAAATAATCGTTGGGCACGCTGTATGGATTTTTAAAAATTTTTGAAATATGTAAAAAAATAAAATATAAAGCAAGTTCAAGCGTTTTTCGAATAACTAACGGTTTTTTAAAGAAAATGTGTTATAATATTTAAGGGATGGCTGTTACCCCTGTGGACACATTGTATGATTTTTTTAAAAATCCTAAAATATGTAAAAAAAATAAATTAAAAAAGCGTTTTTCCGAAAAACTGACCGTTTTTTAAACAAAAAATATTGTAATATTTAAGGGGTGGTTTCACCTCCTTGGAATTTGAGTTTTGAGAAATTCCTTCTTATCGAACCTCTACCCCCTAAAATCAACCTGTATGCCAAAATTCTGCCTTTTACCTCAAGCGGTTTGAGCTGGAGCGTGATGAGTGAGTTAGTCAACTAAGTCTTTTACATATTAGTATAGAGTACAGATATAGATAACGGAAAATTCAGAACATTTTACTTGTATAATATCCTCAAAACGGGTTCAGGTAAAACATACAGTTTCTGTTGGACATTTATGTAAGATCTAACATCTGATAAAGCCACAGTGTTGGCGGAACAAATGTCTTGTGTTTTATTTTATGTAAAATAAATTAAGTAGACATTTTAAACATGGGTTTTCGTTTACTTAGTTAAAATGGATCTAGTGGCATATATAGACCTTACTTGTGGGGGGGGGGTTGTGTTCTACCTAATTGAGCGTAAATAACACAGGGTAACAAAATGAAAACAAAAATTTGGTGCCGGAAATCTAACATCTGATTTAAGATGTTGTTAATGTGTTGATTCCAGCTCTCATTACATATTTATCGTAAAAGAAATAAGGATCTGCTGCCTTTTTTCGCTCAGGAAAATGACTTGGTATTCTGTAAAAATATAAAAGGGCTCTTAGAAAAAAATGGGTTTGCCTGAATACACTCCAGATGATTGGCACCTTTTTACTGACAGTTCAAAACGTAGTTTAAAATGTATTCTTTTACACAACGGTAACAAATATGGCTCAATTCCTATTGGTCATTCTACTACCATGAAGGAAGAATATGAAACAATTGCATTAGTTTTGAGAAAAATTAAATATGAAGAACATCAGTGGGGCAATTTGTGTTGATTTAAAAATGGTTAACTTTCTCCTTGGACAAGTTGGTTATACAAAATATCCTTATTTTTTTGTGCCTTTGGGATAGCAGAGCTAAAAATGAGCACTGGGTTAACAAAAATTGGCCTTCAAGAGATGTCATGATTCAAGGAAAACAAAACGTGATCAACGAACCTTTGGTTTCAAGAGAAAAAATCTTATTTCCGCCGTTGCATATCAAGCTAGGCCTAATGAAGCAATTTGTGAAGGCTTTAAATCGAGATGGAAATTGTTTTGGGTGTTTGTCACGTAAATTTCCTGACATTAGCACGGAAAAACTAAAAGCTGGTATATTTGATGGTCCTCAAATAAGGCAACTTGTTAAAGATCCACAATTCACCAGATCAATGAACGAGAGTGAATCTAACGCTTGGTGTTCATTTGTTCAAGTAGTACAAAATTTTCTTGGCAATCATAAAGCAGAGAATTACGTAGAATTAGTGGAAACTATGCTTTCAAATTTTAATATTCTCGGCTGTAACATGAGTATAAAAGTTCGCTACCTCCACAGCCGCATAGATGGTTTTCCAGAAAACTTAGGTGATTGTAGTGAAGAACAGGGGGAAAGATTTCATCGGGATATTAAAACTATGGAAGATCGTTATCAAGGACGATGGGATAGCCACATGATGGCGGACTACTGCTGGAGCCTTCAGCGAGACTGCCCTAGTAAACTCCATTCTAGAAAGTCGTATAAAAGAAAATTTTTATGTGATTAGTGACTGTAATGTAATTATGTTAATTAAGTTTTTGCAATAAATACTTAAATCCATGTGTCTTTGTTTTTTAACTGGCAATAGTAATATTATATATTATAACAGTTATAACGTAAAATATATACACAATTTAAAAAAAAAACTAGATCTGATAGACAAAATCTGAGAACTTTTTTACATTCTGCATCCAAAAATTACACAGGAACAGTTAAAAAATCGCTGGCACCAAAATGTGTGTTGGCCTGTGTAATGTACACTACGCATAAAAATTAACGCACCACTATAAATTGCACAGCATTTCAATGTGGATTTTCTTGCGAACCGCTGAACGGATTTTAATGATTTTTTTTTTTAAATGTAGATTTATTTATCACTAAAAACGCCGCGATGTGATTTTTTATTAAAATTTTAGTTTTGGGCATATACAGGGGCCAACAATGAGAGTAATTTTTCTCCAGAATATTTGAATCACCCTGGGGATCCTTTCAGCCGTAACAGCGGGTATACGCTTGATGCAAATTATAGCCCCATGTTTTCTTAACAATTGGGTTTTTGTTTCATGTCAATATCTCTATTTTTAAACGAAATACAGAGTAAAAGATTAAAGCGCACTAGTTTATTTTAACAATTTAACAACTTAAAAATAACAATAATAACAATATTGTTGGCAAGGACAAAATTAGAAAAAAAATTGAGAATATCAATATCGCGTGTTTCCGGGTCTACTCTGAATAACAACTTTACATCGACCACTCATACTAGACACAAGGCGTCTAATCAGCTCTTGATCAATGTCGTTCCAGAAATTTGTGACAAAATTTTGAATGTCGTCAAGAGAGGCTGGTAAGGGCTGATGGTTTCTAAGTTGTCTGTCCACGATGTCCCACAAATGTTCAATAGGGTTGAAGTCTGGACTGTTTGCAGGCCAGTCCAGAGTCTCAATACAATATGTTCGGATAGGATGTCAGTAATGTACCGTTCACTGTTCAATGGACCACCACGTAAAGAAATAAGTTCTGTTCGGGCAATCAAAGAAATTCCTCCCCAAACCATTACAGAACCTCCATTAAATAGCGTGGTTTGACGAATGTATCACTGTGAATAACGCTCATTTGGCCTGCGTAGTACTCGTACGCATCGGTCGGAGCTGTACAAACGAAACCTCGACTCGTCCGTGAACAAGACTCGCTCCCAATCCTCAAGATTCCAGTTTACATGCTGTCTGGCGAATTGCAGTCTCGCTCTACCATGGTTTGCGTTTAACCTCGGCCATCTTGCTGAAATTCGGAATCTTAAATTCTGTTCTGCAAATCGTCTTCCTATAGTGTGTATTAAGTTGTACCTGAAGATTTGATCCTGGTTCACTGTTGTTCCTCGGTGCCTTCCTTGCATATGGCAGCGGTTATGATCGTTAGTTTGCTCAAAACGGTGGACAACGCGCGATATTGATGAATGAGAAACTCCCAGTCTCCCAGCTATAGCACGGTAGCTTAATCCTCGGCCAATGTAATTGCTGTTACGCATTCGTCACGAGACAAATTCCTTGTTTGACGCTCCATAGTCAAAATTTTAACACTTTTCAAAGATAAAATTGGCACGTAATAAACAAACATGACAGTTTGTCAAACTTGTTCATTTCATGGCCTACCCTATTTTAAGATGTTGAATTGTTAAAATAAACTAGTGCGCTTTAATCTTTTGCTCTGTATTTCATTTAAAAATAGAGATATTGACATGAAACAAAAACCAAATTGTTAAGAAAATATGGGGCTGTAATTTGCATCAAGCGTATACCCACTGTTGCGGCTGAAACGATCCACAGGGTGTTTTAAATATTCTGGAGAAAAATTCTCTCATTGTTGGCCCCTGTATATGCTCAAAACTAAAATTTTAATAAAAACTCACATTGCGGCGTTTTTAGCGATAAACAAATCTACATTAAAAAAAAATCATCAAAATCCGTTCAGCGGTTCGCAAGAAAATCCACATTGAAATGCTGTGCAATTTATAGTGGTGCGTTAATTTTGATGCGTAGTGTAACAAAAATAGCTATAAATAAAACTGGCTCTGAGGGGGTTTTACCCGCCAATCCCGAAAAAAAGTTCGCTATTTCTATAATTTTACTTAAAACAAAAGTGGCTGTGGGAGAGGGGGTTAATACCGAAACGCCCTCCCCCCATATCCGGCACTGAATGGATCAAGTAACGGCTAGTTCTGCTCAATAAATTTAATTTTTGTACAAAAATTGCAGAAAGTATGTTTTACATTTTCACGGGAGATCTACACATAGACGGGAAACAAATCTGCATGCATAATTCGGGTCCCTTTGCTCTCGCAAAAGAATAAACGATTCACAAGAGGTCAGGTAATCGCAGAGGGGAATCGATACATCTGGTTGAGTGTGTGCTTGTCTTGTTTTCTGCGCCACGTTCGCTCCAAATATATCCACCGTTGGCTCCCGAACGAACAACGTAAAGATATCAAAGCGTGGTCGAGCTCTTCGATCTATTTTCATCTCTGATGCTCGACCGGGGCCATCTTTTGGACTAAATAACGAAATCCTCAACAAAAGGTGCTTTCGTAACGGCACCGATGCCAGCGAGCGGCCGGCTCTCTACCTACTCACACGTTTTTAGGCAGCCGCTACGGAAGCAGAAATTGGCAACACCATTGCTCCTGGCCCGAAAAGAAAGAATCTTTTGCGTCGTTGCTTGTTAAATTACACGTATGTGTTTTGAAAATTAAATAAAATTGAGTTAGACATAATAATAATAATATTATTAATTATTACTATTTTTAGTATGCAAAGAGCAACTTACCATATACACTGTGATCCAAATTAATTGAAACCGTTTTTAGATCTTAATAAGTGTCTTCTTTTTTTGGCCGATTTCGATAACTTTTGGATATGTTGTAGCTTAAGGTCGGTGCAATAAGGCGATTAGAATATTTTTAATACAGGTACAGCATACAGAAATACAGGGTTATTCACGCAACCCGTTCATTAAAAGTTTTTGATGATGCCATTTAGATAAAAATTCCAAATTTTGGGATTAAGGTAAGGTCAAGGGGTACTTCTTTTTTGAAATATTTTCAACTTCCTGTCACTTCTGGTTTAACCGGAAATTGGTATTAACTTGCTTATTTTAAATGGAACACCCTGTATTTTATGATGTTTTTGGATTTTACAGAGAATTTTAATGCTATTTTATGTAGCATGTCCTATACCTAGGTTTAAGCGTTCTTAAGATACTTGACCGTGAACCAAAAATGAGCCTTCGAGGTACCAAATTTTAAAATCTCATATTTTTGTAAGTTTTGAAGATATAATTTTCATATTTTGCAGACGATCGGTAAATAATTTTAGGTTTCTAGTTTTTTTATTGAATTTGTCTATTTTTATACAGGGTGTCCTAAATTCAGCGGCAAATATTCACATTTTCAAAGCCGCTAAAGTCCGTTTTTTTAAATGGGACACACTATAACTGTATGCACTATCAAATGTAGAATTTAATTTTCTATCGAAATGTATTAAGGTTCCCTATACCTATTCGTAACCATTTTCGAAATAATCAGGCTTTTATTAAACTATCATATGTATTTGCTAAATCCTTACACCTTCCCGTAGTAAGCCATGGAAAAACAATTATTGTGCTTTTCTATTCAACATGACAGCTGATTTGAAACTTTTAAATTAAAATAAAATAACACTCAAAAGTTGATATTCTCAATTTATTTTATATTCGCGGAGAATGTTACAAAATATTGGAGAGAACGTGCCATGTTTTTAATGAAAAACATCCTCATTTATCGCCAATGAATAAAAGAAAATTGAAGAGGATTGAAACGAAATTTTTTCGTTTCGGAAAAGTTAAAGTTTTAAAAAATATAATAAATTGTTTACATTATTTTTAACCATATCTACTAAGTTCGAGACTGTTTTAAACTTGTTTTAGTGAACTTAAAAATTATAGCAATCTAACAATCAACAATAAATAAATAAAATAATAAAATTGAATTATAACAAATGTTCTATATGCTGTCCGTTCATTTGAAGACACATTTCAATTCTTCCTTGTACAGTTGCTGTGGCCCGTTGAATTTGTCCGTTTTCTAATTCGGCAAAAGCTGTTCGTATCCTGTCCAGTAAATCTTGTTGGTTATTTACTGGGGAAGCATAGACTTTACCTTTGATAAATCCCCATAAATAAAAGTCTAAGGGTGTTAAATCAGGCGATCGCGGGGGCCATCTCCAAGGGCCATTGGGACCAATCTAGCGATCTTCAAAAATTCAAGATAATTGGAGATAAACTGCAACAGAATTATGTTCTGGTGCCCCATCAAATTGATACCAATAATTTTGCAGCTCATCAATAGGAATTTCGTCTATAAATTCAGAAACCGTCCCTTGTAGAATTTCCAAATACTTATCACTGTTTAAATTGTCTTCATAAATACAGTACCGCACCTGATCATTTAATACTATACCGAAAACATTGAAGTTAAACCTCTCTTGAGAACGCGTTTCGCGTAAAACGTGCGGATTTGCTGCTGCCCAGAAATGTTCGTTTCTTCTATTTGTTATGTCCAAAATATTTTTGAAAGGAATTGAGGGTCCTCTTGAATTTTCAAAAACATGAATTCGCAAAATTCTACTCGTCGGATGTCATCACCAGGTCTCAAGGCTTGCACGTTTTGGAAGGAATAAGGGTGCATATGATGTTCGCTCAAGATTCTTTGGACAGATGAAGAAGAAATTCCCAAATCGTTTTCTACAGACGGTATTGAACTTTGCGAGTTTGCGTGGAAATAAGCTAATGTGTTTATTACGTTATCCTCGGCATTTGTCACTGGTTTCGGAACATTTTTTGTAACTTTAACCTTGCCAAAACGCAAAAAGTTCGTTTCAATCCTCTTGAATTTTGACTTGTTCATTGGCGGCAAATCAGGGTGGCATCCATTAAACACACGACATGTTCTCTCCAAAATTTTATAACATTCTCCGTGAATATAAAATAGATTGAGAATATCAGCATTTGAGTATTCTTTCATTTCGATTTAGAAGATTTAGTTTATCACTGACAGCTTTCGATAAATAACGCATACTAATCATCTGTCATATTGGATATTGGATCTCAATTGTTTTTCCATGGCTCACCATTGGAACATGTAAACATTTAAGCAAATACATACGATATTTTTATAAAACCCAATTATTTCGAAAATGGTTACGAATAGGTATAGGAAACCTTAATACAGTTCGATAGAATTTGGTACCCCGCAGGATCATTTTCGGTTCAAGGTCAAATATCTTAAAAACGCTTGAAACTAGGTATAGGACATGCTACATAAAATTGCCTTCAAATTCTCCGTAGAATCCAAAAATATCATAAAATACAGGGTGTTCCATTTAAAATAAGCAAGTTGATACCAACTTCCGATTAAACCGGAAGTGACAGGAAGTTGAAAATATTTCAAGAAAGAAGTACCCCTGACCTTATAAAAATTTGAAATTTTTATCAAATGGCATCATCAAAAAAAAATGCGTGAATAACCCTGTATAGTGCCTATATCCCAGACAGTATACGCAGCAAGTTAACGCCACATCACAGCAAGCCATCTAATTTCAGGGGCGTGCAGCGCTTCCCCTTACAAGCAGTGCTTCCCCAAAAAAAAATTACAAAACATCTTCTAAAATGTAATTTTTGAAATAGGAAACTATTAATTTAGTTTTTATTAAAAATGCTAAAATATTATCTTAATTATCAAGCCCATAATAAATGCGGCCTTGACTCCGACCGAGCCACAATAGAAATCGAATAGAACCTATGCGGGCCGCAAGCTTCTCTGCAGCCAAGTCCTGTATGCTTGATTTCCTGTGAATCGAGCCAGAGGTTATTGAACTTTCCACCAGCTGCTTGCAATTTTTGCATAAAAGTCGCCTGCTTTAAAATACGTTGGAGTAGGTTCTTTGTTCTTTGTAATAACGTTGAAAATGTTAAGCAAGAAAAGTGTGTGTGAATGTGTGGCGTGTGTCTTAATAATAAAGGGATTTTCAACATTAAACTTCGCTGATAAGCTTCAAATAATTTCAAAGGAAGGGCAAAGCCGCCTACGAAAAATTTAACCACAAATATGAAAAACTGTATTAGACATTTTTATCCGGAAAAACAATACAAACAATTTTTATCTAACATGTGAAAAAATAAGTAAATTAAACTTTTAATGAAAAGGTCTCTGGAATAACTGGTTTTTCCGATTGAAACAATTTTCATAAAGCTGTAAAAAGACACATTATGTCCAAAGCGCATTTGCAGGCCGTCATAAAAGAAACAGTCTTCGGCGAAACCAGAATTGAACACGCCCTTAATAAACAGTTGGAAATTAGTCACCGCCAACACAATGAACTAGTCGATAAAAATAGGCAAATATTAAAAAGACTTATCGATGTTGTTTGTTTTGTCGGAAAGCACGAATTGGAATTTAGAGGTCATGACGAAACAAGGGTTTTTTCAAAAAAAAATTACAAAACAGTTTAATGGCTAAATAAATGCTTAAAAATTTTTGAATAGGAAATCCAGAATGATTTAATTTAGTTTATATTAAAAATGCTAAAATAGCCAATTATCTTAATTATCAAGTTTTAACGTTAGCTTTTAAAAATGTGCGGCAGCTTGCATTATATACCGTAGTTTACAAAATAGAAATCGAGAGAACCTATGGGCCGCTAGCTTCTCTGCAGCCAAGTCCTGTATGCTGTGATTTCCTGTGAATCCATCAAGCACATTAAAGAGGTTATTGAACTTTCCACCGGCTGTTTGCAATTTTTGCATTTCACGTAGTGCTTACTAGTGGAACTATAATTGAAGCTTGTGTTAACAGCTGAAAATCGTGAATTGAGTGATTGATTTGTTTCTTTGTAATAACGTTGAAAATGTTGGAGAATTTGGTAAGAAAAGTGTATGTGAATGTGTGGCGTGTGTCTTAATAATAAAGGGATTTTCAATATTAAACTTCGCTGATAAGCTTCAAATAATTTCCAAAGGAAGGGCAAAGCCGCCTATGAAAAATTTAACCACAAATATGAAAAACTGTATTAGACATTTTTATCCGGAAAAACAATACAAACAATTTAAATGGCTAACAGGGTGTGAAAAAATAAGTAAATTATTTTGTTGGCCACGTTTACTTTTTGAAAATGAAAAAGGTCTCTGGAATAAAACTGGTTTTTCCGATTGAAACAATTTCCATAAAGCTATAAAAAGACACATTATGTCCAAAGCGCATTTGCAGGCCACCAAAGAAAAAGTCTTCGGCAAAACTAGAATTGAACACGCCCTTAATAAACAGTTGGAAATTAGTCACTGCCAACACAATGAACTAGTCGATAAAAATAGGCAAATATTAAGAAAACTTATCGATGTTGTTTGTTTTGTCGGATATCACGAATTGGGATTTAGAGGTCATGACGAAACAAGGGTTTTTTCAAATAGAGGAAATTTTCAAGATTTACTTAGTTTTATGGCTAAATATGATGATTGCTTAAAAAATCATTTATAGCAGTCTAGCGTTTTTCGCGGAACATCGAATCGAATCCAGAATGATTTAATTCCCGCTGTTGCAACTATTATTCTAAAATTAATTTTACTAACTAATTTTAGCCAATTATTTTCCCCGGTGAAGTAGCACTTCACCTCCGAAGACGTCAATTATGTGATTAATAAATACATCTGAACATGAGAGTATTTTTCCTCTTATCCAATAATCGAAAAAATTAGCAGTTATCGACAAGAAATTTATGTATAAGGGTTTATTATTTCTTTATTATATTTAATATGTGTAATATAGATGATTTATTGTAAGCAATCTTTTTCGTAATTGGACCTAGCCCGTTGATCAATAATTAACAATAATTAATGGGTCATCATTGTTTACTACTTATTCAGTTCGTGACTTAAAGGGCTTCCAAGTCGAAAATTAACTTCCTATTTGATACCCTCAATGAAAACGCGTAGAAAAGGGGAAATATCAGATTTCTGTTTATACCAGAAAACTGTAAACATTATATAAGTTTCTCCGGCAATGGTAATTATGTTTAATTGCAACCTAAAAGCCGAATTGATGCTGGCATATGCTAAGTTTTTATGGGTTTTGAAAACCGCAACTTCGTCTTTTGCTTACATTTTCACAAGTTAAAATGTCTTAAAACAAACATAAAAATAGCAACTTCATTTTCATTTCTTACAACTGTTCTCTAGGAATTTCTACATATTCCGTCTAAACCGCTCGCAAAAAAGAAGAGCAAAAGATTTTTTTGACATGATAATTAATTGATATTTTGAAGCTTAATTCGGGTCATTTTTGGCAGTTTTTTGTTTACTGCCTTGTAACAAAAAGCCTTATTTTTGTCTGAATAATATTTGATTTTAGGTAAAAATGATGGAATGTGCAAAGTGGCTAATGCCACATTTCTATTGTTATTGATAACTTTGATTCATTTTAAGAAAGTTTATTTTTCAGGTGAATAAAGGGTAAAAACTGAAATTAAAGAGATATATGTAAATATACTTAGATGTTTGCTTGTTTATTTTTCCCGGTGAATAGCATTTCATCCTAACGTCAAATGTGATTAATAAATACATTTGAGAGTATTTTTCCTCTTATCCAATAATCGAAAAAATTAGCAGTTATCGACAAAATTTTATTTGATTATTATTCTTTATTATATTTAATATGTGTAATATAGATGATTTATTGTAAGCAATCTTTTTGTATGATACAGAGTTGATCAATAATTAACAATAATTAATGGGTCATCATTACTTATGGAGTTCGTGACTTAAAGGGCTTCCAAGTCGAAAATTAAATTTGATACCCTGTGTGAAAACGCAGGGGAAATATCAGATTTCTGTTTATACCAGAAAACTGTAAACATTATATAAGTTTCTCCGGCAATGGTAATTTTTTAAAACAGAATTGATGGCATATGCAAGTTTTTATGGGTTTTGAAAACCGCAACTTCGTCTTTTGCTTACATTTTCACAAGTTAAAATGTCTTAAAACAAACATAAAAATAGCAACTTCATTTTCATTTCTTACAACTGTTCTCTAGGAATTTCTACATATTCCGTCAGGAGGCAAAAAAGAATACAAATATTAAATTAATTGATATTTTACTTAATTTCATTTTTGGCAGTTTTTTGTTTACTGCCTTGTAACAAAACTGTATTTTTGTCTGAATAATATTTGATTTTAGGTAAAAATGATGGAATGTGCTTTTGACATTTCATTGTTATTGATAACTTTGATTCTATAAAACTGGGACATTTTATGGAAGAATAGGAATCTAAGTAGGGGTGAAACTCTGAATTTGTTAAAGAGCTACTTAACAAGCAGGGTCCAGTGCAGTCCAGAGTTTCTGGTAAATAAATTCACATAATGATAAAACTGGATATCTACCGCTTGCAGCTTACAAAAACCATTTACCTAATTTTAATAATAGATAGATATTAGGAATGAAATACCTGAGACAAAATCCATATAATGCCTGGGAATCATTATTGATCGACACCTTAGATCGGATTAATGGGAGCTGCAAATAAAAAACTAAGAGGTCTTTTACCAAAATTGACTTACCTTAAAAATATTTTAAATACTGGAATTCGTATAGCACCCTTTAACTCGTTCAATGTAGAGGATTATAGTCGGAAGAGGGCAGGCAAATAAAACCACTATGGTAATTTATATCCCAACGTTTCGTGGTCAATCACCACTTTCTCAAGGGCCAATACCTCACGCGGGCTGGATGCCTTTATAAATCATTTTAGTGTATGTAAATTACAAAGCTTCATGAGATATGTCTTTTATTCTTTTAATCAAAGTGTAAGCCTAATAAATTGCCAAACTTTTTTTTCTTAATTTTTTTTAACACTAATTGTTTTGGAATATTTGTAAATAATTCCCTCATATATAAAAACAGTAATTACTGGTAACTTATTTATTTGTTTTATTAATAACTGTATTTTAGCGAGTAAAATAATCAAACATTAATTTGTCCATACTGTTTATGTTTAAAAAGAACACATAATTTTTATTTTTATAGGAAAAAGAAACAAAATAACGTTTTTTGTTTCTTTTAGATCTGAAGAAGACAAAATATATAATCGAAACATCGGTTATTTTTTAAAGAAAAGGGCTTGCAACGTGAGCTTTGTGCAAAAAAAAATTAAGCTCGTGCTGGCCTTCTTTCTCAGATATCAGTTGGATGAGAGACCACGCTGTGTTTATTTTTAAATAGCAAGTCGCATAAGTGTATGAGATAGTCGTTACGTACGAAAGACTTGTAAAATTGTTCTGCGATCAAAATTAAATAGGCGAATAGGCGAGGCAGCATCAGGCAAGGAAGATAATACATTTTTCAGGGCCAAATTCCTGCAGCGTGTAATTATTTTAAGTAATAAACAGATGCTCTGCTAAATGGTTTACAGTTGTGTGCAAATCAATGTTGAATTTGTTTTTGTTAGCCTTAATGAGTTTGCAAAATCGGCCCGAGTCGGAATACTTTAAAGACCATCGAAAAAATATAGTTATTAATTTCTAAGCGATTTATTTAAATTTCAAAAATATATATGCAGGGCCGTAGATAAGGGGGGGATTTGGGGGTTCAAACACTTGCATTGTTCATGAGAAAATTGAAATAATCAATATTTTCGTTAATTATGCTGTATATATCATGTGAAAATCTTGTGTAGAAAAAGTTTATTATACAGGGGGGTGTTTTGAAAAAATATGAATCATCGCTTGAAGGGAGATTCCTTGGCATAAAATATCTGGACAAGAGTGGTATAGTCCTAAAAAGGCTTCATTTTTAAGATAGAGGGTTTTAAAGAAAAAAATATTTGGGTTTTCCCTGTATTTTAAATTACATTTTTTCATAATACGCGTGGCCTTTTTTTTAATCATTCGTACATATTTCGGTATTGACATTTTTAAAATTTTATGTACGGCATTGGCAGTTATTTTGGGATCAATTTTACGCGAAAAGGTAGGCCTCAGTTCAAGTCTATAATGCTGCTTATCTACAGAATCGTTCAACGAAGACAGTTCTTTCAATTTTTACAGATTATGTCCTTAACACAGTAAAGATGGGTGAAGTGACTTGTGGTATTTTTGAACCTCTCTCGTGCTTTTGATTGCATTGATCAAAGGATAATGTTGAACAAACTTTTCAGGTGTGGATTGAAACAATTGAATAAAAAAAGTAGCGTTATTGTAAATCGTGTCAAGAGAAAAGTAAACAAAACGATTTTAGCAGCAATATGGTCGAACCAATCAAAAATTGGTTACTCTATTGTTGCCACTGTCCTTATAAAATCACCGACCGAATCTCATACCAGATCCCCCTATCTCTGGAACCTCAAGTACAAGAGGTAATAGTTTACTTGTAGTAAATAATTGCTGTAATTCTTACTTCTAAGTTGCAACAGAAGAACAACGACTGGTAATAGCCAGTTTAAAGTAGCAGTAGATGATAACTTTTTCTACTCTGCAACGACTCGTTTTATCGGTGTGTAATTACACGATTTTCGCCTAATTTGGAGTCGATGCGTGTAGTATTCGTCCCCTTGCCAAAAGCCAAAAGTGTGTAATTTCCGTGCAATATACAATATCGACAAAATATATTGTTAAGCATGTCACTGGCAGTGTGTCGATTGGCAAACGGTGCAAAAACTATCCTTATTGCATTGCAAGTAGAAGATAGAAAAAGATGCGTATAGTTAGCGTTCGGATTCGTTTGACGATATTAACCTAATCTATAAAAAAAGCCACAAACTACTACCCAAGTTTACTGGGATATTAGACTGTCAAGGTTGTTTTTTATCAAATCTGAGATACAAAATCCACTGCGGTACACGATTTCACGTTTAAAATCTGGCAGCACTAATGGTGTGTAAAAGTGTGCTATTTGAAGAGCTGCAGAGTGCAATTTGCCAATTTTATGTTGGCAACACTGGTTATAGGAGTACATTTGAACGCAATGCAGTAGTCTCTGCAAAGTTCCAGAAGGTACTGATACTTAAAAGTTGTAATTTAGTAAACAGATTAGAAACAGTAACTTTTAAAAATTACTATTATGTAACGGAAAAGAAATGACGACCTTGGAGTCAATTCCTTAAGTAGTTGCTTGACATTAGTTATTATATAATTACTTTACATGGAAAATTGCTATAAAGTATGACTCGTAGTAACAAATACATACATAATACTTAAAAACGTGTAACCCAACGTGTTTGTTGATATATAGTAGGATTATTAGTAATAAACACGTAAAAACTCTTAAAGGGTAGTAGTGAAAACAGTTGTAGCTACTTTAGTGCTAGCTGAGATATATGTTCATTTTCTAACTAAAATGGAATCACTACATATCTAAACTAATAATATTAGAAAACTAATACACAAATTTTATACCCTCAGGGAAATATTGGGAATACGACTTTTAATCAGAGTGTATAAAGCACTGGTAGAATCTTTAATAAGTTACGGTATAGTAGTTTGGGAGGACTATATCACAATTCGCTAAAACAATTGACTATTATCCAAAATTTTATTCTAAAAATTATTTTTAAGAAAAATAGGTTATACCCTACCCAAAGAAGTACTCAGTGCTAGATATTTGTATATTCTTAACGTGTTTATATTGTATCAGCGAAAAAAACAAATGGAGACATTTATACAACACCCATACACTACTAGGGGTAAGTTAAACAAAAATCTAGTGATATCACAAAGTAGCACAAATATTAATTTAACATACTTAAATCATTGGGCGCCCAAAATGTATACCTCATGAAATAAGGTCTCTTGGTATCCTAAAAAAAATGTTACTTCTTGTAAAAACAATAAACAAATATTTCTTAAGCTGTTAGTAGTGTGGGAATATCTAAGTATTTATATGTTTGTATATATGAGTTGAATTTACATACCGGTAATTTATTTTGTTTTGTTTTGTAAAATTAAATTTATAAGTTACAATAGATATATATTCAGGTGCGGACACAAAAAAACGTCTTTTTTTATTTCACAGGTAAAATTATTAATATGTAAATTATTGTGAACAAAAGTATATAATATATGTATGTATATATATATATATATATATATATATATATATATATATATATATATATATATATATATATATATATATATATATATACAGGGTGGTCCAACAGTGCGTTCAAGTCTATTGGACTCTGTTATTGTGGGAATTAGAAAAACAAACATTGTACGAAAGAACTGCTGAGAGCTACAATCTAAAATTAGTTTCGATTTTACAGGGTTGAGGATAAGTTTGCCACAAACTAAACTTACATCTTTTAAATGGAACACCCGGTATATTATTTTATTTTTAGATTCCTCCCTTTTCCCAAAAGTTGGACTGAAAAATTCTGGATGCAAATTTTCTCGATTTATTTAAATAGGACGCCATGTATATTATTATATTTTCAAATTCCTTATTTTTTGGCCATTCACCCAATATAGAGTTTGTGGGGTCTATACAGAGTCGTTCAAGATTTATGGTCATTTTTCGAAATAATAAGTAGACATCTCAATTTATTACGGCAAAATATTTCAAAGTGTTTTTCTTTCAACATTTGTTTTATTCATACCTCCATGGATGAATCTAAAAAGTTTAAAACTTCAAAAAATAACAATTATCACTAATAAAAGGAAGTTTAATCCAAAAATTTGACAAATACAAATGAAACAGCAAAGAAAATAAGCTCATGCAGTTTTCGGGTAACACACATTTTTTCCGATTTATAAGTAATTTTTCTTGCCGATATAACCGAAAAGCTCTGCAAACCGTTATACTTATACCTGAAATATAAAAATGTTCATCATAATTTACCGTTTGTAAAACCGGCCCTGCATCCAAAGGAAAAAAAGAACGAAGAAAGCACAATATATTAAAATATATTAGTATTCACACACGAATGCGTTTACATATTATTATCGCCCTATTTAGAAGGAAACAATAAATATTTACGATTTATTCGTAATTTCTTGCTAAACTAAATATGTATATCTTTTATTGGTAGTCTCTGTAACCTTCATTAGTTTTGTTTGTACAACGATGTTCTTTTACGTAACGCTAGGCATAATAAATGTTAATTATTTCTTTTTTGCATAATTAATGATAATAATGGAGCGTTTATTGCGCAAAGTTTAAAGAAGCCACTTTTATTGCCTCCTAGGAAAATGCTTTTAACAATACTGGGCGTGAATCGTGGATGTCGTGTTCGGTTTTTATCTTTTGGAAATTCGTTTTTGTTATAGTATTTTGTAAACACTAGTCGATATGAATGGATCCACCACTTCTTCGAACGATACAGTTCCTTCGAAATCGATGTATGATAAAATGTATTTTTAATGTATTTAACATCATAAAGGTATACCAATACGGTTAATTTCATAACCATAATAATAATAATAATAATAATAATACAAACAAATTTAGAAAGAATTGGGACATCTTACCTAATTCATGAACGGCAACAAGTCAAAACGCATCACACAAAGTATAGAGAAAATCAAATCTGCATCTCCTGATCACACGCTTACAGAAATCCTTGACACTCTGAGTAAAAATTATCAGTGTATGCCGCAAGACTCCAAGTCAAATGAAAGAAAGGACGCTAACAAACTGTTTCGAAGAATCGAAAAACAGTTCTACCAAAACACCAGCAATGAGGAGGCACGAGCAATGGAATCACGGACCAAACATGAGATCACAACCGAAACTACACAATAATAACGCTTCATGGATTAAAGCGGAAGAAGACAGACACAAGAAGTTGTAGAAACGATCAAATACACGCATAACTGGAGATGTCCTGGAATAGATAACATTCATAACTTCTGGTACAAACAGTTTACCTCCACACATGAAGCTCTCACTCGCCAAATTAATGATATTATTTTAAAACCTAGCACACTCCCCAGTTTTCTCACCCAAGGAATAAAATACCTTAAACCCAAAAACTTAGACAATAATCGCAGCCACAATTACCAGAAGAATAGAACAACATCTAGCACACAAAAACATTCTAACGGAAGAGGAAAAAGGGTGCAGGAAAAACAGCCGAGGATGCAAGGAGCAGCTAATTATAGATAGCTTCATCATGGAACAAACCAGGAAAACTTATAGAAACCTTCATAATGCTTTTATAGATTATAAAAAACCTTTGATTCGATAACCCATAGTTGGCTAACCAGAGTGCTAGAATTATACAAAATCAATAAAAACATCAGGCAATTTCTTACGCAAATCATGAGCTCGTGGAAAACTAAAATCAACCTGAGAACACAAAAAGAACACATCGAAACACAAGAGATCTACATCAGACGAGGTGTATTCCAGGGAGATTCACTCAGCGCTTTGTGGTTTTGCCTCAATCTCAATTCACTCTCAAACACACTGAATAACACAAACTTCGGATTTCAAATTAAACACCAAAAAAATAACCTACACAAAATAAACCATCTCACTCATACATGGATGACTTAAAATTAAACGCAAGCATAAAGGCACAGCTAAAGGCACTCCTTAAAATCACAGAAACGTTTACCCTGGACATCAACATGGAATTTGGTATAAGTAAATTCAATCTATTTCATATCAACAACGGACAGTGAAAAGACCACCCTATGAGGAGAACAATCAACAATGAAATCATAGATAACATGTTCAAAGAAGAAACGTACAGATACCTAGGCTTCCATCAAAGCCCCAAAATTAACCACACTCATATCAAGTTAGAGCTCAAGACAGAATTTAAAACTACAAAACTACTAAAAACAAAACTGAACGCCAGAAATCTAAGGAAAGCTATTAACAACTTCGCCATACCTATTCTTACGTATTCGTTTGGTATTATTAAATGGTCACACACAGACATAGAAAACATTTACATTCTCATACACTCTGAATTCACTAAACACAGGAAGTTACATCCCAACGCATGCAAGGAAAGACTCACCATAGAGAGAACCCTCCTGGAGGGGAATTATAAATATACAATCGCTAAATAAAAAACAAATTTACGAACTCATAAAATTCTTCCACACAAACAAACTAATCCCCACAAAGCAATAGTGAAGGCAGACAAGAATTATACACCTCTCGACCTGTCTCAAACGAGCCACGCAGCAAACGCACACAGTCACATCCAATCACGACTAGTTTTTTAGCTATGTTCCAATCATCCAATCACGACTAGTTTTTAGCTATGCCGCGAGCAGACAGACATACCTACAGACAGACGGAATTGAGAAAACATGTTTTCCGGCATCTAGGGACCTTTAGGATCTGAAAAAATCTCACGAGTGAAGTAATAACTAATTATCTTGTGTTTTTAACAAAAGTGTATACAATACAAATTTTTTGTTATCACAATACAAGTTTTCTTTGCACAGGGGTGGCCCGCATTTAAATAAATGACACTGTTATAAGTGGTTAGATTTTTAGGTCAAGCGGGGCTCATAATTTTTGGTGATTGATAAAAAAATCTCACTTTCATTAAGTGGCTGTATAAACAGAACATATCCTGATTCTTCCACTGATTGGAACCGCTTTCCGACTTTATTGAGGCGCTTGCCATTTTGTCTATTTTTGTTTTTGCCAGTGTCATAGTCTTTTGAATTTCGTTAACTGCGTAATACCTAATATCAGAAAAATGGTTCATTTAACAGAAATGCATAAAATAACAATTCTACAAATGATTGGTTATGGAGATAACACACGAACACAAGTGGAAGTTGCTCGCTTATTTCATGAAAAATTTCCAAATTTGCCGCATATATCCCAAGGGACAATTAGTAAAATAGAAAAGCAGTTTCGCGAGCTTGGACATGTGAGGCAGATAAAAAAAAGCAGCTGCCAATTCAATAAATGATGATACTAAATTGGATATTATGCTTGAGTTTGAGGAAAACCTACATATTTCTAGTCGACAAACCGCCGCAATGTTCGATATTAGCCATTCGTCGATTATTCGAACATTAAAAGAAAATAAAATGCATCCCTATAAAGTGATACCAACTCAGGAGCTCATGGAAGACGATTATGATAGGAGAACTTATTTTTGTGAACAAATGATGGCTATGTTAGATAACAATGTTATTCAATTAGAACATGTTTTGTTTTCGGATGAGTGCACCTTTACACTTCACGGTCATGTAAATCGTCAAAATTGCCGCTATTGGTCTAGGGAAAATCCTCACTGGATCAGCGAAGAACATACTCAATATCCTGAAAAGGTTAATGTTTGGGCAGGAATTGTTAGGGATCATATCATAGGCCCCTTTTTCATTGACGGCAATTTGAATGGCGATAATTATTTAGCACTGCTCCAAAATAATGTCGTGCCAACTTTGACAAATTTGTATCCGGATCCAGCAAACCCACAAGTTCCAGCGAATATGATATGGTTTCAGCAAGATGGAGCACCGCCCCATTACCAAATTAATGTCCGGCAGTACCTCAACGGAATATTTCCAAATCGGTGGATAGGGAGACGAGGATCGATAGAATGGCCAGCGCGATCCCCTGATCTGACGCCATTAGACTTTTTCTTATGGGGACATATTAAAAATGTTGTATACAAAACTAAACCCCTCGACTTAGCTGACTTAAGAAGACGAATAAGGCTTGCGATTAGATCGGTCACGCCTGAGATGCTAAATAACGTTAGAAGAAATTTTAAGATTTTTAAGATTAGGAATTTGTCAAGACGTTCGCGGCGAGCATATTCAACAGTTCCTAAATTAACTTTTTACTTTTGTTTATACATTATGAAGAAATAAATAATTTTATTTTTTTAATCTTAATTTTTGCAATAAATTTGAAAACACTTAATATTGCCGAAATAGTTGAAGATAGGTATAGGACATTGAACATAAAATATGTTTAGAATCTCCTAAAGAATCCAAAAATTAAATAATATCCGGGGTGTTGCATTTGAAATAAGAAAGTTGGCATTGACCACTGTTACAGGACACACCCTGTATAAAAAGTTTTTATTGGAGAAAATGAGCAACTAAAAATACCAATCGACGGGTCCAAGCGTTTTTCCGAACACGCCCCCATTTATTTATTATCGAATTTATTCCATTTGGCTGATACACACTGTATAAAATAATATTAAGTGGCTATCTTAATAATATTGCGTAATGTAATAAAAAAAACTATTTTTTTTCTCCCTGTACATTTGTAAATAGCCCATCGAGATTTAATAGCTCGATAAAAAAATAACACATCATTTTGGTATTCACTGTGTTTTCTGATTTGATTAATAATGTTGGTGATCTTTGGACCCGCACGATAAGACCACATTCGACTATAGCTAATATTTTTCAGAAAATAACTGGTATCTCCGAGTGTCTAGTTACATTTTTCAGAAAGTAACTAGATACTTTTTTGAAGTATCTTTCACAGCTCTGGGTAAATTGAACAACTCATTTTTCTACCGTTTTACTAGGCCGCTATCTTGTTCCGACATTGGATATTTATTGCCAAAATTTGAAGTCAATCTGGTAGATGTTTTTAAGCTATGCCGTGAACTGATAAACAGACCGACAGACGGACGGTCACGAACCCATGGGATTGATAAAATATATTTTTTGACATCTAAGGATACGCATAAGCAGTCTTTTAGTAATAATTTTTCACTAGGCCTCCATTTTGTTTTTTCGTCATGTTGGATTTTTACCAATATGTTACGAGGTCATCCTCATATGACCTTTAATTTTTGAACAAAATTTGAAGTAAATCGGGTAAGTAGTTTTTTGGCTATGCTGCGAACAATCATACCGACAGACAGACTAGGAACCCTGAAAAATAAAGATCTAAAAAAATCTCTTTTCGAGGAAAGTATAGAAAAAAATGCATTCGATTTTTTTTTTTAATAAACGAGACATATTCAGATTTAGTTACTAAAATATTAATTATTCCAGGCAATTTATCACCAGTTTACATAATTTTATTATTCTGTGATGTGCATACATAAGTTCGTATTATTTTTAATATATACTTCCTTCAGATAATGAGATTAAAAAATTTATGGCGTATTAATTTTCCATATTGAATTATGAATATTTAAATGCGATCATTTTCGCATTTGCATTATCGAGAACCGAGACAACATCGAAAACACAGAAGACGAATTATTAATCAAGGTTATTTTTCTTTCAGGTGGTCGTCGGGTTAGCATGTCATCAGTGCCTTCGATGGTACATCGATCAGGCGGTGGCAACTGGGCAGACGTGCGCAGCGCTGTTGTGAGCGACGCTCTCCACGACCAACCGACCGTCGACGACGTCTCCGACGCCGACGAAGACGCTGCCGAGAAGCGGCCCGCTGCCAACGACGTCGACGAGCGCGGCGGCAACAGCATCAAAGAGTTACCCGACTGCAAGGTGAGACGCAACTACACGTGTCCGAGCTGCGACTTCTTCACGCAAAACCCGCGCCTCTACCTTTACCACCTTCGCGATGTTCACCTGCAGAAAATAAGAGTGTTCGAGTGTCCGAACTGTATATACGCGTCGAAGCATTTTCAGAAACTCCTCAGACATTCGAAAATGGTGCACGGTACAAGCGAGGGCGTCAGTCCTCCTGCGGAAGTTTCCCGGAAGACGCGCAGACGCTCCGCGGCCTCCGCAACGGACGAAGAGGCGCAGCAACTCCAAGAGCACCTCGTCGACGAAGACGTCGGAATCAACGAGATGCTCCCGGAAGACCCGGACAGGCCAGTGTTGTTTAAGTGTTCGGTGTGCGCCTTCACGAGTCGGAACCGCGTGCAGCTGAACAAGCACGAGCGCGAGGAGCACATCAAAACGAAGTTCTTCCGGTGTTCCAAGTGCACGTACGTGACGCATATCAAGGCCAGGTACACGAAGCACGTCAAGTACCACTCGATGCCCATGATCAAGTGCGATATGTGCGATTTTCGAACGCCCTACAAGTGGAACCTCGACAGGCACTGCAAGAACCACAACGGGAAGGGCGCGTTCAGGTGTTCGGCTTGCAATTTTACGGCGGACATTAAACAGAGCCTCACGGTACACGAAATGAACCACCATGTCCCGCCGGTGGGACAAGCGGCCGGACTCGGCGTCGGACGTCGCAGGAATAAGGTGGGAGCCAGCGACACCACCGCTGCCGAAGAGGCTGCGGCTGCCAACAATCAAGAATCACCATCTCAGGTAAGACCGATTTTTCGCTGTATTCACACAAGTAAATATTTAATTTGTCGCCACTTTATATCTATCTACAACATTTAATAAACAGACCAAAAATATGTGACCTCTTCTTGTGTTAAAACGCCAATTAAGTGCGTAGAAGTATCTTTATTTAAATGTCCTTAGAACTATTAAAGACGTCTCTTGGAAGTCGGAGAGTGTTAATAGATATTACTTAATACTTAATCAAGCATATTGCGAACAGCTACTGCACGATAACAATTCAGATTTCTTGATTTGTTTTTATTAAATTACAATTTGCTGCTTTCAGGTCGGGATAATAATCGAATTTTAACAAAGTGAATGTGGCCACGTTTTTACTTCCCTCGTAAAAGGGAAGTATTGTAATCGTGAAAAGATTACCCTCCATTTTTGCAGATCTTTACGTTTTTACCTTTCATGATTTTGTTTTTATTTTTTCTACTTCTATTCGATAAGATACGTCAAAATAAATCTCACATTCTCATTGGCAATTTTCATTCTCTACGAGGTGGTATTATTAAATCTTTGATTCGACGTTACGGCTTCTCTCAATCATCATCAACTTTGTTATTTTAAATAGTGGAAAAATTGTATTTTATGCTTAATGAATTCTACTTTTTATTCTGGATTCAAAGACAACGTACTTAATATTTATTGGACGTTTTGGATTTAAAAACTCAACATTAATACAAACAAGTTACTTACGCCAATGGTTAAATGTATTTTTGATTTTAGCAGTATTATAATTTTCACATGGCCCTAGTTTTTTTTTGTTAACCGGGTAAACCTATTTAATCTTTAAAATTAAAAGTTTTCTATTCATAGATGCAAAAACATATTTTCTTAATTTCGTCGGTCTGTCTGTCTGTTGGTCTTTCTGTTCGCGGCATAGCTAAAAAACTACTTACTCGATTGACTTCAAATTTTGGTCAAAAATTAAGGGTTATATAGGGATGTAATAGTAATATTTTGGTAAAAATCCAATATGGCAAAACAAAATGGCGGCCTAGTGAATGTTAAAAAAATTATTACTAAAAATCCACTTATCCAATTTATCTCAAATTTTGCACAAAAATTAAGTATTATATAGGAATTAAGTGGTAAAATTTTGGTTTAAATCTAAGATGGCGAAACAAAATGGCGGCATAGTAAAATATGTAAAAATTCAGCCTGAAAAAAACTATTTAATGAACTAATTTCAAATTGTGTGCCATACATAATTGCATTATAGAGATGAACTATTATAATAGTGGTAATATTTCAAAATGGCGGAACAAAATGGGAACCAAAAAAAATGTTTGTAATTAATTCCGTTGGTCTGTCTGTCGGTTGACTTCAAATTTTTTGTCAAAAATTAAGGGTCGTATGGGGATAACCCATCGATTAAAAAAAATATTACTAAAAAAACTAATTATCCAGTTTACTTCAAATTTTGCACAAGAATCCAGTGTTACATAGGAATGAACTGGTAACATGTTGGTATGAATATAAGATAGCAAAACAAAATGGTGCCCTAATAAATTGTTTAAAAAATCAGCCTGCAAAATAAATGACAGTTTAAGATTGAGAAATTGTACAAAAATACATTCTGATGAAATGAAAGAATGTCATATAATATTTAAGTAAAAAGGCAAAACTTCTCAGAATTCAACGGATTACAAAATTGTTATAGACACATGGACCAAAAAATAACTACCTAAAAGAGTTATTATCTTTTATTTGGTCACGTTTTTTCTAAGCTCGAAAAATAGAGTACATTTGTCTTATTTATAGAAATAGTAAGAATACATAGTACATGGATATGAATTAACAGAACATCCCTCTTAAAGAGAGTACATCTGGTCTGGTCTTTGAGGCACTATAATTAAATTAATTTTTTTTAAATACGACCCTGGATTAGAAATCTTAATTGTAAACAGATCTTGACCTCCTCAAATCAACGATGTATCACACATACTTTGCTGATGTTTCGACGGCAAAATTATCATCAGTGCATCGTTTTTCAACGACCCTGTTTTTTAAATAAATATTTTTTATTACTGTGCATAATTTAAGTTATTTTAAAACTAATTAAAAAAAATATTTATTAGATCAAAATATTTAATTAATGACCAATTTAAATATAAATAGTCTTGTTTTTTATGGTTCTACTTGAACATGCAACAACCCTTAAAGAATATCAAGCTTCAGTGACACGTCTTATTTTCTATTAACAGTAACAACTCATCCGCGTTTAGTATAAATTATTTTTTATCGAACAATTTAATGTAACAAATGTTTGCCCCCTTAAAAAAGTTTGTTCATGGTAGATTCAGTAAACTTGAAACTAAATAGATTCCGTCAGTTTCACTATAAACTTCATCTTATAAGATAGACTTTGTTATCAATTATGCAAAGACAGCTTAGAAACAAACGCGTAACAGAAACTTATGAGATTAAATTTTCTAACCTGAAAAAACCTTTTCTTTTGAGTTCCTTATTTTCACTAGACCCGTCATTTCGCATGTTATAGAAACGGTCCAACAGCCCAGGCTGTAACTTCGGATCGTCGAATTTTAAATTGATTATGTCATTTGCAAATTATTATTTTTCATTCCCTTTGTAAAAACGTAAAAAAAAATAAAATAAAAAATTTTGTTTTTCGGTTTTTTTTTAGGATATCTCCTAAATTACTTACATAAATTTATAAGCGGAAATTAATTCAGCCCACTAATACGCAATTTTGTTTTAGTTTAATGCCCTTATGCATTTATTTGATTCTGGGGCACCCTGTACAGTACCTATTATATAATATTTTTGGAAACTAATTTTTTTTAACATTTCTAGTATACAATACAAAATTATATAATAAAAATATAATATAGCCATAATTTTTTACTTCAAGTCCAAAATTTTGACATTCTTCTGTAATTTTGAGGGACCTTTTAAATGCTGGACACCTCACAAAACTAAGGACGGACCTACCAAATGCAGGACGTATGACACCTTAGTTATTAAAAAGCAAAAAGTATCCTATTGTTTTCATGCAACAATACGACTCCTTCAGACCAATTATTAATGATTTAGATATGTGCTACAGTTTAAAACAACGGAGGGCAATTAGCTTCGTTTATATTGCTTTTTTTGTAATTACCAAACCTTTAGGTTTGACTTTTAATTTTGTTGCAGCATTAAACAAGTGGTTTGTACTATTTTAACCTTATTTAAAATTAAGCTTGTAGTCATGTGAACACAAGAGGAAAATATCTAATTGTTAACAATTGTTTTTTTTTTCGAATACAAGGGCATTCTTCATTAATACCTTATCTTTGCTAAAAATAATAGCTTATCTTGGGTCACTTAGGTCGTATTGATCACACCTTCTTACGAGTAGTACGAAAGGCAGAGGGTTTCACATAAACTGCCCGAATTTTGCAACATCGTCGTATCTTACACTCGATCTGCTTTTTTTACAAAATTTTAAAATTTCACCGTCCTCCATATCTCCTCGATAAACTTCAATACCGTACGGATGTGCATAATTTAAATTTACGCCGACAGTATCTGGTATCAGTACCTTTACCCACCAAAGAACAGTTTAAAAAAAGTTATTCTTATCAAATTGCTAACTTAATCAACAAATATAAAATATCTAGTACGTCACTGTCAGTTGCATCCTTTAAAAAATCAATGAAAAATAAATTGCTCGGCCAACAACTACAATAACAGCAGACCTCGTTAAACAAAAAAACTAGTATTTATTTTCTCGTTCATCCCCTCTCTACTTTGCATATGTCTAAAATAACTCTCTCTCACTTTCTGTCTCGTGCCTCAGTAGCATATCACCCTGCACTACTCTTTTTTTTTTAGAAAAACTTCAAACTAACTTTCTTTATGAAAGTTAATAATAATTTTTTTTTTATAATTATTTAATAGGCTTCAACAGCTCCTTCACTTGTAAAGGAAGCTGATAAGTGACCTTTTATTCCTATTGTAGATGTCTATGTTTATTTTTTTTTAATTTGTAATTTTCTTTTGGAATAATAAACGTGTTTATTATTATTATTATTAAATATAATGATAAGGTATTATTGTCTAATCAAAAAAATCTGCTGTTCTACATTTTTCGAAATGAAAATTGCAGTTGCATAATCGGGAGCAAAGTTAGGGACAAAACAAAGTCGAAAGCGATTGCATCGATGCAGCACGTGGAAGGTCGCGATGATATTTAATTTGGTACAAAAGAAATGCTAAGGATCGCGGGTATTAAAATAAGAAGTTGTGGGAAGAACACTATGGATATTAGGCAACGGTCCAAAAATATTTACAAAGTGGTTTTGCAGGCTCGCGCGCTGCCGCTACGGACGACGTCAACACAAGAAATAGACAGACAAATACCTCCGGAGATGACGTCGATTTAAATGCTTTTCTGCTTAAATTACTCTTGACTAAATAAATATTTTACCTGTTTAAAAACAAGTCGTGAGCCTCTGGAAACTTTCAAAAGCTGAAAGAACCAGAGGGCAAGCAGGGAGGGTAATCGGGTAATAACCCCCCTGAATTATTTTCCTGTATTTTCAAATATTTATATTGGATTCGTACCACATGCCACATGCCACACTTGATTCTTGGGCATAATTTAAAATACATTGAATAAATAGTTTTTGGGCTGATTTTTTTTTAAGACAGCCATTTTGTTCGGTCATATTCAATTCGTACCAGTTAATCCCTATATAATTTTCATATTTCTGCAAAATTTGAAGGCATTATTGAATAAGAAGATTTTTTTACGTTTATTTTTTAAAAATCTTATTTGGCCGCCATTTTGTTTTGTCATCTCATCAAGTCCTACCACTTTATGTGATACTTAATACTTGTTAATAAGTTTAGTTAAAACTATTTGTATATGCGTCAAGCCAGCTCCTTGTAGCTAGCAACAAGGACCCAGCAACAAAATTTTACAGCTGACCAGATAAACCTTTGACAGCATATAAATATACAAGTAAAATAGTTCCAGGATGTTTCCAAGGGCAAAAATATCTTCTTCATGTTAAATCTAATTGCAACAAAACTTTGCAAACTCTTCGACGGGGGGGGGGGGGGCAAACGCCAATGATGTAGTAAAAAAAATAATTTATTTCCAAAAATGAAATATCTCTTTTATCATTACCTCAAATTTAACGAAATTTTGCCAACAGATGGAGTAATATACACGTAATACATGGTCTTTCGCTAAAAATTATTTATTTTTAAAAATGCAATATCTTTCTTACCTTAACTTGAAATTAAAGGAAATTCTGCAGGCAGGTGGAGTAATATGCCGTTAATATATAATATTTTCCTAGGCGGAGTGGCACACGACAGGGGCGGAGTAAAAAATTAATTTATTTTTAAAAATGCAATATTTCTTTTATCATTAGCTCAAATTTAACGAAATTTTGTAAATAGATGGAGTAATATATACTTCATACGTGGCCTTTTTCTAGGTGAGGTGGCAAATGACAGGGGCGGAGGAAAAAATAATTTATTTTTAAAAATACAATGTATTTCTTACCTTGACTTGAAATTAAACGAAATGCTGCAGGCAGGTGAAGTAATATGCCCTTAATATTATGGTCTTTTCTTAGAAAGGGTGGCAAATGACAGGGGGGAGTAAAAAATTAATTTATTTTTAAAATTGCAGTATTTCTTTAATCATTACCTCAAATTTAATGAAGTTTTGCAGACAGATGGAGTAATATACACTTAATACATGGTCTTTTCCTAGGTGGGGTGGCAAGCGACATTGGCGAAGTAAAAAATTATTTATTTTTAAAAATGCAATGTCTTTCTTACCTTAACTTAAAATTAAACGAAATTCTGCAAGCAGATGGAGTAATTTACCCTTAACATACGGTCTTTTCTTAGGTGGGTTGGCAATAGACAGAGGCGTATATTACTCCATCTGTCTGCAAAATTTCGTTAAATTTGCGGTAAAGATAAAAGAAATATTGCATTTCAAAACCTAAATTAATTTTTTACTCCGCCCCTGTCGTTCTTACCTAATAAAAAACCATATATTAAGTCCTTATGACTCCATCTGCCTTTAGAATTTAGTTTAATTTCAAGTCAAGGTAAGAAAGATTTTGCTTACTTTAAAATAAATTCATTTTAAACTCCGCCCCTGGCTTATGCCACCCACATAGGAAAAAACCAGATATTAAGCGTATATTCCTCAATCTGGCTGCAGAATTTTGTTTAATTTCAAGTTCAGGGAAGAAAGATATTGCATTTTTTAAAATTAATTAATTTTTTACTCCGCCCCTGTCGTTTGCCACCCCACCTAGGAAAAGATCATGTATTAAGTTTACTTTACTCCATCTGTCTGCAAAATTTCGTTAAATTTGAGGTAATAACAAAAGAGGTAAAGCATTTTTAGAAATAAATTGCCACCCCCTTCTCGAAGGAGTTTGCAAAATTTTGTTGCAATTAGATTTAACATAAAGAAAAAAATTTTGCCCTTGGAAACAATCTGGAACTATATTTTTTGTATAATTGTATTATCTTTTATTTATCTGGTCCGCTGTAAAATGTTGTAGCTGGTTCCCTCCTTGATGGATATACTATTTGTTGTGTTTTTCGCCACAATCAGAACCCTAACACAAAAATAAAACAACTATGAAGGTACTCGAGAAACAACACTGAGAAATATCTGTTTTCTGGACGGTTCGGGGGAAAGTCTACCTTCGTCTTCAGCAAATCTAAAAATAAAAACTAGAAGCAGAGTATTTCTTATGTTTTGTATTAGAAATATAATCAGAATGGCTAATCTCTGGCAGAGTGTCAATGAATTTCAATTTAAAGGTGTTATTTTTAATTGTTAAAATAAGGTGAGAAAATATGTATATCTAGAGTATGTTTATTTTAATTTATTGTATTTTGAGGTGTCCTGTTTTTACTTCAGCATTTAGCAAATTTAACCAAGTGTTATTAAAATTAACGGAATAAGATGCTACACAATTATCTTTATTTAACAATATTATGGCACTTTCCTATATTTTATGTTTTTTTTGCCAAAATACTCGAAGCATTCCAATTCAAGCGTATTTTGTGTCTTAAAGATCGTTCTTATGTTAAAACGTTTACCTATTCGTTTTATTTTATCTGGTAAGTTAGGTATGGATGGTATAAAGAGGTTGGTAATTGGTCTATTTTGGATTTGTTTGACCTTTGGATTCTCGAATTCATAAAAGCATTTTTCAATAAAATCATTGAAATAACATAATAACAGATGGTTAAATTTGCTAAACACTGAAGTAAAAAAAGGACAAATCTCGGGTGAAAATCCCGAGGCAGTAAAGCTTGAGCTCGCTCTATGTGATATGGGTACAGTAGATTTCTTTTTAAATCTTTCCAAACTGTTTTTGGGCTGACCTGAAGCTGCAGTGCAATCTTCCTGGTACTATTTGAACGATCTTCTTCGACCGCATTTAGTATAGCTTCTTCTAGTACAGGCCTTGTTACAATTTCTGATCTTCCACGACCTGTATTTTTATTAAAACTACTAGTTTCACTTAATCTTGCATCTATTGTTTTAAATGTTTTAGTACATTGAATTTTTCTGTTAGGATATCTGTCTTGGTAAATTCTTCGTACCTCTTCCAAATTTCCATTTGCTAATCCATAAATAAAGTGCATGTCAGTCATTTCAGAATTACTTGACAACTTTAAAATTTACTGATATGAAAGTGACAGTACTATCACTGTATGCTGACACCAGTAAGGTAAACTCCCCCAGGTAGGTGTAAAAACATTTAAAGTGGTTTCAAGTGACTTTTTTTTTATCGAAAACGAAGCTAGATACGAACAAAACACAACAGACCAAAAAGTTGTATTTTTTGTTTCTTAAACTGAAAAAAAAACATAAAAATTAACAAATAACACAGCCAAGTCTTAACCAAATCTGCTTAAGGATATTTATGATATTTATAAAAAACCGATTTTTTTTAACTTTAACACCCTGTATATCGAGACAACTCCGGACTCATGTTCTTAGGAACTATTTTTCTTAAAATGACCTAAGGAATCACCTCCTGGAGTTATACCACATTTAATTCTTGCTCAAATGCATCATGCAGTCGAAAGCGAAACGTTGGAAACTGATTCAATTTTTATAAAGTCTAATCTTAAGAAATCCGAATGCATGATTTATCTTTAGATTTCGGGTTGAAAATGTACGAGGTTCCTGAAAAAAAGGAAAAAAAATAAAATTTTGACACCCTGTATATCAGAAACTGAAGCCTTGCGAACACGTGTTTATATGAACTTGAAGTCCTAGAATAATGCAGGAAATTACGTTTTTTATTTACCCTGTTTATAGGTCAAGTCGTTCATAGCAATTATAGCCAAAGTTCTTCTTATTAAAATGCTGACTTGGCAATTTTAGCTTTATCCGACATAAAATCTGTAAATTGTGACAAAACTCTTTATTTTAAAAGGTCAATGTAAGAACACCTAAAATAATACGAACAGTGCAGTTATTTTACTTAAAGGCACTGAAAAGTTCTATCAAATTTTAGCCCAGGCTATTTTACACCATATTTCTTTTTCTCTTACAGCTGCTAGACGATAGTGAATTATGTAGTATTAACCATTCTTATGCATTAGCAGTTGAAATGATTATCCTTGAGCCTAAACATCATGAATGAATTTTCATTTGGTAAACTTTAAACATGTCTAATTGAATATCTAATTATGTGGGAATATATCATTGAAGATATTGTTGCAATTTTTAGGAACTTTGGATTATATGAATATTGATGGTCAGTGGCGTAACCAGGGTGAATTGCCCCTCTTATTTATCAGCCAATGATTACAGTATTTTGCATCACAACTTAAATCTCATATAATAATTGGAGGCAGACTAAGTTTTTACATTTCCTAACATTTATGAATTAATCAATAAGTTTTAAATCATTATGGATGAACTACTTTATAAAAAAATGGATTCCTATTATCCTAATACGACTGTATTTCATTGTTAAGCAATACTAAAGAAGTTTGATTACGAAAAGAAAATGTCTTTACCATATTTGGTAGTTGGTTGAGGAACCGGCGGAAATATAAATAAAGTGAGCTTTTACTTTGTTCCCCATGCCCTGAATTATCAGTATTTTGTTTATTTAAATAAGATTTCAAGAAGGAGAGAAGAAAGGTGGACAGCAGGGAGCTACTAAAAGCGATACTCTGACGCTACCAATATTAAGAAACCTGAAAGGGTATAGTACACATTTCGTTATTTGTATGTTTATCTGGTTTGTTTTCCTATATTTTCATTTAGCAGCAACGATTTTCTGAATGTCCCTCTTCGGACTTTTTAAGTGTTTAATTGTGAACTTAATCGTAGTTAAAAATATAAACTTCGTTCCAAAATTATGGGATATTAAAAAACATAGGTCAACTTCAAGCTTCGATATTTTTCTTATTAATAGATTGATTTTTTTTTCGTTCTTTGAAAGATCATTCCTTGGTTAATAACGGGCGCCATTGGAAACAATAAAAACATTATTAGTATACAGGGAAAGTCAATAAGTACGGAGGCCCTGATTTTTTTAATTTAGATATTTTTTTAATAATTTGGCAACGTCCAAATCAAATGCAAAACCAAATATGATGTCATATAGAGAATTTTTTGGGAAATCCAAATATTTAAAAATATATAGGGCAGGGGTGCTCAAACTTGAACTGCTGGCGATCTACCTCAATATTTTTAGATTACTTACGATCGACTCTGAGAGGCTGCAAGTATGTGTGTTGCAGGGTTGTCGTACGTACACGATACATACACCCTACCTACCTAGGTAGGGTGTACCGTAGCATATATAGATATTAGCTTTCCGCACAATATACATTATTTTAGTCAAGGTATGGGTTAGGTTTAGTTAGGTTCTTCTCTACAATGTCAATGAAAAAACTCATAGTTATTCAAAATTGCGAATTTATTGGTTGTTACAAAACAAAAGAGTTACATATGGTGTTAAACTCAAATAAGGAGTGACTTTGGATGTTGAAGCGTGGCACTGCATGTCCTTAGCATACTTTTCGTAAGATGGTACGTAACCACTGAGTGCTAATCGCAAGCATGATGACATATGATCGTCGATAAGGCGATTGCGATATTCTGACTTAATTATCTTCATTTCAGAAAATGCAGACTTGCACAAGTAAGTTGACCCAAACATTGCTATCAGTTGAAGGGCGATTTGCCTTAGATTCGGATATTTATCTTCAGATATAAAACACCAGAAATCTGTATCAGATGCTGTAGCTTTCAGATGTATGTCTGATATAATCTGCACCAACTCATTTTCAATAGAACATGAGTTCATATTAAACTGACTTACTATTTCAGTAGCTAATTCCTCAATGTTTTTACATGAAAAAGGATAACTCATAAATAATGCTACATTTGCCAATTTACTACAATCATAAAAACACATTTCGAATTGTCCCAAAATATTTGATAATTCAGCCTCATACGTATCATAATTCAACTGAGGAATTCTTGCTATCAAAGACGGAAAATGTTTCAGATCCTTTCTTTTCAGTCGATCTATCATAAGTTGCAATTTACTTTTGAACGCGTTTACTGCGCTAATCATCTCAATAACAGTTTTTTCTTTACCTTGAAGCTCCAAGTTAATGGTGTTTAATTGGTTAAAATTGTGATGTCAGTCAAAAATGCCAAATCAGTCAGCCATTTTTGGTTTTGAACATCTGAGTGTCATCACCTCTTTCGTCTAGGAAAGCTGTTATTTCGAGCAATAATTCTTGAAACATTTTTAGGAATTTTCCGCGACTCAACCACCTGACGTCCTTGTGAAGAACTAAATCAGTGTGTTCAACTGACTCCCTATCTTCCAACTGCAACTTAAAGAGCCGCCGTTGAAAGCTACGTACACGGATGGAATTCACAATTTTTGTTGCAATGCCCATAATTTCCTCCGTGTTTAAAACTTTTGAACACAAAACTTGTTGATGTATAATGCAATGGATTGAAAACAATGAAGGGAAATCTTCATTAGCTCGACACAATGCCACAAAACCGTTTTTGTTTCCAGTCATTGCTGGTGCTCCATCGGTTGTAATGCACACTAATTTATATATTGGTAGCTTGTAGTTTTTTACAAATTTGAAGAAAACGTCATATATATGAAGATATCCTTTCTCATTCCTCTGAAGGAGGCGAAGGCCTCCTTCAGAGGAATGATTGTCAAAAATTCTTCCTTAGCCAACATGTCATTGAATACCATCCGAATAAAAATACACAGCTGGGCAGTGTCTGTCATATCGGTGGATTCGTCGAACTGTAAAGAAAAGTATGTACATTCCATGATATCATTTTTTAGTTTATCTGCCATGTCCTGACTCATGACTTCAATAAGCCTTGTGACAGTAGGACGAGATAACTGAAGTTCTCTAATAGCAGACATGATTTCTGTTTTATTTTTAAAATCTCCAAATAAAGTCTCACCCGCTTCAATAAATACTTCCTTCACAACCGATCCACCCTCGAATGGTTTCTTGTGTTTCGCCAATATATGAAATATTTTAAATGACGCGAACAAGATATCAAATCACGTACTTTTCGTTTTCTTAATTCGCTCTGTGGCGGAAAATCCTTTTCATAGTTTTTATGAACCGTTTTATGATGCCTCTCTAAGTTACCACGCTTAGGTATTGCAACTGACGCACGACAAATAAGACAAATGCACTTATCCTTCACCATACAAAACAAAAATTCTTCCTCCCAATCATTATTAAAATGATACGTTTTAGATTTCTTCGCTGCACTCATTTTGTACTATTTAATAATAAACTTTGTATCGACGTAGTATTGCCTTCAAGTTCTTCAATTCAATTCAAGCAATTCTGAATGACTCCAATTCCTGCCGGCGCAACATTTATATCGGCGTGAACGAAAGTCTCAAATGTTCCCGTCAAACGCGCCGCTCGAAATTTCTAGAAAAGCGGCAAGAATAAAAAACGCGCCTTTTCTTTGACAAGTACCGCGCGTTCCTTTGATAAAGCCGCCTTTTGACGCTAGCAGAATGTTATTTTATTACGTAATAAATTTTTGTAGTTAAGTACCTACTTATTAAAAAATTTTTTCTTCTCGAGATCTACTCAAAAAGCACTCGCGATCGACCGTTTGAGCACCTCTGAATAGGGTATCTCATTTAAAAAAAAAATAATTATTAGGTGCCTCACTTTTGTGATATACCCTGTATAATTAAAAATATTTTTAAATTGTAAACTTCTTCTTGTTAAACCACTTTCAGAATTTTTTTTCAAAATTATAAAAAAACAGGGAGTCAGGGTACTTTGTTATACTATTGCGCCACCCTATACAATGACCACCTTCTTATTTTCCTGTTTGGAAATATATGCGCAAATCCTTTATTTACACGACCTACCAGTGCGCTAGGCGAGTCCGTTGCTGAAGACAGATAAGCAATCGTACAGACAAAGCTTGTGAATGTTTAATGCGTCGAAACTGGGTTAATCAAATCGGAGGACTGTGCACGTATAGATCGACATGCTTAATTCCCGAATAGATATTTCTTATGCAGAATAAATGGGATACCTTTGAAAACATTATACAATGTGTTAGCGTCTCCACTTCCGTGTGTTTCGATGTTTAAATTTAAAGTTCTTTCTTAAAATAAATGCAGTAGTAAAAATATACCAGTAGAGCGCGCGAATTTGAGGCAAAAACTAGGCAAAGGACCGTCGTCGTGGCTACGTGTTTGTGAATTTATATAGTTTGGGAGCTGATGACATTTTCACTTGACTGCGCATGGCAAGTAGGGTAATGTGTTTAACACTCATGAGTCAAAAACTTTAATGTTCTAACACAGTTTAATTCTCAACGTTTCGGTCTATATTAGACCATCTTCGGTAGACTATTAGTAAATGCGTGTATGTGTACAAAATTAACAAGTACAACAGTTAGCAAAACTATACAAAATATAACAATAACAATACACCAGTTAAAATATCTTTAAACATTCTTTGTTTCGATAACATAAATTGTTATGAGTATTACTTACTAAACAAGTGAGGTCCTCTGTGTTACATTAATTTTATTTTAAACATAGAACATTATGATACTGGACAGGAATTATTTCAGTTGAACACATTTGTTTTTAATGTTGACATAGTATTAAATGTCGAATATCTGCTAAAATTCGATTCTTATCAAAATGAATAAAAAAAAACAAAAACCTACTATATTTGTTTTTCGGGCTACTCAAGAAGTGTTAAATATTAATATACAATATAATATACCAGGTGTTATTTAGATTGAAATAGGACAGACTTAGTTTTTCAATATCTTGTTTTCTATTTATGCTAGTTTCAAAGTTAAAAGGGTGTTGGAAACTTTGAGAATATTCAGCTAAAGCTGTTTTTGATTTGTAATTAAGTTGATTTATAGATCTTGCGCTTCTTTTATATTCTAATTAGCGGGTACCCGCGAATTCGTTCGCGTAAACGACTATGATGAAAGGGATGTAAAGAGGTACTTAAATCGCCTCATTTGAGTACCTCTTTATAAACCACGTTTGTTGTTGCATTCTCTGGCTGTAATATAGCCAAGCTACAACGCTAACTTACTCTGGAACATGCGACATAGAGTTGACCATGGGAAAAACAATTGTAGCGCAAGTCTTCTCCAGCTCTACTTAAGGATTGCCCTTGAGCTTTGTTAGTGTTATCGTGAAACAAAGCTTTAAAGGTAACTGTACACGTTTAAACTAAAAAGGATAGTCTGACAGAATTAAAGGGATACGTGGCATAAAAACTGTTTTTCCCAGACCATGGCCAGAAATAAAAGTAGACTCTTTTACATTGTTTTGTAATGTTTTAACCTGTAGCAGAGTTCCAACACACAATTTTGGCGATTTTAAATGTCGAATAAGCATCACTGGTGCCCCCACTTTTAAAGTTAAGTCGTGAGGAGGGATTCCTGAAGGGTTTAGAAAGTGTAGGAACTCAACAGGATAATTAACCGCATGCATTTTCTTGGTCTATAACTACATCTATTGAGTAGTATGTGGAGCAGTTATTTTTTCCATTAAAGCTAGATTTATTTCATCTGGAAATCTTGGAATTTAAGTTTTGAAAAATCCCTTCTTATCTAACCTCTACGCCCTAAAATCAACCCCTATGTCAAAATTCAGCCTTTTACCTCAAGCGGTTTGAGCTGGAGCGTGAAGAGTGAGTCAGTCAACTAAGTCTTTTATATATAAGTATAGATATACCGTGTTTTTCGGCCTTCTGGCGGACATATCTCGGAAACTATTAGAGATAGAACATCGAATTTGATATGCATTTTTAGAGGAGGCGTGGGTCTCGAAATTCGTTTGAAACATTTTTCTGTACCACCTTTGATACCGAAGATATGGTACCGCAAAGTTGACCAAAAAAGTCAAATTCGATGTAAAACGGTTGAAGTCGCAATTTTAATTTTTTCTTCCGGTCTTACAGAACCCTATTGTTTTTGGTTGGGTTTCAATTTCCTTTGACGATTTTACGAATTTTTTTCGTTCGAAAAAAGGGTGTTTTGAGGCGCTTCTATCTCAAAGTAAGTCAGTCCTATCGAAATTTTCCAAGACGCGTTTTTCTAGCAGAACAAAAACCTAAAAGCATCTCTGTCGAGAAAATAGATATTTTTAAGAAAAATTGAAATTTTTCGAATTAATTTTTTTAGTAACTTTTTCTTTTTTATAAAAAAATTAGGCATCTGGTCAGAAAACCAATTACGGCACCGGAAAGTGCTTAAAAAGTTACACAAAATAGACTATTTAGAAAGGGTCCTGGATTATATACGGGGGATGCACTAACGAGGTCAAGTTTGCACCAAAGTTCCCATGAATGGGTACATTTTTTAACATTACCCTGTATTACAAGCAACTAATATATCTAAGCACGTAGAGTAATTTTTTTACGAAACAAGATATTTTTAGGTAGACTGAGATCAAATTTCGAGTTTACAACTTTAGCGGTTAAATTACTGCAATTTTTTAAAGTTGATAATTTAAATTCCAATTTTAACCTCATTTTGCCGTTACTGGGAATAGTAATCGAAATTATTTCCAGAACCGCGGATGGACTATTTATTTGGCTACAAAAAAGCTTTAATAACATTTCGCTCTAACTACTCAGCAACTGGTTGAAAATTCGATTTAAAGAAGAAAGTGCACATATCGGTCAAAAATCGATAGGTACCGATCCATATACGACTCCAAATGATAAGTGGCTTTGGCCTAGACTGATAATAAAATTTACAGAGATATTTGACATGTCATTCGTGATGGATGTCACGGTTGAGTTTTGGCTTCTTTAAAGCAAATATATATATATATATATATATATATATATATATATATATATATAATATATAGGGGTTACAATTACGAGGTGAAGTTTGTCCAAATGGACTGTTTTTTCCTTAATTTTAAACTGCTTAAATTTTTTAAATACGGTTTTCAAAATTGGATGTAATTTTTAGGGGAATAATTTATTTTGAAAAATATTGTGACAGCTCTAAAAAAACAGTTTTTTTCCTGTAACTTCGGAACTAGTTAAAATTTTTATATACGATTTTCACAGTTCCATGTAACTTTTAGGGGCGTCATTTCTTTAAAAAAAATGTTGACATCTTTAAAAAAAATTCTCGGTAATTTCATTGTCAAATACGGTAGATAGGTTTTATTGAAGTAATTAAAAAAGATGGACATGTCAAAAAAATCCCTATAACTTCTGAACTGCTTAGAATTTTTAGATACAGGTTTTAGTTTTTTGTAACTTTTAATATCGCAATTTTTTTAGACAAATATTTTTGCAGCTGTCCAAAAAAACGTTTATATTTATGAAATGGCCAGTGTTATGCTGGTGTTCAGCTACAGCAGATTGAACAATTTGTTTCTTTTTAGTACATCGTTCATGTTCCTTAAGTCTAGTTGATATTGAGCGTCCTGTTTCTCCCACATACACTTCTCTACAGGAGCAAGGAATTTTATATACTCCTTCTGTTTGGAAAGGTACACGATCTTTCAGGAATCACAAGCATTGTCCAATCTTCTTATGTGTATTGAAGATTGTGCGTATGTTGGACCGCCGAAGTAATCATCCTATTTTGTCTGTAGTGCCATGTATGTAGGGAAGAACAACACTACCTAATGGTGGCTCTTTATCATTCTCCTTTGGCGAAGTTGGTTTACTATGTCTTTTAATTTCCATCCATTTACTGGAAAAACGAGTCTTTTATTAAAAACTCTGCACATTTCGTGGAAAAACTCAAGACAATCCAGTTGGATCCCGAAGATATTTTGGTCAGTTTCGATGTAGAATCACTTTACACAAATGTTCCTGTCAACGACTCAATTTCCATTATATCAGACATACTGGATAACAATAATCTTGATAAGAACTTAGTAGACCTAGTGGAAGCTTGTCTTACATCTACTTATTTCATTTTTCAAGGAACTTTTTATGAACAAAGTTCAGGGGCAGCTATGCTATCTCCTTTATCACCTGTGGTAGCGAATATCTTTATGGAAGCCTTTGAGGATATTGCTCTAACATCCGCTCCACTAAAACCGAAGCACTGGTTTAGATATGTAGATGATACTTTTGTTGTTTGGCCTTATGGACAGGATAATCTACTCACATTTCTGGACCACCTTAATCAGCAACATCATAATATCAAATTCACGATGGAAATTGAATCTAATGGAACAATTCCCTTTCTAGATGTATGTGTTCAAAGGGAGGAAAATGGTACATTAGGACATTCTGTCTATAGGAAACCGACGCATACAAATAGATACTTAAACGCAAATTCTCATCACCATCCAGCACAAAAGTAATCGGTTATTAACTCACTAGTATTCAGAGCTATTTCGATTTCTGATCAAGATTTTTTTAACATCGGAAACATCGAAACTGACCGAAGCTCTCAGAGGGAATGGCTATTGCACTGAAGATATTACGCGTTCAATTAAAAGACATAGTAAACCAACTCTGCCAAAGGAGAATGATAAAGAGCCACCATTAGGTAGTGTTGTTCTTCTTTACATACATGGCACTACAGACAAAATAGGACGATTACTTCGGCGGTCCAAAATACGTACAATCTTCAATACACATAAGATTGGACAATGCTTGCGATCCCGAAAGATCTTGTACCTTTCCAAACAGAAGGAGTATATAAAATTCCTTGCTCCTGTGGAAAAGTGTATGTGGGAGAAACAGGACGCTCAATATCAACTAGACTTAAGGAACATAAACGATGTATTAAAAAGAAACAAATTGTTCAATCTGCTGAAGCTGATGGGCAGAAAGATGAGGAATATATTACTTTAAGGGTTTAGACACCAATGATTTTGAGAAGACTTGGTACGTAGTTTAAAACTTTACCTACCTATCCTATGCCTAAACTTGTTTGTTTATTTTTATATTAACTGTGTTAAATAAATAAATAAATGCTTTATTGTCAAAAAAAATTTTAGAATTTTGTGGACAAAGCTGTTGTAAAAAAAATAGTTTACAAACATCAAAATTAGCAAACAAAACAAAACAAAAACACATCATAAATATTATAGAAAAATAATATTTAAATCAAGAATTTAGAATATTAATATTATAGAATCCTAAAAGAAGTACATTAGAAATGTACTTTGTCAGTCGTACTATGTTATAAACATTTTCATAAATATAATGTAAAAAAAATAAAAAAGCAAAGTAAAAAATAAAAAAGTACGAAACAATTAAAAAAAATACATATAAAAAATTCGGTAAAAATGGTTGGTAATGGCAACTATCACACTAGGGGTTCATAAGGATAAAATTATGTGTTGTAAAACTCGTTCACGGTGTAGAAGGCACTTTCTAGTAAGAATGACCTCAAAGCCTTGCGAAATGAAGTCAGAGATATTATGGATTTGATGTTAAATGGCAGGTGATTATGCATTTTTTTTGCATTGTAGATTACTGATCTTTTAATTAACTCTGAGTGTGGGGTTGGAAGATAGAGATCGTGCTCAGTATTTCTGAGAGGGTAGTTGTGAGAAGGTCTCTCTAATAGAGCAGGTGCATGCTTACGAATTAAGCAAACCGATTCCAAAATGAATAAGCAAGGAAGGGTTAGTATTTTATATCTTTTAAAGAAATCTCGGCAGTGAGTTCTACTGTTAAGTCTTAGTAGGTAACGAACAGCTCTTTTTTGTAGTATAAAAATTCGATCAAATTGAGTCGCACAACATGTACCCCAGAATGGAATAGCATATCTGAGGTGCGACTCAACAAGAGCAAAATAAACAGTTCTAGAGGTAGAAAAGCTAAGCTCCTCGGAAACAGATCTTAACGCAAAGCAAGCAGAACCCAACTTCTTTGATAAAACGTCGATATGTGGATCCCATTTTAAAAAACCATCTACAAGAAGCCCTAGAAATTTTACAGAGTTTACGACATCAATAGTGGTGCCATTAAGGTCAAAAGGTTGCAGCGTGTTTTTATAAGACAAGACTTTCGTTTTAGAGATGTTCAAACATAGGAGATTAGAATCGCACCAGGATTTAATGGTGATTAGGTCATTAGATACAATCCTATGTAGGTCCGTGACATCTGGGTGGCTCCACGTAAAGCTGTCATCAGACACATATTTTTCCACTAATGTTTAAATTAGCCATGTCGTTAATGAACAGAAGAAACAAGATAGGGCCTAGTACCGAGCCTTGAGGCACTCCATATTCCATTGGCCTACAAGAAGACATCCTGTTGTCAACTTTCACAACTTGATTTCTGTTGCTAAGATATGACTTAAACCAATGCTAAGATATGACTTAACACAATCGAAAGTTTTGGAAAAATCACAGAAAATTGTTGCCGTAGCGTGATGGTTGTTTAGGCTGGAGTAAACTCTATTAAGAAGGGAAAACATGGCATCGCTTGTGCATTTGTTACTTAAAAATCCAAATTGATGTTTTGTAAGTATTTCATATCTAGACAGAAATGATAAAAGCCTTTTTTTAACCAGTCTTTCGATGATCTTAGATAGCGTAGGGAGAAGTGCAATTGGGCGATAGTTCGAAGCTTCTTCTGAAACACCTCCTTTGTGAAGAGGTATGATTATTGCAGTTTTAAGGCAGCTTGGAAAAGTACCATTTTGGAAAGACATATTTATCAAAGCAGTCAGATGCTCTAGTGTGCACTCCGGCAGACTTGAATACATTTTTAAAGTAAGCCCATCAGTTCCCGAGGAAGATTTATTTTTGATATCATTAATTGTACTACGAAGTTCTGATAAAACTACTGGTGAAAAGAAGAAACTGTGCAGGTTTACCCTATGATTAGAGAGATATGAAATTGGGTCATTAGATTGAGATACGGATTTAGTCAAATCTTTGGCTACATTTACAAAATAATTGTTTAGGTCCTCAGGAGAGGTAAGGATAGTGTTGGATAAAGGAGTTTTGTTTCTTAAATCATTCACGATAGACCAGGTTTCTTTAGCTACATTTTTGGCGTTAGAAAGTATATTATTGTAATAAATATGTTTGGCGGCTTTAATAGTCTTATGATAAATTTTTCTGTATGATTTTACATAATTATGAAAAAAGACACTGTCCGAAAATTTCTTTAAATGAGATAGTGACTGCATGTTCTTAGAAGATATACGTAAACCTTTAGTGGACCATGGTTTACTTTTTTTATTTTTGATAGGCCTAAGAGGAAAAGATTCAGAAGCTATATTAGAGAGTTTTTATAAAACGAGAAAATTCAGTGTCGACATCATAAGTGTGACAGTCCCAGTCAGTTATTTGACATAGGTGTTTGAAATTAATGAAATTTCTAACCGAAAAAATACGGCCTACTTGTCTAGAGGAATTTTTGGCTTTGGATGTAATTGAAAATTTTGTGAAAATTGCTTCATGATCGGAGAAACCTGGACTTAAGACATTACATTCGACGGAGCTAGGATCGAAAGAAGACACAACGTAATCTATAGTACTGGCACTTGTCTTAGTAATTCTGGTTGGTGAGTTGACGTGCATGGCAATTCCTAATGACTCAAAGAAGAAGACATTCCTGAGCAGCACACACACTGGAAAAGTCAATATTGAAATCGCCACATAAGATTAATTTGCTTTTTACAGGAAGGGACTCGAGCAAACTTAGAAGGTTATGGCAGAATAATTGCACATCAGCATCAGGTGTTCTATAAATACAAATAATATAAAGGTCATAAGTATTGTGATAAACGATAGAAAATTCAAATACTTTTTCAGATAATAAATGATTATACTTTGATATTTCGGAAAAATCGTTGTTTAAAGACATTATCATGGTGCCTCCATGAATTAAATTAGTTCTATTAAATCTGGCAATTGGGGTATAGTTTTTAATAAAAACAGGTTGATTGATATTTAGCCAGTGCTCAGTGATGGCAATGACTTCTGGAAAATTTAGCTCTTCTAACAAAAGATATAATTCGTCTGTTTTATGTCTTAAGGACTGAATATTAAGAAAAAAAAGATTAAAATTACTATTGGTCAATTTTCTAGAGGGTGCTAAATCCTTTTTTCGCGTCATATTGACTAAAAATTTTTACTTTTTGATGGTGAACCACTAGAATAATATTTACCAGTACTTTCACGAATTTTTTGGAGCCGTAAATTTTTTTCCGAGGAGTAGAAAGATCTATACGCTGCAAGGTCTGAGTCCACTTCAGATGAACCAATCCCATAGGCATCGTGGAAGCGATAATACAACTTGCGCAGGGAGTCCTTGTCACTGGGAAGGCCTTCTGAAGCTAGCAATAATTTAATATAATTATAATTTACTTGTATGCCCCTCAAAACACACACTAGATGGCTGGTCGTGTACATAAGCAAGAAATAGCCTTAAGGTCTTTAGTAAGGAAGGATCCCTTAATCTGGCTAATATATAGCGACCATTTGCTTTATCCGAATCTTGGGACAGCTGCACTCTTGGTGGAGTCATTGGATCAAACTGCAAAAAATCATCTTTCCTTGCAGTTTTCTCCATGCTTAATTTAGAGCCCTCCAGTGCCAATGACCTACAAGCTGCAATGGCCTCCCTGTTAAAGGAATACATTTTTTATTTTATATGTATATATCAGACCAATATTTGGAAAATCGTGTAAAAAGTCACAAATACGATAAAAAAATTCAACAGCCCTAACGAATCATGAAAAGTCGATATAAATATATATATATTTTAACTATATATGGAATAAAGATCGATAAAAAAATTAAAGACGAATCATGAAAACAGCACTTTTAACCTTAAAAAAAGAGGGAATTTTATGAAATGGTTGAAATTCAAACACTGGCCATTTCATAAATGGAAAGGAAACCAAGGTTCTAGCATCGGTTCCAGGTTCTTATAAACGAAAAGTTAGAGAATCTATTGAAATATTTATACATACAAAAGGTTTCAATAGAGACACTGGTTACGGTCTACAACACACGTGGTAATCTTAACACAGGGTCACGGTTCGGCGAACACAAGTCGGGTATAAAAGCCCGCCTGAATCTCTTCGAACTCGTTCAGTGTTCAAATCTCGTGGAGTAAAGATCCCTGAAGATGCCTCGTGCAATCGAAGGCGAAACGTCGGATAGTAATTCCAATTTGACACGGTCTAATCCCAAGAACCATGATTTCTTAAAATTATAGATTGTGTAAAATTTTGTGGGGCATTCGAGCTGGCACTACGTGGCCATGACGAAACGGCTTTGTCTGGAAATTCAGGGGTTTTTCGGTGGCTTATAAACTTTGTTGAGGAGTTGGGCCAAGATAGACTATCCACTTTAGCAATGTTAAGTATCAAGAAATCGTTTATAAAAGGAATGTGCGTGCAATTTTAACGAACGTGTCATTCAGCATTTTTCCAATTCTAAAGAACGAAGAATAGACCTGAACTTCAAGAGAATTTAAAGCTCAATTTAAAGATAAGATTTTATTTTTATTTTAAGTATGCCTATTTTTAAATTTGTTATTGAGCTCCCAATATAATTCACCACGAGCCGCCACTGCTTGAAACTAAATGAACCTCTTTAGCCCCTATTAGGCGGGACTAAAGACCCTTTCACGAGCCCCCTATCTATTACGTATATCCTTCTTTTCGGTGAGCGGAGGTAGGTAGGCAAAAATTCAGCTAGTGGAGGTAGCTTTGTAATTCTAATAATAACGAGATGTTATTTTCGTGTGATGTGTTTTAGCAATGCGTGTATTTATACTGACTTCTTACGTTCTTGGCTTGCTGGAAGTAAAAATAGATATGTCTTAAGTAAGCTCTCTTGCCAAAATATTCCAGGGCCTGTTTTTATTCTAGGAAGGACTTGACCTCGTTATGAATTACACGGGCGACACACCGCACTAAATAGAACAGAAAATTGCACGTAGAAAGAAAATGCGGCACGATTGTTGTTACGTCAACAGGTTTTGTATTTTCATGTGGGAAAATTCCTTTGCGGTGACGAATTCATTTAATTTGTCTTTGACTTCCAGGAAAAAATAAATCATCGTGTCTTCATTTGTATTCGTTTGTAGTAATACGAACTAAACTTTTCACGTAAGAGGCAACAGTCATTTTCTGTTGGGGTTTCTTTCAGTGGCGGCTCGCGGGTGAAAAAGTAAGATTTTTTTTTATGTGGAAAAGGTAGAATCATTTTTTACGACTTACCTAAATTTTGTATACTAAATTAATTCTATCCTTCATAGCAGCAAATTTATTTATAACATCCTCATAAAATGGATGAGTTGCCCTAATCTCCTCCAGAAATTCCTTTTGAATTGAAATATTGCCTAGAGAAGTAAGTCTGTCTTGAGATATTGTATTTCTTAAATAAGTTTTCACACGTTTGAGGCAAGAAAAACTTCTTTCCACTGAAGCACGTGTCGACGACATTGCCAAAATAAGGGAAACACTTTATATGCTTTGGTTAAAATATCTTTATTTTCATTAATTTTTTTCACTTGTTCTTGCAGCGATATATTCCAATTACTGTCGTTGGCAAAAATAAGACCAAGCTCATTTTTAAGTCATAGACTTCTTGAAAATAATTCCCCATATAACTGTAACAAGTTTTCAAACGGGCCAGTCGGAAAATTTAAACTATATTCGGAAAATTTAGCAGAATCTGCCAAACATAAAAATGTAAGTTTTTTAGAGTCTTGAAAGCTTAGTGTCATTTCCATTAAAATATGGTCCAATATTTCATAAAAAAGGGTTCTATACTTAGCCCTAATTTCTACAGGTGAAAGCTTAGCAAGCTTACCTTTGTAATAATTTATTTCTGTAATAGAATTTGCTTTATCGTACATTGTATTAAAAAAATGTTCATTTCGACACGACAGCGTTTTATATTGGATATGCAATATCAAGCGATTTTTTTTTTTGAAAACCAGGATGACGCTTAAAACTCTGATCTTGTTCCTTACATCGATTAAATGGAGTTTAAACATAAACATAAAGATGTTTAATGAATCCTTGGACAGTATAAAATACAAGTATGGATCAAGTCACATATGGTTCCACTGCTTGTAAGCAATGGGATAGAAAATTTTTAAATTAGATATAAATTTTATACATTGACAAGGAGAACATAGAAGAATTATTAAAAGATACAAAGTGTAACATATATGCCTAAGATTCTAAATATTCATGAACACTATAAAAACATTAAGATTAGATATTCTTTGACAGATCTTTTAAACACATTTTCGTTAAGCACAAATTTATAATTATCTGGTAATTTATTGTATATTTTGGCTCCAATATAGTAGATATTATTTTCGGCCACACTAAAAGAGTGAATAGGATATACAAGATCCAAACGGCCACGTCTTTCATACTTGAAAGTAAGTGTTCTGACAGAATTTTTGAAAATTTTTCTTAACAAATAACATAAATGTACAACGAGGGTAGCGTTAGTATCCTGTATCGCCTAAATAGTGGTCTACATGTGGCCAAACTACACACTCCAGAATCACTCGTTTTTGAATTTTGAATGCTCGAATCAAGTGGGATGAATTACCCTAAAAAATTAGACCATATTTTAAGCGGCTGTAAAATTGTGCATAGCAATACGAAAAAATAACTGTGGTTGAAATCTGTTTTAATCTATAGATAGCATAGGATGAATTGGCCAGTTTTTACAGAGTCCCAGCAAAGTCCGTTATCCAGGTGAACGCCTAAAAACTTTACACACGAGACTTGTTGTACTGACTTACCATTAATTTTTATTAGATATGACTCGTTGAGAACGCGAGTTCGAGGTGTAAAGCTCACAAAATTGGTTTTATCCACATTAATAAAATAAAATAAATAAAAAAATAAATAAATGCTTTATTGTCAAAAAAATTTTACAATTTTGTGGACAAAGCTGTTGTAAAAAAAATAGTTTACAAACATCAAAATTAGCAAACAAAACAAAAACACATCATAAATATTATAGAAAAATAATATTTCAATCAAGAATTTAGAATATTAATATTATAGAATCCTAAAAGAAGTACATTAGAAATGTACTTTGTCAGTCGTACTATGTTATAAACATTTTCATAAATATAATGTAAAAAAAAATAAAAAAGCAAAGTAAAAAATAAAAAAGTACGAAACAATTAAAAAAATACATATACAAAATTCGGTAAAAATGGTTGGTAATGGCAACTATCACACTAGGGGTTCATAAGGATAAAATTATGTGTTGTAAAACTCGTTCACGGTGTAGAAGGCACTTTCCAGTAAGAATGATTTCAAAGCCTTGCGAAATGAAGTCAGAGATATTATGGATTTGATGTTAAATGGCAGGTGATTATGCATTTTTTTTGCATTGTAGATTACTGATCTTTTAATTAACTCTGAGTGTGGGGTTGGAAGATAGAGATCGTGCTCAGTATTTCTGAGAGGGTAGTTGTGAGAAGGTCTCTCTAATAGAGCAGGTGCATGCTTACGAATTAAGCAAACCGATTCCAAAATGAATAAGCAAGGAAGGGTTAGTATTTTATATCTTTTAAAGAAATCTCGGCAGTGACTTCTACTGTTAAGTCTCAGTAGGTAACGAACAGCTCTTTTTTGTAGTATAAAAATTCGATCAAATTGAGTCGCACAACATGTACCCCAGAATGGAATAGCATATCTGAGGTGCGACTCAACAAGAGCAAAATAAACAGTTCTAGAGGTAGAAAAGCTAAGCTCCTCGGAAACAGATCTTAACGCAAAGCAAGCAGAACCCAACTTCCTTGATAAAGCGTCGATATGTGGATCCCATTTTAAAGAATCATCTACAAGAAGCCCTACAAATTTTACAGAGTTTACGACATCAATAGTGGTGCCATTAAGGTCAAAAGGTTGCAGCGTGTTTTTATAAGACAAGACTTTCGTTTTAGAGATGTTCAAACATAGGAGATTAGAATCGCACCAGGATTTAATGGTGATAAGGTCATTAGATACAATCCTATGTAGGTCCGTGACATCTGGGTGGCTCCACGTAAAGCTGGTATCGTCCGCAAAGAGACATATTTTTCCACTAATGTTTAAATTAGCCATGTCGTTTATGAACAGAAGAAACAAGATAGGGCCTAGTACCGAGCCTTGAGGCACTCCATATTCCATTGACCTACAAGAAGACATCCTGTTGTCAACTTTCACAACTTGATTTCTGTTGCTAAGATATGACTTAAACCAATTGAGAGGAGCCCCTCTAAATCCATAGTACTGCAGCTTGTTAGTTAATATATTATGATTCACACAATCGAAAGCTTTGGAAAAATCACAGAAAATTGTTGCCGTAGCGTGATGGTTGTTTAGGCTGGAGTAAACTCTAATAAGAAGGGAAAACATGGCATCGCTTGTGCATTTGTTACTTAAAAATCCAAATTGATGTTTTGTAAGTATTTCATATCTAGACAGAAATGATAAAAGCCTTTTTTTAACCAGTCTTTCGATGATCTTAGATAGCGTAGGGAGAAGTGCAATTGGGCGATAGTTCGAAGCTTTTTCTGAAACACCTCCTTTGTGAAGAGGTATGATTATTGCAGTTTTAAGGCAGCTTGGAAAAGTACCATTTTGGAAAGACATATTTATCAAAGCAGTCAGATGCTCTAGTGTGCACTCCGGCAGACTTGAATACATTTTTAAAGTAAGCCCATCAGTTCCCGAGGAAGATTTATTTTTGATATCATTAATTGTACTACGAAGTTCTGATAAAACTACTGGTGAAAAGAAGAAACTGTGCAGGTTTACCCTATGATTAGACAGATATGAAATTGGGTCATTAGATTGAGATACGGATTTAGTCAAATCTTTGGCTACATTTACAAAATAATTGTTTAGGTCCTCAGGAGAGGTAAGGATAGTGTTGGATAAAGGAGTTTTGTTTCTTAAATCATTTACGATAGACCAGGTTTCTTTAGCTACATTTTTGGCGTTAGAAAGTCTATTATTGTAATAAATATCTTTGGCGGCTTTAATAGTCTTATGATAAATTTTTCTGTATGATTTTACATAATTATGAAAAAAGACACTGTCCGAAAATTTCTTTAAATGAGATAGTGACCGCATGTTCTTAGAAGATATACGTAAATCTTTAGTGGACCAGGGTTTACTTCTTTTATTTTTGATAGGCCTAAGAGGAAAAGATTCAGAAGCTATATTAGTTAGAGTTTTTATAAAACGAGAAAATTCAGTGTCGACATCATAAGTGTGAGAGTCCCAGTCAGTTATTTGACATAGGTGTTTGAAATTAATGAAATTTCTAACCGAAAAAATACGGCCTACTTGTCTAGAGGAATTTTATACAATTTGTTTGCATTAAACCATACATAAAATATATGAAGCATTTCTTGAGTTTTCCGAATAGCTTCCTACAAAGTATTTCTGACCACCACATAACTGCTGTTATCAGCAAAGAGAGTAAGATTCTGGTTGTTACAGATATTTGGAATATCATTAATAAATATTAAAAATAAAAGGGGACCTAAGACAGATCCTTGAGGTACCCACAAGTAATGTCTAATTCAGAAGATTTGGTTTTATAAGTTTCAACAACTTAATGTCGACCATTCAGATATGACTGCAACCACTAATTTTTTCATTAATAAACCCGTCACCAAATAAAGTTGTAACAACACCATAAATAAATATAACACAAAACAGTCAAGCAAACTGCAAAGGAACTAACCGGTTGCAGCGAAATTCGCGAAAATAAAAGTAAACAATCACCCCAAACTGAATAACACGTGAGTGTAGTGTACTGCGTTAGCAATTCACCGAGAGCGTTGTATTGCCCTGGTGGACATTATTCTTCCACGTGCTCGACGTAATCGCAAACGCGTTGTCATGGCAACGTAGTAAACTAAACATAGCTCCTCCAGCAAAGTCGAGGCGGTTTGCGCCACTGTTATCATAAAGTTCGATTGAAAGTTTTAAAAAGACATGCCGCCAACGGTCAAGTAAAATATTTATTCGAGATGTAAAGTTTATTTTTTGCCAATTAGGTGAATAAATGAATATAAAAACTTAAAATTTAAAAGATATAGAATAAATATAGTTAGATGTTTGCTTGTTTATTTTTCCTGGAGAAGTCGCACTTCACCTACTTCACTTGAATAGCCGCCACTGGTTTCTTTAAAGAAGAAAGATAAGAAAAAAATGTCTTTTGACAGACATGGTATGTACTTTCACATATAGGTATATACTTCCTTGGTTTTCTTAAAAAATATAACAAATTTACCGTTTTTTCTTTCTTATTAAGAGGCAAGTATTGTAATGGTGAAAAAAAGTCACTCTCCGAGATTTTTCAGATCCTCGTTTCAGGGTCCCTAGATGCCAAAAAACATGTTTTAATAATTTTGTCAATCTGTCTGAGCGCGACATAGCTAAATAATTACTTGCCCGATTGACTTCACATGTTGGTCAAAAATTAAGGGTCATATAGGGATGTCATGGTAACATTTTGGTAAAAATTCGTAATGGCGGCCTAATAAAATGTTAAAAAAATTATTACTAAAAAACTATTCATCCAGTTTACCTTAACTTTTTCACAAAAATCAAGTGTGCCATAGAAGTGGCCTAGTCAAATTTTGGCGAAGAACCATTATGGTGAAACCAAATGGCGACCTAATTAAATGTTTAAAATAGAAGTATCAAAAAACTTCTTATTCAATTAAGTTGAAATTTTACACAAATATCAACTGTGAAACAGGGATGAACCGGTAAAATTTTGTCAATCCTATATAGCAAACTAATTAAATATTTAAAATTGGTAAATTCCATTTCCCAATGTCATAATTGACATTTTTTAGTTTATTTAAATTATAAAAAATTAAAAATATTAAATATAACTTAACTACAAATTAAAACAAAATTTAAAAAATATCGAAGCAGTGGTTTTATTTAAGTAGGTATGGTAAGTAAATTAATGTTTGTATACACAGAGATATTGATTAAATTTTGACCACTCTAACTTTTTTTATTCTTGAAGCTATAGACTTGATTTTTTTACCAGATTTTAGCGAATACAGCGTATTTTATAAAAATCGAGGAAATATTGTACAGGGTTTCCCAAAAAAGTATGGCCAATCAATGTTACTCTTTTTTTATAGAACACCCTGTATATTTGTAGAAAGTTAAAGAGCCCTTCAAAAGATCTTTGCATAAATATATAACATGATGTATTTATCGTTTATAGTTTTGGGGCAATCAGGTTATAAAAAGTTAAATATTGGTTATTTATTTAGTTTTAAAGTAGAAGTATCGTAATTATTTTTTCCTACGATCATGCGGAAAAGTAACTTTTCAGGACTACTAGCACTGAAAAGTAACTTTTCCTCGCGATTTGTTAAATTAATGAATATCTTATCTAAAACAGTCAATAAGGTGAAATACTAAGTAAGTATTTTTTTTGTAAGAAGCTCAATAATTTTTGTAATTATAGTATATTATTATCAAGTAGGCGTAAACAGTTTTTAAAATGTCACATTCTGATTCAGAATTGTCTCAGGAATCCAAAAATGTAAAAATATACAGAGGGTTCAATTTAAAAAATCGAAACTAGGCTAAGTGACCGGAAAGTGAAAAATATGCGAAAACTCTCCTCTTTATGTACCATTTCACTATGCCAAATTTCGTTTTGATACATCATATGACTTTAAAAGTTATGGCTTGTCTAATAGATTCGTTGACACCGGGTATATATATATATATATATATATATATATATATATATATATATATATATATATATATATATATATATATATATATATATATATATATATATACCGTGTGTCCAAGATAAAGAGTGGATAACATTGGTAGATTGGAAACCATAAGAGCTACAGCTTGGGTTAAATTAGAGAAAAGGTGCTCAATTTAGTTTCCAAATCAATGCCGTTTACAAACCTAAAAAATTCCAAACCGTTCCGAAGAAATCCGACAAAAACCGAAGAGGTGCATTTTTGTTTTTATTTTTTTACAGCCCTATTTTTAAAGTTGGATCAAATTTGAAAACACATTCTTATAGCAGTTTTTTCTCGCCTACAAGATTCCACTGTCACAATTTTTGTCTGACGTTTCGTCTCCTGTCAACCATCATCAACTTTGTTTTTTCATACGGCCGCCATATTGGATTTTTTCATTTTTAAAATGACCATTTGAGTCCCATTTCAACGATGTGTCACTTCATCAACTTTATTTTTCCTACGGCCGCCATATTGATTTTTTTAATTTTTCAAATGCTGCCTTATTTACGAACTTTGTTTTTTCTTATGGGCGCCATATTGGATTTTTGCAATTTCAAATTTCTCGTTCAATTCTTATTTCAACGAAGTACTGATAGGTGTTAGGTACGCCTCGTAGGTACCCACCAATTTAAAAAACAAAACTAGAAACCTTTAAGTAGACAACACAAAACGATTTATTTCAAACTTAACTACTACTAACTACTTAACAGACAAAAAAGAATTTAAATTAACTATCTTACTTTACAGAAGGTGTTCAAATAAAAAACCATTGTTTTCTAAACACAAGTATGCGCGTCGGATAGTTGCATTTAATACATTTTGCAGGACATCTGGTGTTATGGTTTGAAATGCCTCCAAAACCAGTTGACATTTATTTTAAAAAAAATCTAGTAGCCTTTTAAAAACAAATTAATGACTTATGTCAAAATCAACAATGTAAAAATTTGTTGATTCTGACATTTTGTTTACAGAATACAGATTTTGCTTATCGAGTTTTTTAAATTATTGCATTTTTTATTGTTATTTATTAGTTTTTGTTTGCTTTAAAAAATGTTTACAAAGTTTTCTTTTGAAGAGAAGTACGACATGCTAAAATGCTACATTTTATGTCATAGCAACACTTAAAGGGCGAAAGATATGTACGAAAATGATTATCCAGAAAGAACTCAACCAAACAGACAGATATTTGGAAAGATTTTTAGAAATTTACATACGTATGGTTCTTTTGATAAAAATCTAGGCAACCGAAATAAGAACTCTAATGAGGAAACAGAAAATAATGTTTTGTTGGCAGCAGTCGAAAACCCGACAACGTCTGTTAGACAAATTGAGCGCCAAACTGGAATCCCAAAATCAACTGCGCATTTTGTTTTAAAGAAAAATAAATTCACACCTTATAAGTTTAGAATTTGTCAGGGACTGCGACCGGGTGATGATTTAAGAAGAAGAACCTTTTGTGAGTGGTATACCAGAAGATGTCAGGAAGAAGAAAACTTGCCGAACCGAATTTTGTGGCCGGATGAAAGCATAGTGACAAATAATGGTATCTTCAACAGAAGAAATACTCATTTTTGGGCCAAAGAAAATCCTCGACGGTTTAAGCAGTCGAAATTTCAGCACCGATTTGGTTTCAGCATGTGGGTCGGAATTTTGGGAATGCAAATTATCGGACCCTTCATTTACAATGGAACCCTAACTTCCCAGCGCTATCACCATTTGCTACAGAACGACCTAGAGAATTGGTTTGACGAAAATCTTCCTCTAGCAGAACTAAATAATTTTTGGTTCCAGCAGGATGGAGCACCTGCGCATAATGCCAGGATTGTTCAAAACTATCTAGCAGAGAGGTTTCCCGAAAGATGGATAGGGACGCATTCAGTAGTGGCGTGGCCCCCTAGATCGCCGGACTTGACACCGCTAGATTTTTATCTGTGGGGTTATTTAAAAAACTGGGTGTACGAGCGAAGTTTTGAAACGGAAGAGCAGCTACGTCAACTGGTTTTGGAGGCATTTCAAACCATAACACCTGATGTCCTGCAAAATGTATTAAATGCAACTATCCGACGCGCATACTTGTGTTTAGAAAACAATGGTTTTTTATTTGAACACCTTCTGTAAAGTAAGATAGTTAATTTAAATTCTTTTTTGTCTGTTAAGTAGTTAGTAGTAGTTAAGTTTGAAATAAATCGTTTTGTGTTGTCTACTTAAAGGTTTCTAGTTTTGTTTTTTAAATTGGTGGGTACCTACGAGGCGTACCTAACACCTATCAGTACTTCGTTGAAATAAGAATTGAACGAGAAATTTGAAATTGCAAAAATCCAATATGGCGCTCATAAGAAAAAACAAAGTTCGTAAATAAGGCAGCATTTGAAAAATTAAAAAAATCAATATGGCGGCCGTAGGAAAAATAAAGTTGATGAAGTGACACATCGTTGAAATGGGACTCAAATGGTCATTTTAAAAATGTAAAAATCCAATATGGCGGCCGTATGAAAAAACAAAGTTGATGATGGTTGACAGGAGACGAAACGTCAGACAAAAATTGTGACAGTGGCATCTTGTAGGCGAGAAAAAACTGCTATAAGAATGTGTTTTCAAATTTGATCCAACTTTAAAAATAGGGCTGTAAAAAAATAAAAACAAAAATGCACCTCTTCGGTTTTTGTCGGATTTCTTCGGAACGGTTTGGAATTTTTTAGGTTTGTAAACGGCATTGATTTGGAAACTAAATTGAGCAACTTTTCTCTAATTTAACCCAAGCTGTAGCTCTTATGGTTTCCAATCTAACAATGTTATCCACTCTTTATCTTGGACACACTGTATATATATAAGATATACGTCATATTATAAATTTTTAAAAAGGTCTTTTTAAGGGTTCTTTAGCTTTCTACAAATATAAAGTGTGTTCCTAAAAAAAATAGCATTGATATGTCATGCTTTTTTGGGACACCCTGTATAATATTTCCCAATTTTTGTAAAAATACGGTGTATTTCTTAAAGTTTATTAAAAAGTTCAGCTCTATAGGTTAAAAAATAAAAAGGTTAAATGGGTGGTCAAAATCTATTCAATGTCCCTGTACGTATTTATGTATGTTAGATCTGAAAAAAAAAGTTGTGGATAAAAAAAGGAATATATTCTAACCAAAGGAATATATATTAACTATTCAAAAGAATGAGGACTTTCGGCTGGTCAAACGCAATATAAAAATATAGTAGAAAGAGTAGAAAATATAGGCAATATGAATACTAAGAAAAACAAATTTGAAAAAATCGGTAAATTGGCATTTGAAATACAGTGCGCAAAATTGAAAATATAGTATAAAATACTCGTTTCATAAGAAATTTTAATATCACTCGCCCTTTAGGGCCCTTGCTATAAAATTATATCTTAAGGTAGTGTTTTAATTTACTTTTTCACGTATGAAACCAGTCCTGACAATAATAGTTATTACAGACATAAGACTTATATATGATAATATAAAAATATGTTACCTACATATTATTATCTAAAATAAAAGAAGCATAAACATCATTTCTTAGGAATAATCATTAATGCACCCGAAAAAAATTAATAAATTAAACATATTCCGATTGATCAAAGTCACGATCAGATCTTCAATTAAACGCATATAATAAAACGCAGTGTTGCCAGATAAAACTATTACATATCAAGAGACATAATTCTTAAAAAACATCACAGTTTTCAAATATTGAACCATTAATCCTATTTCTATTTAATCATAAATAGCAGTATTTTATTTTTCCTTAATCTAGTATTTAAGTGCTTTCAAGAAATCTAATTTTAATAACAATTTAAATTTGACAACGATGGAAGGGGGCTGAAGCCTTCTTTATATATAAACAAGGGATCAAGTAGAATGAATACCAACTCATATAAATAAACATCGCCTTTTCGACTTGGAGTTAATAAATAGAAATGTTTGGCTTTTAGTTAAAAATATGATCATATTTTTAATTGATTCCTCCATCATTTTGTGTCTGAAATGTTATGAATGTAATACATATGAGCAAATCAAGAATACAAAGTTTAATTTCAAAAAAGCAAATTTCAATCTTTTGAATTCGTTAATCCAAAATTAAGAGTGAAATACTGTTTATAAATAAATGATGTAATATTAATGCTGTGAAAACTGAATTTTATAATAAAATACATAATATATTTATTCAGTGTGTTCCCGTGTCAACTCAAATTGGGAGAGCTTTCCTGTATGGGGAGATTATTGAACTAATTAAAATTACAGAATTATATTACAAACAGTCAATATCCTCTTATTGGTATGGTAAATATAAGACAAGACATTAAAAATAAAATAAAAAAGGTCGATAATGAGTATATTGCACAAGTTGAGCTAAGTTTATATAATGATCCCAAATTTTTCTGGTTCTATGTAAAGAATCAAAAGGATGATGACGAAATTCCAGCAGAGATCAGTTACAACAATTTGTGCTTCTCAGGCACAAAGAATATTGCCGACGTTTTTGCTTTGTATTTCAGCTCTGTTTTTACATCGAAGAAACCACTGGATCAGACTGTTGTGTCCAAAGATTATTTTTGTGAGCTTCTTTTTACTGATCTTAAAAAGTTAAAGGGCAACAGAGCTATTGGACCAGATGGGTTACCGGGCTATATAGTCAAAGGTTATAGGAAGTCCTTAGTACAGCCTTTCATATTTAATCTTAGTCTCCTTACAGCAACTTATCCTACAGACTCGCGTATTAGAAGAATAGTGCCATTTTTAAAGGTTCAGTTAACCATAAGGTAACTAATTATCGATCCATAACTATAGTAAACACTAACTCGAAATTTTTTGAGATAGTTCTCTTTAGTAGAATGTATGACTTGGTAAAACATAGATTCTCTCAAGTTAAATCAACATCTGCCAATTTGTTTACCGTTTCTGTGCTGTGATTGTACTGAATATTTAAAAAATCACCATATTTCGTCTTCGTGCAAAAGTTTTTCACCAAATGTGGTGAAAAATCACCGTGTCTGACAACGCTGTTAAAAAACCTACAATTGTGGGAAGGGAGCATTTAGCCGTCTAGTCATATAATACATAATCAAATCGTAATATCAATTATGAATACATTTGCATTTATTTTATAAACTGTCGAAGCGTACCTATTTGCATATTGTTTTTTATATCTTCTTTTTATAAATGCTTCTTGTTTCCATTTAAGCAATTTTGCGCCTGCCACAGCGTTCTAATTTCTTAAGGAAACATTAAACACATTCATAAGACCTGACGAGTAGTCTTTTGCATATTTGTTTTGATAGTCAGCAAGAATAAAAAATAATAATGGTCTTTGGCAATAATTATGCTTGGCTGGGTGAATTAAAATGATAAAACTGCAGTTTGTTTGCAAGAAAGAAGTACGTTATAGGTTTTAGAATAATTATTATACTGTGTGGACATTTTAACAACCGTTTTTTTTCTCTAGTAACTTGTAATAATTAGACAGAGGTAGGGATGTTAATAACCGGTGGTTAAAACCGAAAAACCGGTGTTTCTTATTCGGTTAACCGGTTATAATCAGTTATTTTTTGTCTCCAGTTATAACCGGCTTTTTTTTACAGACACCCAATAACCGGTAATAAACAACGAAACATTTTTATTCAATCAAAAAAATGTATTTCAAATATAGAATAATTCGAATAAGTAGCAACAATCAGTGCACATTACTAGTATGTATAATAAAGCACACAGTGGACGCAGTGGCGGCTCGTGAGTATATTGAAGGGTGAGGCTACATGAGGTTAATTTTGTTTAAATGTGAATAAAATTTCCATGTCACCCATGAGGTATTATTCTGCGACGCGTTGACCTTTTTTTTTAATGGAGGTCATCGCTAATAGCCCTACTAAACCATTAAAAACTAAAAAAATAAACTCTAAAAAAAGTAAATAAAAAGTAAACAAAACAAGTAAAATATGTACACCTATCACTAAAATATAGCGGGGATTGCGATAATAAAAACATAATTTAGTTTATTAAAACTTAAAATAAATAGTTGTATGAAATAAGATAAAAAAACTACTTTTTGTACATTAAATCTATACGTCTGTCTTTTAAGGTTGCAAATTTATCTATAATTTGGTCGTAAAAGTTTTGGTCTTCACTAAGTTCTCTTCTAGGTTTTGATCCGTTTAAGACATGAAAAATTTCGTTCGGCCGATACACTTGTTGCGGGAATAGTTAAAACTAAATTAAAAAGCTTATATGCTTCCGCAAAAATTGCTTTAAAATCTTTAAATAACAAAGCTAGACTTTTTTCGACATCTAAATTTGAAAATTGTTCATCCCTATACAATACAGAAAGCTCATTCTTTAATCTATCTCTGTCAAAAATGTTTCTATAATTTTTTAATAAATTATTTAATAAGTCGTCTGGAAAGCATTTAACATATTCCGAATATTTTGTGCAATCGACTAAAGCAAAGAAATTTAAATTATTTAAATTTTCAAACCGCGTCCCTAATTGAAGAATTATACAATCTATTATTTCGAAATATAATATTTTATATTTAGTAAAAATATCAAAGTCGCTAGAACATTGTCCTCGACGTGTGTTAGTTGGCAGAATAGTGGCTTTTTTAGCAATATTGAAAAGTTCTTTGAAATTTTATATCTAAATGCTTTAACTGCAATATTTGAAACAGTACATCAGTGCAGCTAAAAATTTGTTTAAAAATATGCGTTAAAAGGCAAAATTCGAAATCATTAAAATGCTTTAGAAATCCTTTTGCACCATTAATAGATTCTGTTCCAGAACTTAAGTCATTAATAATAGTTTCAAATACTATAATTAAATTGTCCCATTCATTAGCCACTAAGTTTAAAATTTTAGACCGTGTATACCATCGCGTTTCTACAGCTCGCGGAATTCTTTTACCTACTCTCTGATTAAGCACAAAAGACCGTTTTGGTGATTGGTGGAAATAATTTGGTATTCCTAATTAAGTGGCAAAAAATATACGACTTTGGGTAATCAGTTTTGTTCCCTGTTGTAAAACTAGATTTAATCTGTGGGCGCAACAATGAGTAAACATCAACGACATGGAAATAATATAGACCCGGTTGTTTACATTTTGGAGGAATCCAACATTAACCCTGGTTTGCCAAACCGTTACTGTGGCCAGATTATAACGGATATCATCCTTTGTACTATTACCTAAATAAACAAGGAATTCCAGAAATTCCTAGTATAAATTTCATATAGAATATTTTAAAACTGATAATTAAATAGCTTATTATAAATAACTCAAACCGAATCTGTTTTAAATGTAATTTAAATCTTCTGTAATTATTATTCCTCATTTCAAGAAATAAAGCCCAGAATTATCGGCAACGTCGAAATTCTACCTTTTACGAGTTTACTACAGATTTCTTTCGGGATTATTCGGAAGACGCCGAAGACGATCGTTGTCATTCATTATTTGGACCTATTTGGTGCGCGGCGTTGTAATTGTTCAAGTTGGTGAAATAAGTGCTTTTCAGAAATCTAAGTGTTTTGTGTGGCTATTTTCAAGAATCTGTTAAAAAAACTTTTAGAAAATGGTGCGAACGTGCTTTATTTGCAGAAAAAGGGACGATTTAAACCCAGAAGTTTGTTTTCGAAGGTAAGTAAGTTTATGTCATACCAGTGCTGTAGTTGAAGGGTAAAATCACCGTCTAATAGCGTTCTTATATTTGCAAATGAAATATTGTTTTTGTATTGCACATTTCCGTTGGGCTTAAATTAAATTTTTATAACTTCAACTGATCTATAAAGTCGAAGACACGTATGATAAACGGAGTAAAGCGTTTTGCTAATTTATATATTTGTGAAAAGTTTCAAATATTCCCCTAAAATTTCTCAAATCACCTTTTTTGAGGTTAATAAACAACATAAATATACTATTTGGTAAAGCATAGGTACTAAATTTTAATTGAGTAAGCTGTAAGACCCACTATTTTATGTTGTCATTAATTACTTCAGGATGGTTTGCATTTTGGATGAAATTTTCAAGGAATATTTAGGGTAGTGTCAGAGTTCTCATATAGCAAGCATATACAAAAAAATGAAAATAGCGGAATGGCGTTACTTTTCAATTTTTCATTTACTATAGATTTTCCTTAATGAATTTGAAATGCTTTAATTTATTGCCTAAAATTTGGTTTTGAAAAATAAGTATTCAAAAAAGTAAATAAATACCATCCTGAGGTACATTATCCCAACTAGGGAGTTTTTATAATGAATGTTAAAAATATTAAACATCTTGGCACAAAATATTTATACTGTCAATAAGTGAAATGTATAGTGGGGAAGGTGGATGGTGGGGAAAAAAGGGGGTAAATTGAAGGATAAATACTGTAAAGATATTGTTTTTCATAATATGGTTTTTGTGGTTTTTAGGGACACGAAGTTCAATTTTGTATTCATATTAATATTGGGCCATGTTTATTGCTGATTTTCTGTACATATGAATAGATCCAATACATGTAAAGGTGGTGCATTTTTATATAATATTCCTTGCCACGAACCTGGCAAACTTTTAAAAGTAGTGGACCCAAATTTGTACCTAACTTCGCGTAAATAGAACTAAAATGTGTTGGAAAAAGGGTGAAATCAAAATGTTTTGAAAAACAAACCCAATTTCCTATGAAGTCGGTGATAAGCTGATAAAGAAAGGTATTAAATAAGCATTATACTCTTGGTATACCCATCAAAACACAATGTGGGTCCATGTAACAAAATTTAGTTTTATCTTCATCTTTAGTAACAATAGTAATAAGAACTCACCCTGTTATTGGTTGCATTTTGTCATGGAAATGCTTGTTCTTTAATGACTAAGCTTATTGCTAATAATAAATATTGCCACATGAACCATTACATAAATATGTCTTTTGCAGGCACGTAGCCAGGATTTCAGTTCTAGGGGGGGGATCCAACCCTGTCAAAACCAATTCAATGACAAAAATATAATTAACAAGAATGCTTTTTTTTCACTTGTTGCTAGCCCCCCTGCAAGTGCAACAAAATATGAAAAAAAGTTGCAAAAAATTAGTTATTAAGTAAATATTTTAAAATTTAATATATGTACTTATAAACTAGATCTTAAATAATATTCTCGATACCAGAGCTTTAAGCACTCTTTAGAGGATTGAACAGGTTAATATGTACAATTGTTAAAATGTAATGAATCTGTTAATAAAATTTCAAAAAAAATATCTATTAAAACATTGCAGGTAGAGCAATTATGAAAATGTAAAAAATTATAGGTATATCTTGAGCAAATAGGACGTTGGCGACTTTTGCTTAGTATTTTTAGGTTTTATATATTTAATAGTATTTTAATAAATAAGTGCTTAGTCATTTTGTTAATATCGAGGTTAATGTGGTGTTATCTTCCATAGAGGGTCTGAAACCATATTGCTACACTAAAAATCTGGATTTCTTTAATCATAAATGTATTCATCTCACTTTTTAGTACTTTCTTGAAGTTCTAAAACATTATGATATTAGCTAGATATGTGGTATCTCTGGAAATCTTCAAATGCCTACTTTTAATGAGCGTTTGCTTAATTATGTTAGAAACTATCATATTTATGAAAAAATCATTAGGTGCGTCTTTGTTTAGGGTAGCCTCTCATAATTTTTTACATTTACATATTTGCGAAACTTCTTTGCAATTGCAGAATATCTAACAGTGTAAACTTGGCTATTATTAGGGTCTCGCGAGGGGGGGGGGTCCGGACCCCCACAAGGCTTTGTGCCTGGTCTTTTGTCACAGATTCCGTGCTTTTGTGTTTAAGTAAATAAGATATGTCGATCTCAAACATAAGGAATAAAATAATGTTTTATTCTTTTAGTTTTTTCTTTTGAAGAGGATTTTATTTTTAATCCTTCAATTACCCTCCGAGATTTTCTCAGATCTTGACGTTTCAGGGTCCCGAGATGCTGAAAAACATGTTTTTTCAATTCTATCGGTCTGTCTGTCTGTTGGCAGCATAGCTAAATATCTACTTACTCAATTTTGGTCAAAAAGTAAAGGTCACATGGGGTGATTTGTTAACAAAATATTAAAAAAAGTTACCAACAAACTACTTATTCCATTTACCTCAAATTTTGCACTAAAATCAACTATTAGGTAAGAATCAACTGGTAAAATTTGGTATGAAATGGTGGCCTAATAAAATAATTAAAAACTCAGCCTGAAAAAACTTCTTAATGGATTGATTTAAAATTGTATGCAATAATTAATTGTGGAATAAAGACGAACTGGTAAAATCGTAACATTTTTGTAATCGTGAAAAAAGGCACCCTCCCAGGTTTAACAAATCTACACCTGGTAGTATTTATAAAAACCCAATATGGCGGAACAAGATGGCGTCCTAGTGAAATATCAAAAGAATTATTACTAAAATGCTAATTATTCAATTTACCTCGAATTTTGATCAAGTGTTACACAGGAATGAACATTTTGGTATGAATCCAGAATAGCAAAATAAAATGGCGGCGTAATAAATAATTTAAAAATTGACTTGAAAAAACTGCTTATTAGATTAATTTCAAATTTTATGGTAGCATTAAGTGAGGTATAGAGATTAACTGGTAAAGTTGTGATCCAAATTCATGATTGTGAAACAAAATCTCAGCCCAATTAAAATGTTTTAAAAAATCAACGTAACAAACCTCCACTTATTCAATTTATTTTAAATTATGCCCAAAGATCAAGTGTGGCATAGATAGAAACTGGTGAAATATTGGTAGAGATTCCATATGGTGGAATAAAATGGCGCCCAATAAAAATGTTTGCAAAGACTTTATATACCTATAAGTGTTATCAAGTGACTACTTACCGAACTAATAATAATAATAATTTTTTTATGCTATTATACAGTAAAATATTTGTCACACTTCAGTATTCCTAATAAAAAGAAATATTGATAATGAGGGAAGTTCCAGGTAAAAGTTTTTATTCCTTATATTTTTTTAGCGTTCCTGTAAACCGTGAAACCAGGGATATGTGGCTTTCCATTTTTGGTATGGAAAATGGCCCACATATACCAAAACGGCCTGCCCTATGTTCAGATCACTTTTCACCTAGTGAAATTGTTACTCTTGCTGATGGGCGAAAGCAGATTCATCGAGATGCACTTCCACTACCTAACCCATCAATTTTTGTAGACCCTTCATCTTCTAGGTAAATATTATATAATTTTAAAAATTGTTTTTGAAATTTTGTTACATATTGTACATCTTTTTAATACTTATTTATATTTCAGCTCCGAGTATTCTGATTTTACGATCGTTGAGGATTTACCAAGCATAATAAGTTGGTAAGATATTTTTCCAGTAAAAAAAAAACAAAACCAATTAGGCACAGTGAGATCAATTTATCTTGGTACCATTTTAAATGTTAAAAGTCTTTTTTACTTTCTAACTTATCGGAAAGAATCAAAAACTTTTTTTAATTATTAAAAAAAAAAGCATACCAATCTTACAAGATATCACCATAAGTGGTTGGTATTTTTTTAATGGGACATCCTACATATTTTTTACTATTTGGATTCATGCCTATTTGAGGACTATATAATGTGTTATATGTTTTCTCAAAGAGAAAAATTTGACAGATTTGATTATGATAATAAAAATGAAATTCAAAAAAAAGCGGTAATTTACCGTTACCGGTAAATTTATAGTCATGTTGGTGCGGTAAAGTAAAATATTTCCTAAAGAGGTAAATTACCAATTCTACTTTTAATGAATATAAAGTAAACTGTTCTTTCACCTTAAGTGTTTGTGAGATTCCAATAAAATTTGTATCATCCCATGTAAAGAATGAAAATATTGGGTTACCATTGCCTAAAACACTACACGATACTGCTAAAAATGAGATTAATATCGAATAAGCTATAGTGATTATATGTTTTTAAATAATTGAAGTTATATCGGTTCTAAACTTAATATAAAGCTATATAATTTCGTTTTCTTTTTCAGGCCTCACTTTCAGGATCTGCTCTTGAGATATTTGAAAGGATGTTAAAAGGGCCAACAAGACAAAAATATAATCCTCAACTTAGGTCGTTCGCGTTAACGTTGTCATTTTACTCATCAAAGGCCTATTCCTTTGTCAGGAACACTTTTAATCGCTCTTTGCCACATCTAGAGACAATTTCAAAGTGGTTCAGAGCTGTCGATGGCAGTCCTGGATTTACGCAAGAAGCCCTTAAAGCTCTTACATTGAAACAAAAAGACTCTTCGAGACCATTATTGTGCAATTTGGTCATGGACGAAATGTCGATAAGGCGTCAAGTGGAGTGGACAGGGCAAAAGTTTACGGGATATGTTGACATCGGAACCAACATCGACGATGATACACTGCCAGAAGCCAGAGAAGCATTAGTGTTTATGCTAGTATGCATAAATGGACATTGGAAAGTGCCTGTTGGTTACTTTTTACTAGATGGCCTGTCCTCTAGTGAAAAAGCTGGATTAGTAAATAAATGTTTACAATTTGTCCATGAAAGTGGCATTGTTATAACATCACTGACGTTTGATGGTGCAGCAGCCAATATGTCAATGTGCGAAAAACTAGGTGCAGATTTTACAGACCCACTTAATTTAAAAACATGGTTTTCTCATCCAATGACATGTGATCCCATATATATAATGCTTGACGCTTGTCATATGATAAAGCTTATTAGAAACTGCCTAGCCACCCAATCAGGCATAAAGGATATTGACAACCGAGACGTAAAATGGGAGTATATAACAAAACTAGTTGAAAAACAGAATCTAGAAGGTCTACATGCTGCAACTAAAATAAGAATGAGGCATCTTCAGTGGGACCGAGAAAAAATGAAGGTCCGGTTGGCAACCCAGACAATAAGTAAGAGTGTCAGTGATGCATTAATTTTTCTTCAAAAGGACATGAATTGTCCAGAATTCTTAAATTCTGAGGGGACTTCAAATTTTGTATTAAATTTTAACAATCTATTTGATCTTCTTAATTCCCGTAATAGGTTTTCTAAATATTTGTATAAAAGGCCAATTTCTGAAAAAACGGCTGCAACATTTTTTGAATTTTTTGAAAAGATAAAGACATATATTGTTGGTTTAACTCTTAAAAATAGACCAATTTTAAAATCAGCTAGAAAAACTGGCTTTCTGGGTTTTTTAATATGTATTGAAAGCATTAAAAAAATGTACGATACCTATGTGACTAATAAGAAGCTGCTCAAGTATATTTTAACATATAAGCTATCTCAAGATCATTTAGAGTTATTTTTTGGGGCTATTCGCAGCAGGGGAGGATTCAATAACAATCCAACAGCGAGACAATTTGAGACATCATATAAACGTTTACTGGTACACTCAGAAATTACTGGTCCAAATTCTGGAAATACTGTGAATTTAGAGAACATCACAATTTTATCATGTGGATCCAGTAATAAATTATCAACTACAGAGGCAGGAGATTTACGACAAAGTGACGAATATTTAAGCTTTGAAAAAAGTGTCAAAGAAGAGATCCAAAATAATTATTTGAATTCAAATGCTTGGGATCTAACTATTTATGTTGAAGATATAATTAGTTATATTGCAGGCTTTGTGGTGAAAGGACTTAAAAAATGCATCAGCTGTCCCAAATGTTTATTTATATTAGAAAGTGATGTGTCCAGCTCACTTCTTCAAGAAAGAAAAACATATGGAAAACTTGTAAAAGCAAACAAATTTGTGATAGAAATATGTAAAGCAGCTGAGAAATTTTTTAGGTTTTTTCACAATTCAAAAAATATTTTTAATAGAAAAATTCCGAATTTGTTACAAGTGTTGGTGACAAATGGACTTAATACTTTGCCTACCTCTGTATTTGATACATTTGGCGACCACATGTTTGACGAGGAAATTTTAAATGAGCATCCTATTCAAATGGCAAAATTAATTTTAAAATCTTACTTTAAAATAAGAATTTACTACGAGACAGTTAAAAAACTTGATCTAAATAAAAAGAACCGTACTCGTAGTATCAACACTAAAGCAATATTATTTCGAAATGAATAATTGAACAGGACCGTCCAGTTTTTGCCTTTTTTTACCTAGAACTTAATGCAAATACCGACTTAAGCTTAAATATTTTTTAAGTCGCAGTCTTAGACTCGCTCCAAGAACTCTGTTTAAAATTATCCTTAATTACTTATTCAAAAAATATATTTATGTATAGTGTTTGGATGCCTAATATCCAAGATTATAATGTCTATTAGTTTGATGCCCACTATATATATATATATATATATATATATATATATATATATATATATATATATATATATATATATATATATATATATATATATATATATATATATAATATATATATATATATAATATATAAGTCTGCCTTCGCCAGGGATAGGGTATTTGTATTTACCTAATGTTTGACTTGAAATTATACTACGAATAAACTGCATATGCGAGCTTAGATTAAGCAATTGCAGCGCGTTCATCATTGTGTACGGAATTTAAACCCTTTTAATTTAAACCAACAAACTTAATCCGCATTGTTTTTCGTTTTTTTTTTACTTACACATCATCATTAGGTGTCAAAGAATCTCTATACCAAATTTCAAGTTTCTGGGAGATCGGGAAGCACAAGACATTTTAGGGATTTTATATATTGGTTTGATGAGTTTTATTGTAAAAGTCAGATTTAACAAATAGTCTCATATATGATGTATATTGTTTTGTGATAAAATGGTGAACGTATATAAGCAGTATATTAACCTTGATTAATCACCACAACTGCCTACATCGCGTGGCGTAAACGATTCAAAATGGGGCCGCATTTCGCCATTTTTAACGTTTTTTCAATATGCTTGTTATGGGACCATCTCAGCAATATTCAACATTTCATCCAAATGGTTCAAACCATTGCGGAGTAATCGGTGCACACACAAAAAAAGTCATTGAAGATAAGTGGGTTAATTTTCCCACTAACTTATATTTTTGTACCCAATACTTTCAGATTATGACATCGAGTTTGAAGAAACATTTCAGAAAACTGCTGTTAGTTTATTATACAACGTTATCAATATCGATTTTGTGTCGTTAGAGTCATAACCAGTGAATCATGACTTACAACTAACTAGTATAATCACTTTATGTATATGAATTCAAAGCAATTACATACTGGTATTATATTAGAGTAGTATATAAACCAATTTTATTATCATTTAAATTTAAATAATTGGCCTGATACGTAATTGTTTATGTAACATACTAAGTGCGTAAAGTGGTATTATTTGCAGTAATAAATTTCGTTAGATTACGCCCAAGAGGTCTTCTAAAAGACACGAGTGCAAAAATGTTATGATATTATATAAATAATCTTTTCAAAATCGTTTAAGACATTTTTCAGATCGTAGATATTTTTCTTTTAATAGTGTAAATATTAAATCGTAACTGCTAAAAACATGAAAAATATTTTTATAATTTTTAGATTTAATTTATTGAGTATCAAGTGTCTTAAAAATTATATTTTTAAACATGATAATGAAGTAAACAAATAGTATATTATAATGTAAGGAGAATAAGAGATACTTTATGTGCTAAGCGTTGGCAATCCATGCCAAACACTTAAAGTCTCTTATTCTTTGAATAATATAGGAAATATTAATAATTTTGTACATTAATTAGTATAGGGTAGTTAATATTAAACTTAATATGTATTGACAAAATAAACCATCCACAATACATTCTAATTGCTTATTTCGCGAATTAAAATACCTTATATAATTATTGATACAATTGTATTAAATCAGCTTCTTGCTAACGTTTTATATATATATATATATATATATATATATATATATATATATATATATATATATATATATATATATATATAAAAATTGGACTTCTTTCTTGGGTATAGGTTTATTTTATTATAAAATTGCTCATTCCTTTATTTTTTTTTGGTATATATGGCTTTCCTTACCTATCTACAATAAGGAAAGCCATATATACCAAAAAAAAATAACAAAGGAATGAGCAATTTTTGAGAAAGCCTACTATGATAGGCGAAACGTCAAGTTAATCCCATTGTTCGATTTTGCAAATAAACCTATATATATATATATATATATATATATATATATATATATATATATATATATATATATATATATATATATATATATATATATTTAAATTTCCTATTTTGAAAATTGTCCTTGAATCATTAAATATGTAATAGACGAGTTTAATTATTATATATAAATAATGAAATATTAAATTAATATGCTGTTACTTTTGTTTTGTCGATAATAATAGTTGTTTGTTATTATCAAACCGTTTATAAATAAATTATACCAAATTTTTAAACTTTGTTTTATTTTTATAAACCACGTGTCTGGGTAAAAATTTATAAAGTGCAGCACCACTTTTAACCTTGTTATTTAATTTTTATAAAAAAAAATTAAGTTTCAAATATAGTGTAAAATATTATACAGGGTGCTTCAGAATCACCAAGAAGTTTCGATTTTTTATTGGAACATATTGCATGTTAATGCATTTATTTACTTTTTTCATTATTGATTTCTTGATAAAAGTTGGTGGTTCAAAAAAAATATTTTTGATAGTAATAAACTTTAGATCAGGATGCTCAAAAAAGTGGATTTCACTAACAATTTCAAAAAAATAAAATTTTTCTGACGGTAGTTTTAAGAGCCATAAAAAATCGTAAATATAAACTGAGTAAAATTTTTTATATTATAGTTATGGAGATATTTAAGGTCAAACAGCAAAAAAACATTTTTCTATTTAAATTTCTCCTTAGCTATTACTAATATGACATAACTAATACTAAACCTTTTTTTACGGCCGCGGCAGTCACAAATTTTAATTTTTGAAATACACTTTTTCGTATTTTTTGAATATCCTGTATATCTGACTCAAAGTTGAATATTGCAAAAACAATTTTTTCGACAAGCACTAAGTTTTATCAAGAAGAAAGTTTTTCGAGAAATTGATAATAAAAAACGTTTCCCATTTAGCGCAGACTTTTCCACGACATAATATCTAAATTAATTGTTTTCAAGTTATTATTAAAACTCTCACTTTTGCAATGTGAAGTCGTTCCTGTTCATCTTAGAACAAAAAAAATTGTCGTATCCACCATACTAATATTTGGGCTCAAAAAAATATAGCAAATAATACATTATCTCAAAAATAGCTACGCCACTGGTAAGCCTTGCGAAGATATCTGACAGCGTTGCAATTTTCACCGCAAACTACTCTTTATGCGATCAGTCCGTCTTTTTCCCACTCATACACAACAACAAATTGATGTTTGATTCTATTTATTTCATTTTTATGAATGAAATGCTGGGTCTATTTCTTTTTGACGTCATTGGTAAACATAGCTAAAGGAGCAATAAATCTAACTTTTGTTTGAAGCCCATTTATTTCACCTGCCATAACACTAGCCCCATCGTAACACTGCGCGACCAATTTATTTTTAAAGTCATAAGGCTCTAATTTGTATTAAATGAAAAAGGCTCTCTGCTGTTCTTTATCGCTAACGTCAAAAAATCCTAAAAATCTTTCTTTTAAAGATCCGTTGGTCACATACCTAACTGTTATCGAACACTGTGATTTTTCTGTTATATCAGTACTATCATCCGCATTGGACGTTGTCAGAGCAAACATAACCTAAATTTCGTTTTATTTTATGAAGGTTTTGTACTTGTTTATGTATAGACGTTCTATAAACAAGGGTTTTGTTTTGTAGTGATTACTTAAGTATAAAGCCTGGGTTATAGACTGAAAAAGTTTGCATGTTGCGTCGTCCGTTTCAGATATGCGTTTTCGCTGGTTTTTAGCCCGTCTTATAGAGTGACAACGTTTGCGCTTTGAGTCGCCTGTAGAACTGACCTTACTTTTATGTTTCTATTTATCACCTTTTTGAGTAATGCAATTTGGTCTTGCTTGTTTTTAAGTTTAAGGGCTTTTTTTTATTTGCTGAAAATGGATAATCAAAATCATTGTAACGATGCCTAGTAAAGATCAGGCAATGTGGACATATTAATGTGTGCCGCAGCTATAAAGTTATTGAAAAGAAGGTGGCGAGTTCGGCTGTTAATTGGGGTAGAAATACTCAAAACTCCTACCAGTATTATCCGAAAATTAAATACAATAACCCCAAGCAGTTTTTTTTTTAAATGAACGAGGATGTTATGTGTATATATTAATGTCAAATTTAATACGAAAGACGATCGTTTTGAAAAGCTCTTTCAAATCCAGTAACTTCATTAGTTGCAGCTTAACGCAAAAGCCGATTTACGCTAGTTGCTTCCATCAAAGTTAAAGATCACCAGGGAAGAGGAAACCCAAACTGATAAAATGTAGCTTAACAACTCCTTTTTTATTTGTAGCAAATTGTTATTCGTTTGTATTGTTATTGTTACTCAATCTATTAAATGGCTATTCAGGGCCGTTTTTAGGGGTGCGCACAGTGTGCCGGCACAAAGGCGGCCTAATTAATGGGGCGGCCGCAGGCCGCCCGCCAAAAACACAAAATTAGCCATTTGATTACAAAAATATACCTATATTTTTGTTTTCAAAATAAAGAAAAATTAAATTACATTTTGTTAGGCTTTTAAGATAAAACATTCATAAGAAATTTATTACCGGTCATTTCTTTTTTTGCTGTGCATGAGTTGCCGAAATTACAATAGAACTATTTATAGCAGCGTTCCTTGGAAAAGCAATAAAAATGATAGATAAGGGCGGCCGCCTTTCAATGCAAAAATGTTTGTTTATACTTCATAATTGGTATGTGTACAGTATATAGTTTTATATAGCTCTATATACTGTAGAATGGGGCAGTTTTTAAATGTTTTGTTTTTCTTTTTAGTATTCGATTAACTAGCGAGAGTTTAACAGTGATATAAAGTGTTTGTTGTTTAGTTATTTTTTTCTACATTTTGCAAAAGTGAAATTTCAAAAGAAACAAATTTTCGTAATTCAAAAAGGTAAGTTCTTCGGATAGATATTACTTTACTTAATATTACCCCATCCAAATCCGCATCTTACGTTTTGGATTTAATATTAAACATGTGAAAAAAAATTTTTTTTAGCTTGAGATCTAAAAGTGGTTTATTGTTAATTTTATGTCTAGATTAATTTTCTATATTTCAAGTTTTAAAAAATGAATAAAGTAGTTTTACTAATTTACTTATCTAATAAAAATATAATAATTATATTTATTTTTTGGGTCATTTTAAAAACAAAATCTGATGCTAGATTACAATTTTACTTATTATTTATAAAAAATTCCATTTGGTGCGAACTTAATTGGGGATACTATAAAATTATATCTTCGCAGATTCAGAACTATTACATAAACTAAATTTTCTAACTTTAATTACCTTTCAATTTTATTTCCAGATGTCCGATAGAAAAACAAAACGTTTATCTGGAGCTCAATATAAAAAAAGAAAATTAGAAAAGGAAGAAAACAAAAAAAACTTAAGTGGATCTTTGCAAAAATATTTAGTTCTATCAACATCGTCACAGGGTACAGATACAATTGAGGATGAAAATGTAAAGGATGCACATAAAGTAAGCGACCCTGAAGAAAAAAAACACCCTGAATCAAATACAGAAATAGATAATGAAGAAAAGATGCTCTTAACCGATGATAATCCTAACTTAAACGAAGTTATCCCTGAAACTAATGATGATTTTGATGTCAGCGACCCATTCACCTGGCCGGATATTTTACAAAAACAAGTTATTGAGCAAATAGTACAAAACGATTTTCAGCATATAGAAAAAAAATTTCCTTCTGATGAATCGGGAAGGAAATTTTCTTCAACTCAATATTTTCGAATTTTGCCAAATGGTGAAAAAATTAAAAGAGCTTGGTTGGTATACTCTTGTAGAGCAAATTGCATTTTTTGTCTTTGTTGTAAAATATTTTGTAAGGAAGTGTTTAAGTTAAATAGCAAAATGGGGTATTCTGATTGGCGACATCTTTCACATATTTTATCCAAGCATGAATCTTCTGTACATCACTTGCAAGCTAATCAAAAATGGGTTGAGTTAAAAATGTCATTAAATAAAAAATTAACTATTGACAAAGAACGGCAAAATTATTTTGAACTTGAAAGGGAACGCTGGCGCTCTATCTTAAAAAGAGTTATTGCAATTATTCAATTTTTAGCTGGACAATCATTGGCATTTTGTGGAAAAAGTTCCGTCCTATACATACAAAATAATGGCAATTTTTTAAAAGCTGTTGAAATGGTGGCAAAATTTGACCCAGTGTTATCCGATCATCTAAAAAAAATTACAAAGACCCAAGAATCAAAAAGTGAAATAACTCACTATTTGGGAATTCATTTTCAAAACGAAATAATTACTTTGCTAGCAAAAAATATTTGCCATCATTTTACGACACTCTTAAAAAAATCCAAATATTTTTCCATACTCTTCTACTCCAGATGCAAGTCATACAGAGCAAATTACATTTGTAGTCAGATATGTAGACTGTAACGAAGAAAATGTTGTCATAAAAGAGTGTTTTTTGGGTTTTTTTCCTATTTTATATACAACTGGGGAAGGGATTTTTAACCTATTGGTTAATGATATTTTGCCTAAGTTTGAATTAGATATTAGGGATATAAGAGGTCAGGGCTATGATAATGGGGCCAATATGTCCGGAAAACATATCGGACTTCAACAAAGGGTAAAAAATGTTAATTCCAGGGCTATATTTGTTCCTTGCACCGCTCACACACTAAATCTAGTAATAAACGATTCCGCTAAAATCTCCCACGAAACAATACATTTTTTTAACATCGTGCAGAAACTGTATGTATTCTTTTCTTCTTCTCCTTTTCGTTGGGATGTTTTGAAAAAAAATGTTAGTAATTTAAATCTTACATCGGTAAGTGACACCCGATGGGAAAGCAGAGTTAAAGCGCTTAGACCACTTCGGAATCAACTAGGAAATATTTGTAAAGCTTTGGTTGAGCTTTCAGAAGATGTTACAAGAGACTCAAAAACAAAACTAAGTGCCAATTCATTATTAGAAAAAATAAAATCATTTACTTTTATCTGTAGCTTAGTCATATGGTACGAGTTATTAGTTAAAATTGACGTAGTCAGTAAATTATTGCAAAAAATTAATATTGATCTGACTCAGTGTGTCACATCATTAAAACATGTACTTAACTTTATTAACGAAATGCGATCGGACCAGTTTTAACACTTACATAGAAATTTCATCCAATTTAGCAAATGAAATTGATGTGGAACCAGATTTGCCAGAAGTTCGTATAAGGCGGAAAAAATCCCAATTTAGTTATGAAAGTACAGACAATGTATTAACTAACGAACGAGAGAAATTTAAAATAAATTTTTATTATACTGTTATTGACCGAGCTAGAATATCAGTAGAAGAAAGGTTTAATTCTCTTTCGTATTGCAGTAATATTTTTAACTTTTTAACACGGTTTCATGATGTGACATCGGATGATTTAAAACAAAAATGCGTTGAACTTGAAATCGCATTAACCGAAGACGAATCGAGGGATATAAGTGGCGTAGAACTATTTGAAGAAATTGTTACATTTAAATCTCTAACAGATCAAATCAAACCTATTGAGATTCTAAAATTTCTTTATAGTAATATTTGGTCTCATCTTTTCCTAATTTATGTATAAGCTTGAGAATTTTTTTAACAATACCAGTAACGGTTGCATCTGGTGAACGGTCATTCTCAAAATTAAAAATAATAAAAAACTATTTAAGATCTTCTATGTCACAGGAAAGGCTTACAAATTTAGGTATAATTGCCATTGAAATGAAATTTGTGAAAATTTAGACCATAATAAAATAATAGACGAGTTCGCAAGTACAAAAGCCAGAAAAATATTTTTGAAATGAAGAGGTTGTTTTTTTATTGGGACTTGCTTAGTTTTATACTTAGATACAATATAAAAGATACCAATTTTTGTTTGTTTGGCTTTTATATTATTTGATATTTAAATTGTATTTTGTTTTATGTTGTTTATTGTTTCGTTTAATAGATTATTACCTTATGTTATGATACAATGTTACTTGTTAATGTATACGTAGGAACTTAAATATATTTTTTTGTTCAATAAATATTGTTTTTTTTTTGTTATAAAAGGGCGGCCGTTTTATTTCTGCACAAAGGCGGCCGAGGGGCTAGGAACGGCCCTGTGGCTATTAGTGATCAAGAGCGCAAAGTGAGCTAGAAATTTACTTGCTGTCTAGCGAGAGCGGGAATTTCACTTTGTACAAGGATTACACACATAATTTTTTGGGAAAATATTTATATAAATTGAAAATTAAATTACTGAAAGGGTTTTTATGAACCGAGTAAAAAAATGTTCCTGGCTCGATTAAAAATCATATCTACTGTTTATGTATGTGAACGTTTTTAGTTTTATTATCATTTGCTTTGTATTTAACTTATTTACGTTTTCATTCTCTAATATATTTTTTGCAATAATTATTCTGGTGTTATTAAAAAAATAACCGAACCACCGGTTAACCGGAAAAACCAGTGTTTTGTATCAATTACAACCGAGCAGTTATTCTTGGTAGTAAAATAACCGGTTAACCGAAAAACCAGTGTTTTAAAAAAATTTGACATCCCTAGACAGAGGGATTCGATTTTAATTCTCTCGTTAATCCTGTCAAAGATATTTGACGTTAAAATGCATATTTAGATGTTATCTCGAGAATTAAGTACTATAAGTACCGTAAGTAAGATTTTCTTTATTTTACAATTTTTCAACCGACTTGAAAAATGGGGGAGGTTCAGTGGCGCAACTAGGGGGGGGGGCTAGCAATTTTAGCTAATTGGCGAGGGATATTAGCAAATATCACAGCATTTTAGCCCATATATGATTATCTGTGCTACTTGAGCTGGTATACAGGGTAGACCAAAAAGGAGAAGGCACTTTGGCAGGTTTCCTGTCAACAGGTCGAGTAAAATATATGTTATACGGGAGAAGTGATAACTTTAAACTCCCTAAAATTTTTATATACGAGTTTCATCGTTCTATGTAACTTTAAGTGTCGTAATTTATTAAAAAAAATATATGTTTTTTGACAACTGTCATAGATATTAATCAAATCATATATAGCCAAAACATAAAAACTTATCGGGAGTTTATAATTAAATCATAGCCGTACGAAAAAATGGTTAAAACTGGTTTTATCCTATCATCAATATTATCTTATAAGTGTCAGGGCTTGAGCCCCCCCAAAAGTCTATGTCTAGTTGCGCCACTGGGGAGGTTATCAGGTTATGTACAGGGTTTTCGGTTATATTTTGAACGGGGACTACACGCTTTATTGTTAGAGGTAGAAAAAAAAATGTTAAACTCAAAAGTTGTTGGGTTTTGTTAACGTTTTGCTAAAAAGATTAAAAAAATGACAATTGCAAATTAAAAAATTGAGCATCGACTTTATTATTTTCAATGCTACACCCAGTATGTTTTTAATTCGTTGGAAAGAACATTTTTTTTCTGATTTTCAAAATATATACTTTCAGACTAGCGGTTATCGCATAAATTTGGTGGAAAAATCAAGTGCTCTGACTCAGTGGCGGCTCGTGGTGAATTATATTGGGAGGTCAATAATAAATTTAAAAATAGGCATACTTAAAATAAAAATAAATATCTTATCTTAAAATTGAGTTTTAAATTCTCTTGAAATTTAGGTCGGAGAGTTCTTTAGAATTGGAAAAATGCTGAATTTCGTTTTATAAACGATTTCTCGATACTTAACATTGCTAAAGCAGATAGTCTAATCTTGGCCCAACTCCTCAACAAAATTTATAAGCCCTCGAAAAACCCCTGTATTTTCACACAAAGCCGTTTCATCATGGCCACGTAGTGCCAGCTTGAATGCCCCACAAAATTTTTCACAATCTATAATTTTGTTTAAAATATAACGATTTTTGGATACATTTTCATTAAAATTTCTAAGGGATTTTCTATAAGCTGTGTCTAGCTGAGTGCGAATAACAACACTTCCGACCGTAGTATAGTTCACCGAACATTTCATGTGATTTGCAGAAAACGCATATTTTTTTATTTTTTTTTTAAGTGTTTTAAGTCTTTAACACAGGTTTTGCCCCATAATGAGTCCGACGAGTCCTTAGAAAACAACAAACAAACATAACAGTAAAATGAGTCAGAGACTTCACAACCACATATCCAGTTAGCTAAATCGTACATACTTTTGCGAAAGTTTCGATGAACCTCTTTATTTTTGTCATATACTGGCAAATTGCGACCACTTACCTTGAATTCGGTTACTTTCTCAAAATTAAGTTCGTTAGCACTCATTAGTTGTTTAATTTTTTGTACTACCGACATTTTATTTCATCGCATTCACAACTCAAACCTAGACCACCTTGAAATTGGTTATTTTTGTAAAATTAAGTTCATAGGCGTTTTTTAGTTGTTTATTTTTTTGCACATTTTATTTCCTGTATATTTCCAACTCACTCATGGATCATAAAAATAAAAATATATATTACAAAAAACAGTAAATAAATCAATTTCCATCGATTAAAAACGTGCAAAACAATATCGAGTTAGAATATCGACCGCGCGACCTCTGAACAATTGAACTTCCGCATGCCGACGTGATGCCGCGACCGATCGATCGAATTATAAGAAGAGACCGGCTGATGACTCACATCGCGATTTCATATTCCATTTGCTATCACGTTCGGCTGCCGCTCGGTAGCTGTGAAATCTTCGGGTACTTTCGTCAAGCTTTAAGGTAATCAGGGCAATTCGGACTGCCCAGCCTAGCTTAGTATAGCGTATTTTATTATGCCTAAGGAACGCAACGAGACCATTCGAACCGCCGCACAGTGTCAAAAATAGGGCCATTTTTGGAAAAAAATCATATTTTTACAAAATATTTAAAATTAATATTTCTTACTTATGCACATTTATTTAGGACATAAATAACATTGTTAATCCAATTTTAAAAAATCCCCTATGCCAATAGGGGAGGCTGGGGCTAAAATCAAATTTGAAAAAATCAATATGGTTACTTTTTTCAAAATTTATTATTTTGAATAAAAATATTATTGATCATAAGTGAAGCTACTAAATCAATAAAAGTTTTATTTTGCTTATTTGTGCCTATGTCTATGAAAGTAATGCATTAATTGTGCTTTTAAATGTTTCAAAAACCTAAGAATCATTAAAAGTACTTTTTTAAATGTATTGTTCTTTATATATTTATTAACTATTTTAAATTTATTATTTTTTTGATAAATTTAATGTTTGTACAGGGTGGTTAGCAACTATAAATTAATTAGGTAACATAGGAATAGCTCAAATCAGGTAAATATTTTATTTGCATATCCGAAACGAAAAATTAACAATTGATTAACAAGAATGTATAATATACATTATACATATTAATATGAAATATATATATAAATAGTAATAACTCTAAAGAATATTTTATAATTATTATAACAATAACAAGAAACTTACATATGTTTTACAATAGAAATGAGGCAACTTAGAGACCTTTAAAATGACTAGGTACCTAATTTAAATACCTTTTAAAATAGATAGTTTATTCAACTATTAAAAATTTCTTTATATCGTCATCAATGTTACCACGATTATTAGTGGTAACTTTTCTGTGTGTAGATAGTTGTGGATCCGATGAAATCAATAAACGATTCATCAAATCTTTGTTTGTATCAATCCTTGAGGTTTTTCTTGTTCTTGTTAATCTCAACTTTTTGATTTCTTTATGGCGAGCTTCTAAGGCTTCCTCAGAAAGCTCGCCTATGGGGAATTAAAAAAATTGGATTACCGAAATTCCATGCACGAGAACTTTATGCACACTGCTTGGCATATAGTACCAACTGTACAAGTGTATATAAAGTTCTCTGGTCTCGTTTAATAAACGCTCAAATTCGCTAACATTAATTTTTTGGCCGCTAGATAGAACTCTCAGGATAATAGAAAAATTTTTAATTAAATTTAAGTCTACCCCTGTTATTTCAGAACTCTTTTCAGGCTTCAAAAAGAATCTCCGCGCAGTATTGCCATCATTGGTTGATCCAAATCCTTGCTTTGGTTTGTCCACCAATAAAGCCATTTGAGTTTTAAATTCATGCTGGATACGTTTTTTGTGTTGATTCACAATTTCTTTATTCTCGGTTCCCTTAATTTGCCATGTCGATATAGGCAACCTGTAACCAATATGAATAACACATTCAAAAAAACGTATCCAGCAATGTAAGGTGGACAAACCAAATCGAAGGTTGGAATCATTAAATGATCTCTGCAATACTGCGCTTTGATTCATTTCTTTTGGACCTGCACCACATATAAAGCAACGTGCAGTTGCATTAGTACCTGATAAAATGTTACCTATACTGCCATCTAACATGGTCAATAACATTTCATAGGTGACGATAACCTCTTTGTCATAAATAAAATATTTATAAGGATTAAGATTAGATATGAGTTCTTTCATTTTACGCTCTTCCTTCCGTACAAGTTCTGCAGTTTCTTTCGTAAATTTCTCCAAATCGGTTTGCCATTCAAAAGGACTCTGGTGAAAATGCAATAAAAAAAATAGATTCATAAGTTGTGGAACTTTGTTCAGAAAATTTCTGTTTGAAAGGGCTGTGCCCCGAGCTGCCGTCAAACCCCCACTTGCACACTAATTTTAAATTAAATTTGTCATCATTACTTATTTCCGAAAGGTTTATAATGTTTAATAGACTTTTTACTGTTTTGTCTAGAATTTCTTGTAGATCTACTTCTGCAGAAACTTCGGTCACTTTTATATTTTTTGGCAAATATGTGTTTTTTAAATTATTTATGACGGTTTCGCTCGGCACACAGCCCTTATGAACTGCATTAATTGAAGATCTCAAAATTCTATATTTTCTGACTGATAAATCTAAATCCAAAGAGAGCGCAAGAGCCTTTTCTGGGGACATAATCCTTGGTTCTTGGCTTGGTAAAAGTTTCTCGGACTCACTTACTACATGAAGAAGTTCTTCATTTGACATACCAGTGACTTTTTCCTTTATTCTAATTTTTTTGGCTTTTGGGCCCAAATCCTCAAAACGTTTCCTAGGTCTGCCTCTTTTAAGACCCTACAAAAACCAAAAAAAAAAAAATCTTCAAAAAATTTAGGTTTTTTGACGTATTGACAAAATAAGACATAAAATTCAAAATAACCCGGTATATACAAATTACAGTAGCCGCCAGAAATAATGTCGCCTCCCTATTTTCCAACTTGACTTCTAGCTCAATGATAAAGACCACATTTATGCCATTATTCCTATCTTTTAGTTTGTAGAGTACAACGTTGCGTAATAACATTGATATTGATTCTTAAAAAAAATAAAAAAGTGACATTATTTTTGAAGGCACATTTTATTTTAAGAAACTTACCACTTTTTTTCCAGTATTTTTACTAACTGGAATAATAATTGCCTTATTTAACCAATTCTCATGTGTCTTTTTAAAGTATTTAATATTTCGATGGCAGTTTTTGAAAAGTCTTCATTTTTAAACAAAAATATTTTGTCATTTGTTCCAATGCATCTCTAGATGGTGTATTTTCTTTATTATCACCAAAATACGCGTTTACTTTTTCGACAACTGCTTTTTCTTTATCGCCATTCCGAGCTCGTAACCAAACCTCTGAAAGATCCCCATTTTTTATGGTTACTGGACTTTCTAAAAAATATCATATTGGCTAGAATCGCAAAAAGTCGCAAAAAAATTATAACAGTTATAAACTATACATATTGAAGTATTGAATAATGCAAAAACTGGAAATATGGTTTTTGGTGTATTTTTTTAAATCTCGATTAAAATTGAAAATTCCAAAAAAAAATAAAGATTTGGAAATTCGACAAACTTTGCGTTAATACATGCTTAAATTTCTTTCTTATTACCTTAAATCATTAACTACGTACCTCTGCTTATTTCTTCCATAATTTATAATCACAATTTTTTACTTAAACGTACGCTTATACCAAAAGAAACTGATGCGTCAGACTTAACTTGTATTGACAGCTTCGAGTAACCTTCAGCTGTTTCCCATTTTCCATGGCTTACTGCAAAGTTTTTAGCAACTTACCTTAAATACATTGGGCATGATATACTTTTATAATCTGTTTTTGATCATTTGCAAATATAAATACTTTTTAATTTTAAAGTTAAAATTTGGTTTTTTTTTCCGCTAAAATGACACTGCGCGGCTAATAATGTAACGTATTTAACTTTTCCCAAGGTTCGCGTTTTATTACAACTATTAGGAGGGACGGTCAAACGAATAATTTATTTTCTGAAATATGTTTGGGGGGTCATTGACCAAATGACCCTATGGAAGAGCTCCCACTCTGGCTCGTAGTAAATTTAACATAGGCGGCTTTGATTTCAATTGTTTTTATTTTAACATGGCCATTTTGTCTCAGGTTTTATGCACCTGATTTACTTTATTTCATAATTATGGGGGTATGCTGACGAAGAAAAAGCAAATATTTTGAAAACGAAACCAATATAGAATGGCGTTTCCTAATTTAGTTGCTCCATCAACATCTGCAATCTATTAAATAGTGAAAAATTTTGAAAACAGAAAGACTGTGACAAGAAAGGAGCGAACTGTCACTAGAAATGAAATAAGAGATATATAAACATTGCTATATTTTCAAGGTAATTTTTAATTATAATTAATTTTAAAGTAAGTTTATATTAAAAGTATATTTTATAGAGGATCCAGAACGATCAATCTCAGAGGCTGTATTAAATTTGAATGAGAAAAAATGTTCACGAAACTCTAAAACATTACAAGTATAGAGATTATAAGTTTAGACCGGTTCAGAACTTCACAGACTTAAACAAAATACAGATTGTTGCGTTTTACCGGGAAATGTTGGCATGGATGCAGTGAGATGAAAATTTTGTTAAAAAAATTCGTTTTACAGATGAAGCTATATTTTCTACGGCAGGAATGTTCAATAGGAGAAATAAACACTTTTGGGCAACTACCAATCCTCATAGGAAACCAAATGTAAAATTTCAGGGCCGAAAGTCTATTTTGGTTTTGTGCGGCATTATAGTCATACATAGTTCTTTAAGTGGCCAAAGATATGTAAATTTATTACGAAATGAGATAGAACAAGCTCTGGAAGAGTTATTTTTCTAGCTTTATAATATTATTTTTCACCACGATGGGGCCTCTTGTCATAATATTATTGAAGTACAGAACACCTTAATAAATATAGTCAAAAGCAGTGTTATCGTGCGGGTCATTTTATCAACGACTAACTTTTTAAGTTTATTTTTCTTTTATTACGTGTAATCATATTCTCCGCATAAAATCCGGAAGATTAATTAGATAGACCTATGATATTTTCATATAAAAAAAAGAGGATAAACATATAAGTACTAGGAGTTGCAAAAATCTTTGAGCTATGTCACTTCAAAGTCAGATTGACAAGTCAGTGGCAAAATGAGTAATAGAAAACAATTTTCGGGTTTTTTGCATCCACAAGCGAAAAAATGGTATTAAATCTAATAAAATATTACGAAAATGAAAATTCACCGGCCAATATCCAGGAGACAGTAGCAAAAGCTCTCGGAATCGGTATAAGGACTGTGCAGAAAATTGTGCATGAAAAAAAGCATAATTTACTACCGAAGGAGATTAAGAAATGTACACGAAAAAAGCCAAAGACAGAAGACTTAAGTGACAATGTAAAAATGGATGTTCGTAATGCAATTTACGATTTATAAACATCAAAAACTAATATAACCCTTCAAGTTTTAAAAGAAGCTTTAAAAAATCGAGGCATATTGGAAATTGGACTAAAATCATTGTCAAAATTAATAAAAATGTTGGGTTTTCGATATAAAAAGGACTGTAATCGAAGATTTTTATGCGAGTTGCCACATATAGGAAGTCAGCGTATCCAGTTTTTAAAGAAATACACGGAAAATGTTAATTCAAAATTTAGAAAAGTGGTATTTTTAGACGAAACTTGGATATTTTCTAATGGAAGTGGTTCGAAATCTTGGCAGGACGAGTCTGTAAGAAGTGTCAAGAGAAAAAAGGGATGTGGGACTGGAAAACGGTTCATCATTTATTTTGTTCTTTACAGCACGAAGTAAGGGTTTGCAGGTCGAAACCTTCCTCAGGTTTATATAAAAATCCTCTATTGTTCATCGAGTTACTTGAAATCACCATCGTCAATTTTATCTTGGTATGATAATCCGGGTCTTTTTTTACCAGGAGATTTTAAAGGTGAAGTAGAACAAGAGCGATCATTATGTTCTCTTTGAATTTTTCTTACACTGCCTTCCGAAACACCAGTGTAAAATGCAGCGCGTTCTGTTTGATTTTGAATTGGAATAGTCAAACTATTATTTTCAGCTTCTCTAGTACAGGCCTCTATAACACTGGTAATAACTTCACGTGCACCGCTTCAAATTGTTTTTCCTCTTTTGCTTGCCATCGTTATATACAAATGAAAACAAATGCTCGAAATGTATAGGCGCCACTGGAAATAGCTTGAATCTTCTAGCGGCAAGTGCATGGAGACTCTAGGCACCTCCCAATTACAAGTGGACCAGTGCGAAATTTACTAAATCCTCGATTAATTTTCCGTACCGCTTAGCTGGGGCACTTTATAGGTGAAGCGGCAAACTCTTACAACAAATAAAATAACATAACATTTATTTGCGTACACAATCCTCTTGCTTAAGACTATGAACCTTTATTTTAAGGACCGCCCGGTTTTCTTTCGTGTCCCGCACTTTAGCAGTATCAATACTACTCTGAATCATGAAAAGAAAGTATTCAAATTAAAAAATCACATGTTTGATATGCCATATTTTTATACAATAACCTGCGTACGCCAAAATGATTTTAAAATGTAGCTGCAACAAATCTTTATATACCACCAAAAAATGTATTATAAAAAATGTATTAGTTTCTTATAAAGAGACTGCGTTTTCTAAGATGGGCCACCCCGTATATGAGAAAATACTCTATTTGCAAAAACATCATTTTTGCTTTTGTTCATAAATCACCTCGTACCGATATTAAAATGGTAACGCACATTAAACAAAAGCTAGTCCATTGAGGTGTTTCAAATTATTTTTGGGAGGAAGCCAAACCATAATTCAACAAATAATAAAAGTCTACATTAACGTTCTACGTAACCAGTAAAAGAAACATGAATTTAAGTACTATCGATCATAAATATCGCTTAATCTAATCAAAATGTTTGATTTGAACGTAATGTGTAAAAGGGTTGAATCTTGTAAAAGTTGTGACACATTTCCTCTAACTACAATTGAAGGCGTCATTTGCACGGTTGTTATTACTGGTTATAGCAATTTGTGTAGTTTATAAATATCGTCTTGTTCCAATTTCATGAAGGTCGTGAAAAAAATGATCTAGTACAAATATGTCATTTTTTTGAGCCATTGCATATAGAAACTTTAGGCTTCGACCGCTCCAATCGTTTCTCTACAATAAAAATTCTACACTCTTTTGTATGAAAATACTAGATAACATCAAAATAAGTAAAATCATTTTGTTCTTCTGAGTCACAGCCAATATTTATGTATCTCTCGTATTGACACTGTTTTTCCTTTTGCTACAACCACTTAAAATTTTAAGTAGAATTATTATATTTTATAATTTGTATATGTCAACACTAGTGTTGAAAAAAATTGTTTCAACACTAGTTTTAAAACAAATGTCACCTTTTACGTCAGCTGTGTCATTGTCGTATAGAAATGGTAGTTTACCTAATAAGTGCGGAAAGTGCTACTTTACGCACGGGCAAGGTACACTATTTTTTCCACAAGCGTGCGGAAAAACCCAAAAGTTAAAAAGAATCGTTTATTTATATCAAATACATAATCACAAATTAATGATTATTAACAAGGAACTCGGGGACTTGTTCGTCGGGTTTGGATTTTCCAGTTCTCTTTCACGAGTACTTATTGTTGTAACCGTCACCGAGGAGGTAACTTTTTGGTCGGAAGAGGTCGATTTGGTAGATTGCACTGGTGAAAGTTGATGACTAGTGGAACGAATGGCATTGAAGTTCAATATTTTATTGGATACATTCTTTTGAAGACTTGTGAGCTTTCTAAATAACCTTCTGCCACGGTTGAAGATTTCCAACCTCCAAGGCGTTTGATATTTGTTATTTATTCTCCGGAATCTGCAAGCATTGTGGCGGCTGAACGTCGGAAACTGTGGCCTGTAAATAGTTCAGGATTTGGGAGCTTCAGATAACCTGAAATATTTGACGGCATTTTTCCAAAGGTTTTTATTCCGATGCATATTGTACTGTGCAAGCTCGTTTCTTATAGTTTACAAAAAAAACTCCTATGTGGGGTTTCTGGCTTTTTTAAAATCGCATATTTTCCAATTTTAAATATTCTCCGCTTTCAGCTTCATCAGATAGTACAAAGCTTCTAGAACGGTAATTTTTTGTGTCGAGAATATTTATTAATAAAATATTTCCTTTTTCTTCAATATGATCCAATGACATTTTTTGTTAGTTCTTCTCAGCGACAGGCGGCCGCCAAACCAAATATGGTAGCTACATTAATATGGAGATAAATTTCGTCAGGTGCTTCATTTATAAATTTAGAAATTTTGCAAAAAATTTCGCCTTCTTTGGTCGAAATTCAAAATTTTGTTTTCTTAAATAAGCCGTGAGTTTACAAAACTTGCTTATATCCATGTGGCTCTTGTAAAGAATTTTAACCATGGAATTTTACAAATTTAAAATATACATTTGAAAGATTACCTTTTTTTAATAATTCCTATACACAAAAATTTATGGATGAACCACTTTTTCAAATTATATAATAAAAAACTAAGCTTTCGGATGGTTTTTACACAAACTTAATTTATGAACTACATAAAAGATTGATTATATTATAATGGTCTACCAGTGGCGGCTATTCAGGTGAAGTTGGTAAAGTGCTACTTCACCAGGAAAAATAAACAAGCAAACATCTAACTATATTTATTATATATCTCTTAAAATGTAAGTTTTTACATTAATTTATTCAACTAATTGGCAAAAAATAAACTGTACATCTCGAATAAATATTTTACTTGACCGTTGGCGGCGTGTCTTTTTAAAACTTTTAATCGAACTTTATTACTACAACCATAACAGTGGCGCAAACCGCTTCGACTTTGCTGGAGGTGCTATGTTTAGTTTACGATTTTCCTACTACGTTGCCATGACAACGCGTTCGCGATGACGTCGAGCGCCTGGAAGAATAAGTGTTAACCAGCGATTAGGATTTGCAGGTATGTTAAACATATGAAGGTCCTTACATACACATGAAGACTCGGCGGAGCATTTAAAATGCGAATTAATGCTAAAAACATTTGTAAAAAATCAAAGCACTATAGCTGACACTTTAAAATAAAATGCTAAACTATATAAAATACATTTTAACGAAAACGTCCGATTAAATAGACTATTTATGTGCTTGGTAATCGACGCAGTTTTTGTACCTTGCAAAACAAGAGTTGGTCTAGGGAATTTTAAAAAGTTTTTACTGATGACTCGAAAACTATTTAAAACGAAATAATTGAATCAATTTCTGATTATTTAAATGATCATGTAAAAAATTAAATAATGAACACACAGGTTTTTTCTGTGCAAGTGGATTACACCCCTGATATTACGCAAACCTCCCAGTGCTCCATAATTTTAAGATACGTTAATTCAGAAGGATCAGTAGTCGGGAGATTCTTAGGATTTTATAATGTCAGCTCCGATAGAACATCAGAGAATGTATATTCTCTATTGGATCACATTTTGGACCAATTTGACTATAAATATAAATTAATAGGGCAATGTTACGATGGCACAAGTGTGATGTTTGGCCATCTAAAAGGCCTTCAAAAAAAAAAAGAAAAAGCAGACTGTATTTGTCCATTGTCTTGCGCATCGTCTTAACCTTGTGATACAGTAAAGTTTAAAAATATTTCTAAATGTCGATTTTTTTTGCAAGCCTTGGTGGTATTTCCTCATTTTTTCATCACTCAGCCAAACGAACGTATGCTCTTCATCTTCTCTGCATCTACAAGGCCTATACCAACAATTACAGAAACTCATTAGTTAGTAAATGCGATTGTTCAAGACTGGAATAAATTAAAAGACGTCTTTGAATTTATTACAAACCGTGACAAATCTGATGAAAAATCAATCCGGCTTGCGAAAGGATTTTTAGGTGAGATGAACGATTTCACTGGCCGACAAGATTTTTCTAACACAGGCCAGCACATTATTTTCACAATGGAAATACCCTCCCAATTATAAAAAAAATATTCGGAAAGCCCTAATACGTACCAGTTTTTAATAGCCTAATTAGAACCTTTTATATTGGCAGGTAAACAATTTTATTGTGGGGCAGCTAAAATGGGTCCATTTTACAACGGAAAAATTACCTAGACGGGGTTGTTTACAACATTAGACATAAAATAAACGTTAAACATCACTCTTCTGTTGAGTTTCGAATTGAGTGGTTCTCTGTGTACCGATAAGCAAGTGTATGTGAAGACGAGAATGTCGAGTCAAACGCGCCGAAGTTGCAAAATTTCTCCTGACAAATTTTGTTATATTTGTGGAGAATTTCTGGTGAAATCACAAGCCAGGCCATTTTCCAAAAATGTAAAAAAGCCTTCTTTAAATATTTTGGTGTGTTAATTGGGGATCAAGATAAGCGGTGGGCTCCCCATGTGAGCTGTGTTAGTTGTAGTGTATCATTGATGCAGTGGATGAAGGGACAGAGAAAAAGTATACCTTTTGCAGTTCCAATGGTATGGCGAGAACCCACCAATCATTCTCATGGTTGTTATTTTTGCCTGACAACGACTGAAGGTTATTCCAAAAAGGGAAAGTACAATATAGAATATCCAAATTTGCAATCTGCCATACGACATGTTCCTCATAATGCAAATTTGCCAGTGCCGATTGCGCCTGTAAATTGGCAAGCTATTGATTTATGAGTTAATGGAGATAACGCATCATCAGGCAACTCAGAAGAACAGTGCACCGATCCCACTTTTACCACAGGTCCCAGTTCCAGGGAGCCACATCTGATTGTTCAAAGTGAATTTGGGGTTATCCAAGCAACAGTCAGAACTTCTGGGTTCCCGTCTTAAGGAAGGGAACTTATTGGCTAAAGAAACAGAAACTACGAATTTCAGAAAAAGAAATGCTATATTTTCTGAATTCTACAGTATGGAAAATTCGTTGTGCGCATGTACTGATATAGACAGCTTAATGCAGGAACTTGATATTGAACATTCTCCTCGTGAGTGGCGCTTATTCATAGACTCATCTAAATATAGCTTAAAAGCTGTATTATTGCATAATGGAAATTTAAAACCCTCTGTACCAGTTGCAATGAAAGAAAATTATGTAAATACGCGCACGATTTTGGATAAAATAAACTACAATAGGTATAAATGGCAGATATGTGGGGACTTAAAAGTTATAGCGATTTTAAGGGGGATTTACAAAATATTGCTGTTTTCTTTGTTTATGGAACAGTCGTGTATTAGATCAGCATTATGTAACAAAAATTTGGCCAGAAAGAAGCGAATTTCAACCGGGATCTCAAAATCTTAAATTTATACCTCTTGTTGATCCCAAAATTTTCCTTTTGCTTCCTCTTCACATTAAATTTGGGCTGATGAAAAACTTTGTGAAGGCTTTGAATAAAGATGGTGATGGATTTAAATACCTAAGACAAGTTTTTCCCCAGTTGAGTGATGCCAAATTAAAAGAAGGCATTTTTATTGGGCCACAAATCATAAAATTGCTGGGCGATGTTAATTTTACGGAAAAGCTTACCAGGCAGGAACTCAGACCATGAAATTCATTTGTTAATGTAGTAAGAGGATTTTTAGGCAACAATATAGATGAAAATTATGAACAATTGGTTAATAAACTCTTTAGATGCCTATAAAGCGCTTGGTGCCAGAATGCTATTAAAAATTCACTTCCTCCATTCCCATATGTCATTTGTTCCTAAAAATTTGGGAGCTGTTAGTGACGAGCAGGGTGAAAGGTTTCACCAAGATATCAGAACAATGGAAATTCGGTACCAAAGACGATAGGATCCAGCCTTGATGGGTGACTACTGTTGGTTTTTGAAGAGAGAAGAATAATAATATAACAATAAATAAATGGAAAAAATAAAGTTTAATTAGTGTTTTAAGTTAATATTTTTCTCGTTTGCTTTTCGCTTAGATGTATGGTATGTTTAATAGGCGAAATCTGTAAACATAATCAATAAACAGGGTTAAGAATTTTCTGAAATAATTTTTTCTGTAGATATTAAGTATCGTAACATTCGATATGGTTCTACAACTCTAACAAGAAAACCCTACGTGCTACAACTTTCTATTTGTCATTTTCGTATTTGGATAGGTCCATTCTATTAGATTATGCTATTCTGATTTGTGTTACAACAAAAAAAATTTTTTTTGTCGGTCAGTGTTTTGAATTCACGTTTCTGGCATTAGTGTTTAATGACATTTTCTCAATCACGGACATACTATTTGCGTTCTACAAAAAAAAATCGCTTGACATTCATTTTTGCATATCCAATACAAAACGCTGTCGTGAGGCGCTCTGTAAAAAAAGAAATGAACCTTTTTTTATGCAAATTCTATTACAGAAATAGATCATTACAAACGTGAGCTTGCTAAGCTTTTACCTGAAGAAATTAGGTCTAAGTATAGAACCCTTTTTTATGAAATATTGGACCATATTTTAATGGAAATGACACTAATCTCTCAAGACTGTGAAAAACTTTTCCGAATATAGTTTAAATTTTCCGACTAGCCCGTTTGAAAATTTGTTACAGTTATATGGAGAAATAGTTTCAAAAAGTCAACGACTTAAAAATGAGCTTGGTCTTATTTTTGCCAATGACAGTAATTGGAATATACCGCTGCAAGAACAAGTGAAAAAAATTAATGAAAATAAAAATATTTTAACCAAAGCATATAAAGTGTTTCCCTTATTTTGGCAATGTCGTCGACACGTGCTTCAGTGGAAAGAAGTTTTTCTTGCCTCAAACGTGTAAAAACCTATTTAAGAAATACAATATCTCAAGAAAGACTTACTTCTCTAGGCAATATTTCAATTCAAAAGGAATTTCTGTAGGAGATTAGGGCAACTCATCCATTTTATAAGGATGTTATAAATAAATTTGCTGCTATGAAGGATGGGAGAATTGATTTAGTATACAAAATTTAGATAAGTCGTAAAAAATATTCTACCCCTTCCACATATAAAAAAATTCTGGAAAAAAAATAATTGCGATATTTTCTTGCTTCATTTGTACTTCACTTACTTTTTCAACCGCGAGCTGCCACTGTGCTTTATAACATAAAAATGATTATTTCTAACTAAAAGTTAGAAGTAATAATTATATTTAACGTTTTTCAACATAATTACAACTGCTAAATAAAGACAGAACGGGAGTGTCGCCCGTTGGATGGAAATCCAGTGTGCTGGGGATTCTACGTTGCCAAGCTTATTTTATATATGACCTATATAAATAATGAAAGAAAAACAAAATACATTTGTGGGTTGTGGATCGGTACCAGCAGGAGCGCGAAGGCACTAGGTGGATTGATACCGGGTTAGCACTAGGTTAGACGCCGTAGGCATCATCGTTAAATCTCTAAAAGGCGAAGAACAGCGCAGGGCATCACTGGTGAAAGTGTAACATTTAGCATCTGCACAGGGAGGCCAAATGCGTCACTGTCGGGAGACAAACATGAAAAATTTAAGCTTTGTACAATAATGTAAGTTTGGCAACCATGTAAGATAGCCTTTCTTCAAATTGTCATATTAAGGAATATGGAGCATTATGGAATGCAGTGAATTTCTTTTTGGTTTTTTTTTAATAGAAAAAGTGGTTCATCCATTTTCTTAGTACAGTTAAATGAAGGTAAACTTTCTATTTTATATTCAAAAATTCTCAAATTCTGTGGGTTTAATTGTTTACAAGACCCAATCCATCATTTCATTGAGTTTGATCATACTTTTTAACACTGAGTATTTGGACCAAAGCGTGTTTGGCTTAAATGTTTTGGAAAGTTGGGCGAAATATGCCAAAAATAACGGGTTCTTTCAAAGTTTTGATGCCTTTAGTTTGACACCAGGTTTTAAACAGACTATTCTTTTTCATACCTATCACGGGATTTTGATGGTAGCAGATTGAAGTTTGCAGTTCTAGCTGCTGCCAACACTGACTCTGGCAAATCTTTGTCTGAAGATTCCATTAAAAATACTTTTACTCAGGTTTTACTACGACAAAAATCAGCGACAGCAAAATTGGGTTTGACTGACAATGAATGAAACGCGTATTTTTACTTTGTGTCTATAGTGATTCCAACTGCCAAATAAAAAAGCGGCTATTTATTATTGCTTAACATTGATTTTATAAGGCATAATACGAGAACCATTAAACAATTTTTTAAAACACATTTTTACTATTTTGTTGAAAATTGTAGCAGGATTCTACGGAAGCGTAGAAGGGCCACAATTTTTTTTATTTTTCAATTCTGAGTTTAAAGTCGGAATTTAACAAAATTCTGAGTTTAAAGTCAGAATTTAACAAAAATCTGAGTTTAAAGGCGGAATTTAACTAAATTCTGATTTTAAAGTCAGAATTTAACAAAATTCTGAGTTCAAAGTAGGAATTTAATAAAATTCTGAGTTTAAAGTCGGAATTTAACTAAATTCTGTGTTTAAAGTCAGAATTTAATAAAATTCTGAGTTTAAAGTCAGAATTTAACAAAATTCCGAGTTTAAAGTCGGAATTTAATAAAATTCTAAGTTTAAAGTCGGAATTTAAGAAAATTCTGAGTTTAAAGTCAGAATTTAGTCCGTACGATTGTATAACTGGACTGGAACCAAAAAAACAAGTTCAATATTCTTGTTTGAATAATGGCAAATGCGCTATGAATTGTTCCACCAAACTACAGATAGTTAAAAAATGATAAAAGGGGGAAACATACTGACAGACTCCCCCTCTGTTTCAGGGTGATTCAAGTTGAGTGTCCTATTAGAAATATCTGGAGAACCAACGAATAGGATGTTTTGAGAATTTGACTTTGGCCATAGATGAACATAATATACTCTCGTTATAAAATATTTTAAATTGCGCGGTTTTGCCGCTTCTACCTCAAACTGGAGATATCATCCGTTTTTTAAATGAAATGCCCTATTTTTTATTAAATTTTTATATTTTTCTAAAACATCCAAGCACTTATTGGGTTACTTTTCTTATGCCTAAATTTAACTGTTTTCAAGAAAATGGCGATTGAATAATGACAATTTTGACCCTTTGAAGCTCGGTAAATCTCAAACGTGTTTACTTACAACGAAATGGATTTCACTTATCTGTCTTAATATTTAATTATCTATCTCCTGACACCAATTTCAGGTTTGGCAGGACATGTCAAAAATGCATTTCGTTAAATTCTGACTTTAAACTCAGAATTTAGTTCAATTTTGACTTTAAACTCAGAATTTAGTTATTTTCTGACTTTAAATTCAGAATTTAGTTAACTTTCGACTTTAAACTCAGAATTTTTTTAAATTCTGACTTTAACTCAGAATCTAGTTAAATTTCGACTTTAAACTCAGAATTTTGTTAATTTGTGACTTTAAACTAAGAATTTAGTTAAATTTCGACTTTAAACTCAGAATTTTGTTAGATTCTGACTTTAAACTCAGAATTTTGTTAAATTCCGACTTCAAAGTCAGAATTTAAAAATAAAAAAAACTGTGGCCCTTATACGCTTCCGTAGGATTCTAGCAAATTTATGTTCTTAAATAATTTTGCTAACTATCAGCGTATCAATATATTTTTAAGTATTTAAAATCAGTAAGTATATTTGAAAACTAGTGCGGAAAAGTAGCTCATTTCAAACTAAAATGAGTGCGGAAAAGTGAAGTTTTCCGCACGCTTGTAGAAAAAGCATTTTTCAGCACACCTGTTGAAATTTTTTTCAATACACGTGTGATATATCGAACTGTCTAGTTAAAAATGTGTTTTTTGTCAGTTTTCTAAGTGGTCTAAGGAAAAACACATTACCGCCTGTACATGCGCTATCGGCTAAAAAGCATTTAGACACACTTTTCATTTGATAAGATCTTGAACACTCAATGCATGGTGTATATATTTTACCACAAATCATTGCCTGGAATTAAATATAAATAATCCGTTGAAAGACATTTTTAAGAGGTTGCATCTTTTTCGGAAAAGAAAATATTTGCAATATTTTATAGATTTGTATTTTTAAGTTTTTCTCTCGAAAAACTTATGGAAAAATTTTTGTTTTAATATTGTAAAAATATCATGTTTTTCACAGACACTCTATACAACATTCATGATAATAAATAGTTCATATAGATTAACTCTTTAAATTTAAGTGTATGCCTGTTCTCTTGCAGTTTTGACTCTGAATTTTCCCTAAAAATATTGGTGATTCACCTTTTTTAGGCAACAGCAGCTTACACGGTAAAATATAGTAATATCGAAATAATTTTGGAACGAAGCCAAGCTATAATTCAACATCTAATAAAATGTGTCACCGACGTACCCATCTGTAAAAGAAACAGGAATTTAAACACGATCGATCATAAAAGTATCGCCTAATCTAATCAAAATGTTTGATTTGGAGGTATGTGTAAAGAGTTAAATCTTGTAAAAAATTATGACACATTTCCCCTAACTATTAGTTAGACTTTTAAGGCGGGATTTTCACGACGGTTATCGCAATTTGTTTAGTTTATAAATTTCGTTTTGTTCCAATTCCATGAAGGTCGTGCAGGAAATGCTCGCGCTGTAAAGCTGTAAGCGAGTACCTACGAATGATGAGGCAGGCCACAGTGTGTGTGGCAAGCAAGGTGCGCCGTACCTGCCAATATCTGCCTGCCCGTGTGTTATCATCACCGTAGCCCGGTAAAAATATGAATGTTGTTTAAGCAGTGTTTGCGATAAGACTGCTCCGATCTTTACTTTGGGCTGGGCGTGCTTTCCTTCGCGTCCGGACAATATTTCCTGCGGTCTAGTTTCGTTACACGATTTCCTGATTCCGTGGTGTTTGTTTCAGATAGTGCAGCAACCCGAGCCGACGCTACCTACCCCAGAGGCATCCGCAAAAGAAGAACCGCACCGGACTAGGCCAAAAATTAAAATAACCCCCAAGAAGTCCAAAGTATCGCCCCCTAGCGCGAGTGGTACGAACGGCGCGGTATGTGAGCCACAAGCTCAGGGAAAGTTGTCGGACTTTATCCATCCGGACGACATCATCCAGCACTCTAATGGCAAAGTGTACATCAAAAACAAATGTAAATTGTGTAACTTCAAAACGGCGTGGGACAGTGAGATGGCCAAACACGAAAAACACTTTCACAACATCGACAGGGAAATAAACGACAAGATCTCCGCGAAGAAAACCGCGAGGCCCATTCCGAATTTGATACCGATCCCCTCGCCGTCTTTGTTGAAGATCGTCCAGCAGCGGGGCCCTGCCTTCAGGATAGCGGAAATTCCCGAACCCAAAGAACCCGTGATGAGCCAAAAGGATATTAACGAAATTTGCAGCAGATCTGCCAACAGCGCTCTGAAAGACTTCGCCTCCCTGTTCGGATCCGAAGACGTCTTCAAGAGTCCGTCAACTTCAAAGGTACCTGATCTCATTCCCACTTCGATATTTTCTTCGGCGAACAGGAACAGGGCGATCGATTTTAAGCAGAAAAATGCCTCGTTTTTCGACCGCCTCAAGGAAAAGTTGGAAATCGGCACGGGGTGTAACCTGATATGCAACTTGTGCGGGCACGAGAGTAAGTGTTTAACGGAGCAGGCCAAACACCAGAAAATCTGCGGTAAGGAAACCTGCAAAGTTCCTAATATAATACCGGTACATAACATAAGCGCTTCGAGGTGCCAGTACTGTAGGCAGAGGTGCAAATCGAGCGCTGACCTTTACAATCACCTACAGACGTGCGCGGAGGCCCTTAAGGTCCATTGCGACGACCTGAACCAGGAGGACGACACCTCCTCCGAACACGAGAACGAACTGAAAATCGACGAAGACCGACAAAGTGTGCAAGACGAATTCGACAATAAGCCGCACCCCATGGAAAACAAGGTCTTTGTCTGGAACGACATCATGGTTCCCATGGACATCGACGTCGACGATTCAAATTACGAGTACACGGAGGACAAAGTCGACGATAACGTTTCTCTGGATCTGTCAATTCGAACCCACTCCCCCGTCAATAGTGAAAATAGTTACGCGGGGCAAGAAAATAACAATAGTATTAATACTAACAATAATCTCCCCAGTAGTGTTCATCATTCTCCCGTTCAAGCGACGACAGAGAAAATCCCCACGCACGGCAACGATATTTCGGTGGCCCAACACAAGAGGGTGTTTAAGTGTCCGCACTGCACTTTTTGGGCCTCGACCGCTTCGAGATTCCACGTTCATATCGTGGGTCACCTTAATAAAAAACCTTTCGAATGTTCGCTGTGCTCCTACCGATCCAACTGGAGGTGGGACATAACCAAGCACATCAAATTGAAATCCGTAAGGGATCAAGCACACGAAAGTGCCAAAGTGCTCATGACAGACGAGACGGGCAGAAGAAATTATACGAAATACAACAAGTACCTCACCGAGATTCCTCTGAGCAGTCTTCAGTCTTCGACCGAGACAAGCGGAGGTTCGGGAACCCGACCCAAAAATCATGACAGGACTTCTTCGCCGTCCACTAGCAAGTCGGACAAGTCCGGTAAGCTGCCCTCCAGTGGGGAACTCAATTCGCTGCTGAAGATCACCAATATAAGGCCCCCGCCAGCTTTGAAGGCGGCCGACAAGCAGTTTTTGGCCAGCGTGACCCAAGAGAAGAAGAAATCTAGTTCCGACAGCAAGAGGACCCTTTTCAAATGCAAAAAATGTAATTTCAGGTGAGCGTTTTTTTCTAAATTATTATACTAATTAAATACGGTCAAATTATTAAAATAAAATAAGACGAATTAAAGAAAGAATAATGTCACTTTACATGAATTACCCTGGAAGGCCACGAAGTGCTAATTATTATTAAATTATAGGTAAACATTATCACATCACATTTTGTAATTGTTTGACGTGATAATATTTACTACTCTAACTGAATGATGCTAGTGAGGATGACTATTGTATGAGGTCACCCGAGCGGGTAAAAAAACTAAATCAAAATTGCAGATTTCCTTGCATAGCCAAAAATTGATTTTTTTTGCCGAGTGGGATGCTTTCTGAGGAGCACTATCAGAAATTAGAAGGTTTAGATCATTAAATAACAGCTTTGCAAAAAAAATCTATTCATAATATATACAGGGTGTCCCACGTATGTCCGTTACTTTTTAGAATATCTCAATAAGCTTATATCCATCAACCCAGCTAGCAACGAGGAGCCAGCAACAAAATTTTACACCGGACCAGAATAAAAGATAATATAAATATACAAGAAAGATAGTTCCAGGTTGTTTCCAAGGGCAAAAATATCTTCTTTATGTTAGAGCTAATTGTAACAAAACTTTACAAACGCCAATGACCTAGTAAAAAATCAATTATTTCGAAAAATGCAATACCTCTTTTATCATTACCTCAAATTTAATGAAATTTTGCAGACATATTAAGTAATATGCACTTAATACATGATCTTTTCCTAGGTGGGGTGGCAAACGACAGGTGCGGAGTAAAAGATTAATTTATTTTTAAAAATGCAATGTCTTTCTTACCTTAGCTTGAAATTAAACGAAATTCTGCAGGCAGATGGAGTAATATACCCTTAATATACGATCTTTTCCTAGGTTGTTGGCACACGACAGGGGCGGAGTAAAAAATTAATTTATTTAAAAAAAATGCTATGTTTTTCTTACCCTAACTTGAAATTGAATGAAATTCTGCAGACAGATGGAGTAATATACCCTTAATATGTGCTATTTTCCCAGAAGGGGTTATAAATGACAGGGGCGGAGTAAAAAATTAATTTATTTTTAAAAATGCAATGTTTTTCTTAACTTAACTTGAAATTAACATTTTGCAGGGAGATAGAGCAATATATACCGTTAATATATGTTCTTTTCCTAGCTGGGGTGGCAAACGACAGGAGCAGAGTAAAAAATTTATTTTTTTTAAAAAATGCAATATTTTTTTATAGTTATCTCAAATTTAACGAAATTTTGCAGATGGAGTAATATCCGCCCCTGTCATTTGTCACCCCACCTAAGAAAAGACCATATATTAAGGGAAAATTGCTCCATCTTTCTGCAGAATTTCGTTTAATTCCAAATTAAAGTAAGACATTTCATTTTTAAAATTAAATTAATTTTTTACTCTGCATCTATCGTTTACCACTCCACCTAGGAAAAGACCATATATTAGGGGTATATTACTCCATCGGCCTGCTGAATTTCGTTTAATTTCAAGTTATGGTAAGAATTTTTAAAAATGCGATCTATTTTTAAAAATAAATAATTTTTTACTTCGCCCCTGTCGTTTGCCACCCCACCTACGAAAGGACCATGCATTAAGTGCATATTACTCCATCTGCCTGCAAAATTTTATTAAAATTGAGGTAATGATTAAAGAAATATTGCATTTTTAAAAATAAATTAATTTTTTTCTCCACCCCAGCTAGGAAAAGACCATATATTAAGGGTATATTATACATTGCATTTTTAAAAATAAATTAATATTTTACTCCGCTCCTGTCATTTGCCACCCCATCTATGGAAGGACCATGTATTAAGTATATGTTACACCATCTGTTTGAAAAATTTCGTTAAATTTGAGCTAATGATAAAAGAAATATTGCCTTTTTTAAAATAAATACATTTTTTACACCGCCCCTATTATTTGACACTCCACCTAAGAAAAGACCATATATTAAGGGTATATTAGTCCCTCCGTCTGCAATTGCATTTTTTAAAATTAATTAATGTTTTACTACACCCCTGTCATTTGCCACCCCACCTAGGACAGACTATATATTAAGGATATATTACTACATCTGCCTTCAGAATTTCCATCTATGGAAGGACCATGTATTAAGTATATATTACTCCATCTGTTTGAAAGATTTCGTTAAATTTGAGCTAATGATAAAAGAAATATTGCCTTTTTAAAATAAATAAATTTTTTACACCGCCCCTGTTATTTGACTCCCCACCTAAGAAAAGACCATATATTAAGGGCATATTAGTCCCTCCGTCTGCAAAATTTCATTAAATTTAAGGTAATGATAAAATAAATATTGCATTTTTAAAAATTAATTAACTTTTTACTACACCCCTGTCATTTGTCACCCCACCTAGGAACAGACTATATATTAAGGATATATTACTACATCTGGCTGCAGAATTTCGTTCAAGTGAGAAATACATTTAAAAATAAATATATTTTTTACATCGCCCCTGTCATTTGAGACCTCACCTAGGAATAGACTTTATATTAAATGTATATCGGTCAATCAGTCTGCAAAATTTCGATAAATTTGAGGTAATGCTAAAAGAAATATTGCATTTTTAAAAATAAATTAATTTTTTACTCCGCCCCTGTCATTTGGTACCCCGCCTAGGAAAAAGTTATATATTAAGGTTATATTACTCCACCTGCTTGCAGAATTTTGTTTAATTTCAAGTTAAGGTAAGAAAGTAAAGTAAGTAAAAAAATTAAATTAATTTTTTACTCCGCCCCTATCATTTGCCACCCCACCTAAGAAAAGACCATATATTAGGGGTATATTACTCCATCTGCTTGCAGAATTTTGTTTAATTACAAGTTAAAGTAAGATAGACACTACATTTTTAAAAATAAATAATTTTTTACACCGCCCCTGTCGTTTGCCACCCCACCTAGGAAAATACTATGTATTAAGTGTTTATTACTCCACCTGTCTGCAAAATTTCATTAAATTTGAGGTAATGATAAAAGAAATATATTTTTCCCCCTCCCTGTATTGTAGGCAACCTATTTTGACACTGCTTTGACAGGCGTAAGTGAAAGTTACTCAACATGGTATTGGTTGCCCTCAACTTACATCCCAAGGGAAATAATAATCTAAAATTGTTATAAGTAGCTTTAATTTTTGATTTCATCAACATATTACAAAAATCCGGATAAAAATCCGGTGATATTAATTGAAATAAATATTAATGGTACAATTATTACAATTATTCACATTATTAACAAAATTTGGAAACACGTTTTCTCGTTTCTGTCAGCTACATAACTTTCCGCAATAGTATCGGATTTCCATCCACCATGTGGCTTGATAGCTAATACATCAACTCCAGTATTTGCTAATAAAGTTGCCGACGTTCTTCTAAAAGAGTGTCCAGTGTACATTTTGAAGCTCTCAAACTTTAGAAATTTCCCCACTTTACTTGGAATTGACGAAAACGTATTTTTCCCGACAGGCTGGTTTAAGCACTTTCCATTTTGGTATGTCATAAAGAAGTGCGGATTAATAATCGGCATGTGGGATCTTGTATCAATGTACTTTTAAATTATTTTGAAATGACAAACCTGAGCGTCGTCACTTTTTGTCACTGTAAATGCACGTGATTCCATTTTTGGAGTCAAGAATGGTCATAATTATGACTTCTTGACTTATTTTAACATTGTCCATTTTCGTTTCACAGAGTTCATTAGAACGGCACGCTCCAGCAACTCCCATTACCATTACGACCTTCATCAATAAGTATATATCATCGGGGGCTTCAAACATGAACTTATTTACATTTTCCCTGTTAAACACATTCGATTTTTTGGTTCTATAACCATCATTTTTTCTTTTCAAAAATGCTCGAAGTTTTGGATACTTAGAAATATCTATACTTTTTCCTCTATAAAAAGGATGGACTTCAACATCGAATACTCACCCCATAAGCTTGACGGGGACTTCAATATAGCACTTTTTTCGTGGATTTTCGTGGACATACGCCAAAAACAAGGTTTCTGAGACTGCAGTAGCCGTCTTGCTTTGGCACCAATTCTTAAAGGATTTATATGCTGCTTCATACCTTTTTTTCGACTTTTCCGGTAGTAGAGATAAACAAGCAATATTCGCTGATTCTTCTATGTCTGAAACATCCATTTTGTCCACACAGAATCAAACAATCCGACTTCTTCAAACTTTTCGCTATGAATTGTCAACTTGACGTTGTTGATAAAATAAAAACTGCTTATGTTGCTCTGGCAACGCATCACGGCTTCATAATTTAATGAGAATGATATCGAATGTAATGATAATGAAAACCCAAAAATATATCCACCATTTTCTTTTAAACATATTATACAGGGAGGCGGAAAAATGTTATGTACTTATATGGAATGTAAGTACAGGGTTGTCCAACGAAGGGTAAACACCTTTATAATTTCTTTATTTTACAAGATATTGAAAAATGGTAAAAACAAAAGTTGTAGGGATTTTAGAGAGGAATAAGGATAATTTATGATAAAAACAATTGAACATCAAATAAAAAAATTACGCGAAAAAATTATGGTTATTTTGCTTATTTTAAATGGAACACCCTGTATATTATTGCATTTTTGGATTCGCCTGAAAATTCTAAACACTTTTTATATAAGATATTACACCTTTAAACCTAATAGTTTCGGAGCTATGAACAGTTGAAAATCAGTATTTTGGCTAATTTGCATTATTGTAAAACCTATCTAATGAAATAGGTACCATGAGTATACGAAAGTTGGTACTTCAGCTTGTACCATAGTAAGCACCACTATTAATTAAAGTGGCCAAGAGGCCGATTTTTACTTGTTTTTAGCTTAAAAACATATGAATTTAGGAATAACGAAGTGGCAACATATCTGCAATAACTAAACGAGTAGATATTAAATAACGACGGAACAATATTTATTATAAACCAAATCTATAATAACTTAACGAATATGTATTAAATAACGACGGAACAATATGTATTATAAACAAAATCTATAATAACTAAACAAATAGGTATCAAAGAACAAGGAAACAAAACGTATGAGAAAAAAATCTAGTTTTCAAAAATGCCTCCTTCAGCGGCTAAACACATTTGCATGCGTTCTATAAAGTTTTCTTGAGTGTTACGTAACATTTCGTTGTTAACGGCTCTAAAGGCCTCTTGTATTCTCTCCTTCATTTCGTTTGGACCTTCACAAGGCGTAGCATTTACAAAATTGTCGACGAATCCCCATAAAAAGTAATCCAAAGGACTGAGGTCCGGAGATCTAGGGGGCCATAGAATCGGTCCTTCGGCTTCATTATTTACGTACCATGGATTCCCCCTATTACCTATCCAATTCGATCCATGACGTTCAGTTAAAAAGTATGTGACATCACGTGTGCCATGCGGTGGGGCCCCATCATGTTGAAACCACATATTGTTTCTAACTTGAATGTTCACATTTTCTAATAAAATCGGCAGTGACTCCCTTAAAAAGTTTAAATATATGTTACCAGTTAAATTACCCTGGAAAAAATATGGTCCAATAACATAATCGTTTACAATGCCACCCCACACGTTCACGGACCATCTTCCTTGTTTCATAATTTCCCCTCTCCAATTAGGATTTTGTTGACTGTAGTACCTTATATTATGTCGGTTCATAGTACGGTCACACCTAAACGTAGACTCATCTGTGAATAACACATTTCTAAAAAAGTCAGGGTTTTGGTAAGTTTTCTATATAGCCCAAGAACAAAAATCTACTCTTTTTTCTATGTCTCCAGGTAGTAACTTTTGGTGATATGAAATACGATAGGGATGGACTTTGTGATTTTGTAAAATTCTCTTCACAGATGTGTAAGACATACCAAGTGCTTCGCTCCGAGAATTGGTACTTTGAATTGGATTTTCATAAATGGAAAGCAGAACTCTTAGCTGATTTTCCTCATTGAGAACAGGCTTGTTAACAACGACTCTCTTCTTATAATCCACGTTTCCGGTCTCGCGGAATCTAACTCCTAATTTTTGTAATGTTCCTAAACTTGGTTGTCGTCTATCGGGATATCTGTCCAGATACTCTCGTTTGGACGGTCTTAACTGATAACCATTCCTCGCCAATATATTTAACAAATCTATCATTTCGGCTTTGGAATAACGTGTGACGTTTCTGTTCATCTTTAACAACTAACAATTTCACTAAAATAATATTCTTTAAAAAGTAAACTACCGAAAGTTTGACAAATCTTTGATTAACTTGTTGCCCGGCAACCAAACGACAGTATTTGCACAGGTATCTCGATAGACGATAACCAAGTTTAAACACGTTAAAGAAATTAGGAGTTAGATTCTGCAGCGAGCCCGGGAATGCGGATTATAAGAAGAGAGTTGTTAACAAGCCTTTTTTTAATGAGGAAAATCAGCCACGAGTTTTTTTTTGAAACATATATTTTGTTTATAATAAATATTGTTCTGTCGTTATTTAATATCTACTCGTTTAGTTATTGCAGATATGTTGCCACTTCGTTATTCCTAAATTCATATGTTTTTAAGCTAAAAACAAGTAAAAATCGGCCTCTTGGCCACTTTAATTAATAGTGGTGCTTACTATGGTACAAGCTGAAGTACCAACTTTCGTATACTCATGGTACCTATTTCATTAGATAGGTTTTACAATAATGCAAATTAGCCAAAATACTGATTTTCAACTGTTCATAGCTCCGAAACTATTAGGTTTAAAGGTGTAATATATTATATAAAAAGTGTTTAGAATTTTCGGGAGAATCCAAAAATACAATAATATACAGGGTGTTCCATTTAAAATAAGCAAAATAACCATAATTTTTTCGCGTAATTTTTTTATTTGATGTTCAATTGTTTTTATCATAAATTATCCTTATTCCTCTCTAAAATCCCTACAACTTTTGTTTTTACCATTTTTCAATATCTTGTAAAATAAAGAAATTATAAAGGTGTTTACCCTTCGTTGGACAACCCTGTACATTAACCAGTCTCGAACTTTTTTGCCAGCCCTCTCTATCGCTCGGGCCCAAACTCGTCCTCGACTGGTAAATGTTACTTACATCCCTTATAGTATAAATAACTATGTTTACTCCACTACTGTCGTTTGCCACCCCACCTAGGAAAAGACCATATATAAGTGTAAATTTCATTAAATTTGAGGTAATGATAAAAGAGGTATTACATTTTTAAAAATAAATGATTTTTTACTACGTCATTGGGGTTTGACACCCCCCTGTCGAAGAGTTTTCAAAGATTTGTTACAATTAGATTTAACATAAAGAAGATATTTTTGCCCTTGGAAACCTTCTGGTACTATCTTTCATGTACATTTATATTATGTAAAAGGTAAAAATGCTCTTTTTATCTGGTCCGCTGTAAATTTTTACTGCTGCGTCCTTGTTGCTTAGCTTGCGTTTTTGCATTTCATATGAATATATTCAGTTAAATAGGTAACAAAATAATTTTCGTTTTTTTTTCGAAAGATGACCCAAATTGTGATTGTGAACTGAATAATATAAAATAAAAATATACGGGGAGTCCCATTTAAAAAATTCTAAATAAATCTGACTACGCCACTGGATTCTACGTGAAAAACTGTATCAGAGCCAGTTTTTACCTTTTCGATAAGTAAAACAACAACCGAAATACGAGGGGGGGCCAAAAACGCAATATTTTCAATTTCACACTGTGTCTTAAAAACGAAGGTGGCTATGAAAATTTTGTTTGGGTAATATTTCGTTTCACAAAAAAGTAGCACCATGTCGCGAAAACCGGAACCTTCTATCTTCACTAATAAGAGAGATACCCTATAAAAACAACGAAAACGGGATACCCTGTACAGGGGAGTTTATATTACGATTAGTTGAAGATGGAGAGCCCAATGAACCCACCTAAATCCCACCACAATTTACGTGAACACCCTCTGGAATTTTGGATGTCCATATCAAAAATGTTAGAGATCTTAGAGACTTGCGGTCTTGAAATAAGGAAAAAGAGACTGATGGCTTTAAAAAAAAATGACCGGCTTCCTAGTTTTTCCTATTTTTTTCTGAAATTTACCTCCCGCCCTCCCTACATACTGAACTAATTGCGAATTCTACTTTATCGGCCGCGAAGCCCTTTCATACTATGGCTGTCACACTCGGGGACGAAAACCTGGTGTGGGTCGTGTCATTTCAGAAACCGTATTTTCTACATTTCGGTGAGTATATTTCGGAAACTATTAGAGATAAGACGATGGATTTGACGTGTTTTTAGAGGAAACGTAGATCTACGCGTTCCGATTTTTCTGTACCACATTTAATACCGGAAATGTGATACTGCAGTCAACCAAAAAAATCAACTTCGATATAACACGGTTGAGGTTGCAATTTTTGATTTTTTTTAGTCGAAACTTTCTGGAACGATGGCTCTTCGGGCCCTACAGAACCCTATTGTTTCTGGTTGAGCTTCGAACCCGTTTCGTGATTTTACGATTTTTTTTCGTTCGAAAAAAAATTTTGGGGCGATTAAAGCTCAAACTGGGTGCGTCCTAGCGAAATTTTGCAAGAAACATTTTTCATTGGAAATATAGAGGAGACCAAAAATCTGAATGTAACGAAAAGTAGAAATTTTTAAGAAAGACTGAAATTTTTGGAAAAAAATTTTTTTTTATGTATTTTGTTTTTTATAGCAAAAAGTAGGCGTCCTGTCAGAAAACTGATTACGGCATCGGAAAGTGCTCAAACATATACACAACATGGAATGTCTGTGAAGGATTCTGAGTATGTACAGAGGGTGCAATTACTAGATAAAATTTGTAGTTTCCCAAAAATGGATACATTTTTCCACATTACCCTGTATTACAAGAAAGCTAATACACCTAGGGCGTGGGGTATTTTTTTACGAAACTAGATACTCGTAGGTAGATTGTGGCCACATTTCAAAAGTTTAGTGTACACGATTAAATTACTGCGATTTTTCAAAGTTGAAATTTTAAAGTCCAAATTTAACCTCACTGTGGGGCTCACTGTAAACAGTAATCGGAATTATTTCGAGACAGAAGTACAGAGCGTTTTTTTGGCTACAAAAACCTCTATAATATTTTCTTCAAGCTACTGGGAAAATAGGTGAAAATTCGATTTAAAGGAAAAAGTGCACGCTTTTGGGCACAATTTCTAGGTTTCTCTGAGATGATCAAAAATTTCAAAACATCCATTTATCCTTGACTTACGTCGCTGTCAGAAGGTAATTGAATAAATATTTAAGTAAAAATTATTTAATTTTAGAGACTCAAAAAGGATTTCTTGGGTATTTTTAAAATTGGCAGCATAAAATTTGAATGTTTTTAAGGAGATAGCTACAATTTGAAGGATAATACTTTCCCCTATTTTATAAAATATCTCTAAGAAACTTAGCTTTCATTCTCGATTGCATGCATTACATCAGCCATGTTAAACTCAAAGTCACTAGTGGGTCAAAAGCATGAAGACCTTCGACTAGGTGGGCCGCAAAACCTTATCTTAAAGAAGACAAACTACTGACAATCTTGAGAAAAAGTTCTATTATAGGACAAGTCTGTTTATTAAATTTTCAATTAAAATGACATTACAAAAAACTACAAACATTAAATTCTTTTGCCAGATATTTGACAACTTTTGTTTTTAATTAAGTTGTCTCTTTGTGGCGCGAATTTATCGGCGGAAATAACTTTTAAAACTACGTCCAAGTGTGCGTCCGTCAATCGCGATCTTGCGGGCGATTTGTTTCCTTTCATCCAAGAAAATAGTTGTTCACACTTATAGGTACTTCCAAGCATTGACAGGATTTTACAGGCAAATTTTCTCATTTCTTGGTATTGAACCGGAAAGTACTTATAAAATTCGAATGTACCAACACTGTCAAATTTTTGTTTTAAACGGGTCTGACACTGAATCTCAATTGCTTCCATTTGCACGTGGGGGAAACTTTATCAATATCGATAGTGAAAAGACCAGTAAATGGAAAAAAATTGTTTTCTTGGGTCTTAAAATCTTGAAAACGCTTGTCAAATTCTGCCAAAAGGCTTCTCATTTTCTCTGAATATATTTTTTATGATATTGGGACACTTGTGCTTTCCTGGTATGCCTTACAAGTCAAATGTAACAGATTATCCTCTGCTGTTTTTCCCACAACATCATCTTACACTTGATAGCTTTCACATGATCATGCATATCTGTAATAACTTGACGTGGTTCTTGCAATTTCGTATCTAAGTCCGACAAGTGTTTTGTGATATCTACCATAAATGAAAGATCTTGTAAAAAAGGAACATCGCATAATAAGCGGACATCTTCTCCTTTTGTTTCCATGAAAAAGCGTATTTCTTCTTTGAGTTTCCAAAACCGGTCGAGTACCATAGAACACGAAAGTCATCGCACCTCTGCATAATATGGTAAACCAGTGTACTCACTTTCTAAATCACGTAAAAATGCAGAAAACTGTCGCTGATTAAGGCCTCGTGACCAACAGCATTGAAAATATCCTTCCCAGTTGTTGTATCATGCAATGGTACTAATTCCAGTAATTCTTCATACACATTGATATCTGTATCAACCGCACGAAGAAAAACAGCACATACATCCGTACTTTCGTCACAGGCAATAGAAAATATAATGAAAGAGTCTGATTTTGTTTTTATCTGATCACTTATATTGGCAGCCAACTCAGTAACTCTTTCAGCGACATTATTCCGGGACAAGGATATATTTTGAAATGCCTTCACGCTCCCGGGACTTACAATTTCCGCGGCCTTTACAAGGCACTCTTTTATAAATTCACCTTCAACAAATGGTTTTGAGTGTTTCGCGATCAACTCCGACAGTACGTAGCTCGCATGAAGGACACATTCATTTTCTTGCCTTGGACGTGTAAACATAAGCTGCTGATTTTTCAACCGTGATTTTAACATATTTAACTTTTCGTTTCTGACCATGCCTGTATACTTGCCAAACATAGTTTTATGAATATCATAGTGACGTTTTATATTATATAATTTTGGGACACCGACTGTACTATTACAAATCAAACAAATATTTTTTTCTTTCGCTTCGCAGCAAAAAAACTCTAATTCCCACTTTTCTTGAAAGATACGATGCTCATCTACAAGGTTCTTCTTACTTCAACTTGGTTTTGAAAGAGACATGTTAAAAACTGTATCCGAAATAAATTATAACAAGTAACGTTAAGTGTTGTAACAATAAGTACGCAACTCAGCTCGAAACTCTATCGCAACTGACTAAACACTAAACGACTGAACTCAATCGAACACGGCTTATATACGGATTATGATTTCTCGAGTTCTTTCCAGAATGTTCAGATAGAGTCATCTGTGTGTTTGCGCGATAGAATTTCATGGAACAAACCAGATAACGATTGGCTTTAGGTTTTAGGTTGAGTATGTGTAGTTCATCCTCCTAAACAAAGATGGCACTATGTACAATTGTACATTTTATTATACCAATCGTTGTTGCAGCGGCGCGGCGCGGCGCGCGCTTTCAAAAACGGTTTTCAACTTGTTCACGGGCCGCATTATCTGGCTGTTTTCAAAACTGATTTGGGCCGCAGAAAAATGCTCACTGCTTGTACAAGGTCAGTAGGTAGGACATTTTTTTAAAAACTGTGTTTTTTTCTTAGTAAAACATTTCGGTACAAGACATTAATTAATGCATTTTGCTTTCGCAGCTGCGATTTTTTCAAATTTTCTTATCTTTTCTTGTATTTTTTAAGATTTAAACATTGGCATTATAAGTTATAGGTAACAGGTAGCGTTTGATTGATTGATTGAATTTTTGTTCCAAGTTTTTAGTACAGAAGTATAGTTTTGTTTTGTTTGTTTGTTGTTGTTTAGTATATTGTTATACAGAGGCAGTACGACATTTTCTTTCTTTAGAAATTTTAGTTTAAAAGCTGTAATTTTTTTCTTAGTGAATCATTCTGGTATGGAATGTGGATTGAAGAGGCTTGGATAATAAATTTAGAAAATTTTGTTTTTGCAGCCATGAATGTTTTCACCTTTTTTTCATTACCTAAACTTTTAAAGGATTGAATTGGAGTTTTCGGTAATAGATAGGATATTTCTTGTAACTTTTACGGGTGTAATTTATTACACAAAATATTTTAATAACTATTAAAAAATGAGTTTACCTAGTGACTCCTTAAAATGTGTATATACGGTTTTTACAGATTCAAGTAATTATTAGAGGCGTTTTTTTTTGTTTTTAATATTTTGATAGCTTTAAAAAAATCGATATTCTCCTTGTGGCTTTTGAACTTCTCAAAATTTTTCAATATCGTTTTCAGAAATCAATGTAACTTTTAGTAGTGTAATTTTTAAAAATATTTTGCCAAAAAATTGCCCGGAGCTTTTTAAACTTTTTAAAAACCTTTTTCATAGTTTTCTCTAATTTTTTATAATGTAATTTAATAAAAGGAATATTCTACATCTGTCAAAAAAATGTTTTCCCTGTAATTTCATTTTCAAATACGGTAGGTACGTTTTATCAAGGTAATTAAAAAAAATTGACTGTCAAAAAAATTATTTTCCCCATAACTTCTGAACTGCTTAAAATGTTTAGATACAGTTTCTTGTAACGTTTAAACAAAAAACATCTAATATTCCCAACTTTTAAATAGCTAAATTTTCTTTAAATGAGATTTTTACATATAAATGTATGTAATATATATCCGTAACCGGATGTATCGGACTAGCGGACGTTTATTAATCAAAAATAGCCGCCAAGATTACGATAATAGTAAAATAGGATCGAAAATAAGTGTATAGGACTAGACACCTAAGGTCACACTAATACACGCACCCAGAATCCACAGGGAAAACCTGACATATTGTTTTTTTATGATTTACATTCGAAATAATTCTTATAAAGATCAGTGCTGACCCCAGGTTACGTGTATAGATAAAAGATACATCATATTGATTTGGGATTCATACAAATTCGACAAGTATAGGTGTCTTGGAAAATGTTTTCTGATATGAAAGTCTTCGAGCGGTATTTGAGAGCAGTTATGATCACCTTGAAATTTGTAATAAAAAAATCCCCCGATAAGAATATTCGAACACTTCAAGGGAGATAAGATCCCAACCAAGCCAAACACAATAAAATTGATAAGCCAGCTAAAGTAGATCTTTTCTATTAGTTATTTATAATACCTAGCACAAGGATCGTCGGAACGAGTGACTATTAACAGCAATATTTCGCTGCATTTTTTTTTCCAATTTGCGCTTTATCGTCAGAAATAACCAATAAAATTACAAAAGTACTTTAAATTTTACGTCTTCTTATCGACAAAGAACAATATATTTTTTAATTGCAAAATGTGTTATTACCTGCTTTTATTTTCCATAAATTTTAGGTCTTATCGAGTACGAGCACGAAATCAATGTGTTTTTTTTCTTGGCCGATAACAATGAGTATTTTCATGAAAATTGCTTCGAAAAAATTTTAACTACCTGTGCCCGTTCTTTCGCTCAAGGTTTAAAAGTTTATATTTTAGCGTTAATTAAGCCGTTATTATATCGCTGCGCTTTTTAATCGCATTTAATTATTGTTATTTAGTTATTATTTCTGCTTCGAATGAAACCCATCGCTTTTTACTCCACGCAAATGGAAGATAGTTTTATCTGGCTTTTTATAACAAGACAATTTTCCTGCTAATCATCAGCTAACATAAATGAACGAATTTTCAATTTTCACAACGTGCGGAATGGAATTCTTCTAGTTTTTATAACTATTTTTTTAATTCAACCACTGACACACCCATTTTGTATCCTTACTCTTGATTTAAATTCTTGGTGGAAATATGTTCAACAGTGCCGGCTATTCAGGTGAAGTAGGTGAAGTGCTACTTCACCAGGAAAAATAAACAAGTAAACATCTAACTATATTTATTATATATCTCCTAAAATTTAAGTTTTTACATTCATTTATTCACCTAATTGGCAAAAAATAAACTGTACAGGGTGTCCAATTTTGGTTGTAAATGCAAGGTATCTCCGTTATTTGCAAATATTTAGGGTTGAGGTTTTCGCGACACCGTGTCACTTTTTTGTCAAACTCAAGCTGCCGTAATCAGATTTTCCATAGTCCGCCTCGTTTCGGAGATACAAGGCCAAATTGAAAAAATTGCATTTTGGAACACCCCTCGTATCTCGGTTATCCTTTAACGTATCGAAAAGGTAAAATTGGCTCTTATAGAGTTTTTTACGTAGAATCCAGTGGCGTGGACAGATTTTTACTCGGGGCCGTCGTTTTTGATACATGACCCAAAGTTACGTTTTTTTTTTAAATGGGACACCCTGTTTATTTTTACGTAGTCCTATTCGTCTTATTATGAGCTTTTCAAAAATATATAGTTATCTATACTTATTTTAAAAATAAGGCTACAGTTTAAGTTTTTAAGAATATATTAAGTATATCTATTTTTCGTAATTAGCCATGTTCAAAAGAACTGCTCAAACTGATTTCCATTTTCTCTTAGACATCTCTCACACACTCTTGCAATTTTACCCAGTGCATTTGAAATGACTACATTGCGTGCTTGTATTTGCAAAAATGCCTGCTCAGTGGTGTTACGCAGGTCTTGAACTGTGTTATGTCGGGTACGAAAAATTAAATTTTTTAGGTGACCCCATAAAAAGAAGTCCAATATGGACAGGTCAGGCGACCTAGGAGGCCATCGGACAGGTCCGTGCGTTCCAATCCAGCGTTCGGGGAAGTTCTCTTCTAAATACCGCCTCACAATTTGGGAGTTATGTGCTGGGCCTCCGTCTTGTTGGAAATATATTTGATTCACATGTGCTAAATGGACAACTTCTATGATTTCTTTGCAATATATTTTGCAATATTTCAAGGTAGCGATTAGCAAGCGACTTTCAAAAAACCAAATTTTATTTTGCTCCTAGTGGAAATATCAAATGTTGATTTTCAGGTGAATCTTCCTTGTTGTGCCTGGAAATTAAATATTCCAGCACTACTTATATACGATTGTCGGACCTATAAATAACCGCCCTTCCAAAATTTTGGTTAGTATTAATTTTTTGTAAATACTACTGGAAAAAATCAATACGTCGTTCTGCATCTCCAAGATGTAGATTTTGCACAACTCTGACTTTATAAGGTTTACTTATGTTTCTTTAAAATCGTTTGAACCCGAGGCTTGATTACACCCACTTCATTCTCTATTTTTCTATAAGACGTTACAGGCATTACATTTACACTTGCTAAAACGTTAATTTCATCAGGGTCACGATTCTCTTTGTTATATTTCTTTGATCTGGGCTTTTTGAAAGAGCCAAAATTTATTAAATTCGATTTCAGCCTATAGAATATTAATTTATTTGGCTGCCTCCTTTCTGGATATCTATATAATAAAAGTTTAAGTTTTAAAAAAGATTTAAAATTGCAAAAATGAAAAACATAAAAAATAAAATATAATTACCCTATAAATTGAATAGATAGTTTTGAACAAAGGTACCCGAGAAGCAGACGTTTTACCCCCGTCTTCAGGCATTTTTCAGTTCTTCAAATGACGGCAACACCGCTCGCAAATTTTTTGAAAATGCAGAAATTTGTAAAATCGATAAAAACCTTGTGCACAGATTTCATATCATATTACAAACCCTATCAGTTTTATATTTCGAAATTTCAAATGTGCAATTGAAACTGCAGACTCTTTACTAGGTTTTGTTACCAAACACAGGGTGTTAATAAGACAATAGACGCATTTGAAATTCCTATAGGACAATTGTCGGAGGAGGCACAGGAGGCGAGGAATAAAGATATTAAAAATTATCGTTTAAGTTTTTAAAATCAAAGATAATTTACAAGATATATTTAGTCGTCTCTTTTATGACAAGTTTAGCAAAACACCTGCTAAATCAAAAAAAAGTTTTTGACAAGCTGTAGCTTTACTAATTTCGCCAACAGTTGACGAAAATGTTTTAAATTTACATGAAGTTAGCTCTTCAGATGAAGAACTTTAGTTAGGCTTTTAATTTTAGATATTGGATGCCATTTTAAAAACGTTTAATGTAAATATTTCTAAAAGTAAAAATAAAATATGAAAACACAATTTGGTACTAAGGTAGGGGAACTAGAATTACCATATTTTGTTTGCGAAGTATGTGATCCATATGCGACCTTATAAAAACACAGTTTTATTTATTATGATTATACTTTATGTTTGACCCTGTATTGAATATAGTATTTAAAATTTTGAACCATAATAATGGTGCATTTAGTAATTGTGTTTTTCTAAGTTTTGTACTTTCAGAAATATTCGGATTGAAAGGTTTCAAATTGACACCCTGTATAATTGTTGCAAAAGATTTTGGTTAATTTAGTAACTTTTTTTATTGTTTAATTTAAGATTGTCCCAACAATAGTTCATAGATACATTTATTTAATGTTTAGTGTTTTACAATTAAAGGTAACGTTTAAAAGTCACATAAAGTTTTTTTATTTGTCACCCTGTATAAAAATAAAATTTAAAAATAAGTGTAAAACATTTAAACAGTTGCTTTAGGTTAATTACACAATAAAATATTATTTTAACATAAAAAGACTAACTTAATTAATTTATAGCACGTTTTTGCATAATTCGACCAGTGTGCGACGGCCCCGAGTTAAAATCTGTCTACGCCACTGGATTCTACGTAAAAAACTCTATAAGAACCAGTATTTACCTTTTCGATACCTTAAAAGATAACCGAGATACGAGGGGTGTCCCAAAATGCAACTTTTTCAATTTGGCCCGACAGATAAGTGAAATCCATTTCGTTGCAAACTCGTTTGAGATTTACCGAGCTTCAAAGGGTCAAAATTGTCATTGTTCAAGCGCCATTTTGGGAAAAGTAACTCAATAAATGCTTGGATTTATTAGAAAAATATAAAAATTTAATAAAATATTGGGCATTTCATTTAAAAAACGGATGATGCCTCCGGCTTGAGGTAGAAGTGGCAACCCCGCGCAATTTAAAATATTTTATAACGAGAATATATTATGTTCATCTATGGCCAAAGCCAAATATTTCTAATAGGACACTCAACTTGAATCACCCTGAAACAGAGGGGGAGATCTGTCAGAATTTTATTAAATTCTGACTTTAAACACAGAATTTTATTAAATTCCGACTTTGATCTCAGAATATTGTTAAATTCTGACTTTAAACTCAGAATTTTCTTAAATTCCGAGTTTAAACTCAGAATTAAAAAATAAAAAAAATTGTGGCCCTTCTACGCTTCCGTACAATAGATTCCATCTGCATATTATTACATTTTTGAATTCATATAAAATTGTTAGATACGTTTTGTACTATTTTTGTATATATACAGGGTTTCCCAAAAGAACCGGAACGGTCAAATATCTTTGTACCAGATTAACATAACGTTATGAAATTTGGAATTGGGAGGTTTTCATTGGTGCCGGACTTAAAAATAATATTTACATCGTTGTCGGTTTCATAGTTTTTCGGATAGATCTCCTAACTTTATTTTTATAAATGCGATACTATGATTGTTTTTCACTTATAATGTTGAGCAAACCAAAGTGTTTTCGATCCTTGAATATCAAATTTCTCGTCTGGAAATTTCATAAGATATGGCAAGTTGGCATTTTCATTCAAAAGAACCGGAACGGTCAAATATCTCGATAACGGCTTAATATATCGTTATAAAATTTGCCATAGGGAGGTTATTAATAGTGCAGGATCCTAAAACAATATTTACAACGTTGCCAGTTTTATAGTTTTTCCGATAGAGCTCTTAACTTTATTTTTTTAAATACGATACTTTGATTGTTTTTCACTTATAATGTTGACCAAATCTAAGTGTTTTTAATCCTAATAATAATAAATTTTTCTTCTGGAAAAAGATATTGCAAGTACGAATTTTCATTCAAAATAATCATCACGTTCAAATATTTCGGTAACGGATTGGCATAGCGTTATGAAAGTTGGTATAGGGGGATTATCAATAGTGTCAGATCTAAAAATAACTTTCACAATGTTGCCAGTTTTATATTTTTTTCGGTAAACTTCTCAACTAATTTTTTTTAAATACAATCTTGTGATAGTTTTTTGCTCATACTGTTGACCAAACTTAAGTGCTTTCAATCCTAGAATAACACATTTTTCTTCCGAAATTTTTAAAACATAAGGTATGACCGTATTTTCATTGAAATGAACCGGAACGGACAGATATCTCGCTAACGGATTAATATATCGTTATGAAAGTTCGTATAGAAGGATTATCAATAGTGCTGCTTATGACAACAATAATAATTGTTGAATAGCTATTTCCAAAAAACCACTTGATATTTTATACTTCATGGCTCTAACAAAGTTGAGAGTTCTGTCGGAAAAACTATAAATCTGACAACGTCGCAAATATTATTTTTTCATCCGGCCCGATATGTTAATCCCATGCCGAAATATTTTAAACGTTCGAAGTATTTTACCGTTCCGGTTCCTGTGAATGAAAATGCGGTCTTGCATATCTTTTAAATATAGAGGAAACATTTGATTTTCTAGAATTGAAAGCTCTTGGGTTTGGTCAACAGTATTAAGGAAAGAACTATCATAGCATTGCTTAATAAAATGTTAAGAGTTCTATCTACGATAAAACTGGCAACGCTGTAAATATTATATTTAGATCCGGCGCTATTATTAATTCCCCGATAACAAATTTCGTAAGTATGTTAATCCGTTACTGAACTATTTGGATTGCGGTTTTGCCATATCTTCCAAAAATTTCCCAAAAAAAAAATGATGTTCTAGGATTGGAAAAGCTTTGCTTTAGTCAACACTCTAAGCAAAAAACTATCATGGTATTGCATTTTAAAAATAAATTTCACAGCTCTATCGAAAACCAGAAAACTGAATACCTACGTTGCGAATAATATTTTTAGATCTGGCACTATTAATAATATCCCGATGCCAAATTTCATAAAGATATGTTAAATCCATTACGGAGATATTTCACCATTCCGGTTCTTTTAAATAAAAATGCGGTCTTCCATAATATGATATTATCTTTTAAATTTTCCAGAAGAAAAATTTAGTGTTCTAGGATTGAAAACACTTTGATTTGGTCAACATTATAAGCGAAAAACAATCATAACATTCCATTTAAAAAATAAAGTTAAGAGCCCTCTCGGAAAAAGTATAAAACCGGCAACGCTGTAAATATTATTTTTAGATCCGGCACTATTAATATCCTCCTTATGGAAAATTTTATAACGATATGTTAATCCGTTATCGAGATATTTGACCGTTCGGGTTCTTTTGAATGAAAATGCGAACTTGCCATATCTTTTAAAGTTTCCAGACGAAAAATTTGATATTCTTGGATTGACAACACTTTGGTCTATTAAACATTATAAGCGAAAAACAATCATAGTATCGCATTTAAAAAAATAAAGTTAAGAGGTCTATCAGAAAAACTATAAAACCGGCAACGCTGTAAATATTATTGTTAGGTCCGGCACTATTGATAACCTCCCAATTCTAAATTTCATAACGTTACGTTAATCGGTTACCGAGATATTTGACCGTTCCGGTTCATTTGGGAAACCCTGTGTATATATATATATATATATATATATATATATATATATATATATATATATATATATATATATATATATATATATATATATATATATATATATATATATATATATATATATATATATATATATATATATATATATATATATATATATATATGTATATATATACATATATATATATATATATATATATATATATATATATATATATATATATATATATATATATATATATATATATATATATATATATATATATATATATATATATATATATATATATATAGAATAAGCTTTAATGTTCTGTGATCATCAAATATTCAGGGTGTAACAAAAAATTACTAACGCCCTTTAAATTATTATTTTTTTAGAATTTCTTTAAAATGTCAAAAATGTATGTTTGAGCCTCTAGCTTATTAACTTCTCTTCTAAACTAGCCCAAAGCAAGTAAAATCGGTGAAATAACAAAAAAGTTACAAAGGAAAAACCAAATCCCGGTAACGGTAAAAAACATGTCATTTGGCGCCACAGAACGTTATAACGATCTTTAGTAAATTGCTGATATCTCACTGTAGACAGATTTTGTTCACCAAAGTCTTAAATTACTCAATAGTGAATAGACTTTAGTATTATATAAAATCAAATCTACAGGTTGTCATAAAAAACCAAATCCAACGCCTTTTAAATTATGGTAAATTTTAGGCGCATCCGCCATCTTGACTTTCTTTAAAATGTAAAAAATTTGAGCCTCTAGCTTATTTATTTCTCTTTTAAAAAGCCCAAAACAAATAAAATCGGTTAAGTAACAAATAAGTTACAGGAGAAAAAGAAACTTTGGAATTGCAGTGATACAATCGTCTACGTATCGTATAATCTGCCCTTTTTCTTCTGATACGTAGACGATTGTATCACTGCAATTTCAAAGAATATGTGTGAGGATATTTTAATTCTTATCATAATCATCAAAATACAATAAAAACGGAGAGGTACCCAAAAGAGACCTGGTTTTTCTCGCAACACCCCATGTCCCAAAAAAAATTGTTGTAATAGGACCGAGCAATTAAATTAACAGATCCAATTTTTAGAACCACAGCAATAGAAAAAGCTAAACAAATATTACTTAAAAATAGCTACCCCTCAAAACTCATAAATGCAAACGTATACAAAATATCAATCACCCTAAAGAAATAGGAAAAATACAGGCAACTATCTATCACTTCCATACATTCAGGGTTTATCGGAAAATATACAACATTTGTTTAAAAAATATGATATATCATGCTGCCATAAAGGTTTCAATCTATTGCAACAACATTTCAGCACTCTAAAAAGTAAAACAAGTAAAAATAAAAAAATCACATATCATTTATGAAAATCCTTGCAGTAACTGCCCTTGTTTGTGTATATAAGGCAAACATCTCAATATCTTCAAAATCGCCTAAACGGCCACAAATTTGATAAAACAAATACCACCGCCCTCACAAACCATGAAAATCAAACTCAACACAAATTTAACTTTGAAGAAACCAAAATATTACGTTTTGAACCGAACCAAAATAAACGAGAGTTTATATAGCAGATATAAAAAATCTCAGCAAGATCTATTATAATTTAATGAATTAAAATATTTAATTCGTAAATACTATAAAGAAACCATCCATCTGCCGGAAAAAAAAACGAATTCCGATGTCGATAGGCGCTTCTAAATATTTACTGGTAGTCGTTTTAACATCCATAGCCCCGTCTTATATGCATGTGTGTCTGTTATAATTATACAATATTATGTGTTGTTTTATATTTGAAAATCTGTTGTTTTAATGAGGTAAGCCGAAAGCTATTTTCTTTCTCTCATTTACATAATTTATATTAACGTTTTAGCACTGATGAAGGCGATGCAATGGTTGAAACGTTTACAAATATTTTGCTTAAATGTTATTTGGTGTTATTGACCTTTTGATTTACGTCTCATGGAAAAATAAAATGAAAACATTTTTGAAAAAGACATGGAACTACCTGTCGAAACGTCAAATTGAATTAAATATGACAAAAAATTTAAAAAATCAGTTTAATTTTATGGACACGCATCCCAAGAAAAGAAGTACCTAATTACAATATTTGCGAAACTATATATATTTATATATATATACAGGGTTATGATAAATTAAGGAATAAATTCATTATCTTGGCAATTAAAAAGGTAATAGAAAAACGCTCGAACCCGTCGATTTAGATTTATTTTTACGCATATTTAGAAAATATTTTAAACTATACAGGGTCACTCACAAAAGTTGTACAACTGTCATCTTTGATTTTTTCAATACAACGCCTTATTTTTTTCTGCTGATTTGAATTATCTATGAAATTCTAGACATTTTTGGTATAACATAACCTATACTGAAAATCAACAGTTATCGAAATATTTTATCTAAATAAAACATAAAACACATATCAGGAAATTAAATAAGAAATCTACTTTATTAAATTTTGAAAATGTCCACCATTTACAGCTCTACAATGCCCTAGACGATGGAAAAACTCTTGTTGCACATTAGTAACTGTATCACATTGAATATTTCCTTATAACAGTTCGAATACGATCCTTAAGAATTTCAATAGTATGTGGCTTATTTTTATACACTTCGTTTTTTACATACACTCTATTGTCCCACGTCGCCCAATCCATCGTCTCGGAAAGGTTTCATTTAAGTATCTCCTGACATCAGCTGCAAAATGGGGTGGTGCCCCATCCTATTGATACCATAACAGTTCACTGGGAAGAATTTATCCGGATCGTTTACATTAGGATGTAGGGTAGTATATATATATATATATATATATATATATATATATATATATATATATATATATATATATATATACATTTGCCCCGTTAGTGAGGAATCCAAGAAATATGGACCTATAACTTTATTGCCTACAATACCTGCCCATACATTAACACTTTGACGATACTGTGTATGACTTTCCCTGTACCAGTTAGGAATTTCTTGTGCCCAGTGTCTAAAATTTTGTTTATTTACTTCTCCATTGAGACAAAATGTTGCCTCATCTGTGAAACAAATTCTTTTGACAAATAATGGATCATGATTACACATGTTGGTCAAAATTTCGCAAAACTCGTTTTACGTTTGCTCGTACGATCTGAATCATCATTTATTAATTCTTGAACGAATTTCACTTTATAGGGATAAAAATTTTCTTTTTTCAAAAATTGGGAAACTGTTGTTTCATATATATCATTATCATAGGCTGCGTCAGTAGTTGAGGAATGTGGATTATCTTGAAAAGTTAAGAGAACGTCTAGTTTCTTTTCATCTGAGGGCGACCTTTTCCAAAGCGGTCCGTAACACTACCAGTATCCGTCCATTTCCTTTCTATTTTGCTCACTGCAGACTGAGTAATAGGTTGCCTATAAGGATATCTGTTGTTAAACAGCTGACAAACTTCTTTTTGTGTCCTAGTCTTATCACCAGTACCAAGCATTATTACAATTTCAATTCTTTCTTTCTCTGTTAAACGCATAGTTAATATTTGAAATCAAAATGGCAGATCGTAAATAAATTATATGACTTGTCAACACAGTGATAGTGACAAAGTCATTTTTCATTGGGATTACGCGACAGACATAGGTAGGGTATACAAATGTCCAATAGGTTATTAAATACACAGGTTTTATTTAGATAAGAATATTTCGATAACTGTTGATTTTCAGTATAGGTTATGTTATACCAAAAATGTCTAGAATTTTATAGAGAATTCAAATCAGCAGAAAAAAATAAGGCGTTGTATTGAAAAAATCAAAGGTGACAGTTGTACAACTTTTGTGAGTGACCCTGTATAATTTAAAATAATTTCTAAATATGCGTAAAAATAAATCTAAATCGACGGGTTCGAGCGTTTTTCTATTACCTTTTTAATATCCAAGATAATGAATTTATTCCTTAATTTATCATAACCCTGTATATATATATATATAATCTTGTTCTGCCGTTTTAAAATTTTCAGGCTTACAGTGTTGCCGCTTCTACCCAAAACGGGTGGTAGCATCGCTATTTTAAATGAAATGCCCTTTATTTTTTCACTTTTTCTGTAACTACACGTGTTTCTGAGCAACTTTTCTGAATACTTCCCTCTACCTATCTGTAGCCGTTTTCCAGGAATTAATTTATCCGAAATGTTTTTAACGAAAACAAGATTTTAAATAAATCTGAATTTCTTCCAACTCTGAAGCAATTTGAATCTGAAATTTGGGCTATCTTAATTGAATCATACAGGGTGCTCCAGAAATAAACGTATGTTGGTAATTTATAAAAGCGCGAGAAATCGATTTTTTTAAATGGGACAACCTGTATCTCAATACTGATTTGAAAAGCTGAAAAAAGTAACTTTGCCTATACAACTCTTCAAGTTTTTGATTTATCAGCATTTCTTTATGAAATATCATAATAACGGGTCATTTTCAATGATTCTAGTAATAGTGTGTCATGAAAACAATTGTTGTGAGACGCCATCATAGTTTGTTGGGCAGAAGTTTCATTCTTGAACTTCTGATTTTAAGTAAAAGTTAAAATGGAAGTAAATAAGTAAATAATGGTATTTACTGGAGTGTGATAAACTTTTTCCTTTAGTGTACCCCATAAATAGAAATTTAAAGGAGTAATATCAGGCGATCTTGGGGGCCAATTCCACGGTCCTAGATATCTAAACCCTAGATTATCGAAAATTCGACCTAGCTCTACAGTCACTTCCACCATACAATGTGCTGGAGCCCCATCAAGTTGATACCAACAGCTTTGGTAATCCTCAAGTGCAAGACCATCTGTGAATAATCTAATATCCAAGTATTTTTTGAAAGTGATTTGTTCATCGTATATCAAATACCTAGTTTAATTATCCTTTAGCAAACAGAAGACATTAAAACTAAATTAATTTAATTATTAATAAGAATACCTTCCCTCGAAATTTTTGACTCATCGGTCCATATGATTTTTCTTAAAAAAAGAGGATCTTCCTGTGTACGTGTCAGTAACATTTCACAAAATTTGACCCTTTGCGGGAAATCTTGAGGTTTAAGTGCTAGAACTTTGGTAAACTTGTAGCTATGCATATTATGTTTTTTCTAAAATTCTTTGTAGAGATGAAAATGTAATGCCCTTTTGGCACAGTACCATGAATATCGAATAAAGTTTTACCAACGCAAATTATTGACTTGTTTGATTCGTTTTAACTTGTTGAAAATAAGCATGGGCAAAAATAATTTCTTTTAATTTTTATTTCACTCATAAAAGGAGAAATTTGATCCTAGTGTGACAGAGGAAGAAACTGGTAAAGTATTGGCACGCGTCCCATATTATTGAACAAAATGGCAACCTTTAATTAAAACACCTGAAAAAAATAGTATTAAAAAATCGCTAAATTTCCTTTACTCTGAGCTTTCTTGATTATTAATCCGTATTTCTTGGTCTACTTATAAATAAAACAAAAGTAATATTAAGTCAGTATATATATTATTATCAATCAAGCCAAAAAAAATTAATTCAAGAACTTGTTAGGTCGAATTAAAACGACATGATACTTGTGCCCAATTTCCCAAAATCAATATTTAAATTTTTTATGACACTACATGATGACTAATACAGATCATAATTAGAAAATGGCTGTAAAAGAAACAAAGTTGAACTTAAATATACAAATCTAACAAGCAAATTTTCTTTAAATTGCGTTTAATTATGACTGATGTACGATCTTTGCTACCTTAATTTTCTTAATTTCTTGAGTATTTTTCGCGGTCAGTCCAAAAGGCGAAACATACATTTAAAGTTTTTTCTCTTGTTTATAATAATTGCGACGCAGTCTAATGGGACAATTATAGTATTAGTTAAATATCTGTATCCTTCAGTGCTTAGATAACACTTGTTATCCTTAGCAACTTGCAATTAGATGGGTATATTTTTCAGTTTTAAGGCATCTGTCTTGAAAATTTAGTACTAAAGATTATGAAATCAGGCTATTTATTATACTATGATTCTGTGTTTTGCTAAAATATATTACACTAGTTACAATCAAGGTTGACATATTCTAGAATTTTAAAAATCTACATAAAAAAACCACCAAGAAAACGAGAATTAGAGAATTAATACATTAAATCTAAAAATATTAAGTGGCATCAACAACGGTTTTTAAAAACTGATGTTGAATGAAACCTCCTCCCTAAAATTTTCTACAGGAGCTTGTATGTTGGTTGCCCAAGTAACACAATTTGGAGTTTATTTCGGTTTTTATACTTTTCAACTACTTTTTGGCTGTTTTCTGGCATGTAAAAGAATCTGTTTTCTTACTTACTAAAGAAGCTTTGTACCACAGTGTACCGGGTGATAAGTTATAAAGTAACACCTCCCTTAACTTTTTTACTATTTACCACACATAAGAAACAAAAATAATACCTTATAGAAAATTTCTCGTCGATTTCAACTCCGCACTTGGATTTAAAAAAAAATTAAAACATACGGGATGGAGCGAAAAGTATACTTTTTTTTAAATGAAACACCCTGTATTTTTGGTGTTGGAAAGATCTTTTTAAAAATACTAAATTTAATAGCTTTATCTTTAATAGTTTTTGAAATATACACATTTAAAACGTAAAAGATGTGTTTATTAATTAATTTACTTCTAACAAAAAAGTACCCCTTTGCGAGAAAATGTCTGTAAAAACAGAGTTGAGATGCCCTTTAGAGAAGGTCAACTTAAAAATAAAACTACTCTTTTTTATTGATTTAGTCTGCATCTCGGTCTGCACTGCCACTAACATTTTTATGGGTCATATGTTTGTCGTTTATTTTTAACCGAGTTCAAAAAAGGAAGAGGTTATCAATTCGACCGACGATATTTTTTTTATGTATGTACATCCATTACTCCGCGATGGTTTGACCAATTTCTGTGAAATTTTCAGCGAATATTCAGGATATTGCCGGATTGGTACCTATAGCAAGCAAACGTGTTTAAAATTGCGGAATGCCGCCATTTTTCACATGTTTTACATGTTTACGCGAGGCCGGAGACAATATATATATATATATATATATTGCATTCACCATATCATCAGGAAAAATATATGCATAATAATATCGTGTTTCATATGGTTTTGGGAGTTTTCAATGGCGTGAAGTTCAGTTTTACTCATCATTTTAAATTTTGACAACGTGTATTGTTAATTTTCTATAAATGTGTATAGATGGCAGATTTGACATAATATGAATACGTTGATTCATACTACTAGAAACGTCCAAAATTTTAATCTAAGTTTACTTAAAACTATTGTATGAACAGAACTAAAAAGGATGAAATAAAAAAATGTATAAAAAGATAGAACCCACTTAAAAAAAAAGCACTAAAAAGTGAAAAATAATATTTCATTCCACAAAACAACTCGTCATATAGAAAACACCGGAGACATTTTTTTCGCTAATAATATTTTGCGACTTAACTACACAAAATGCCACTGGTCAGAATTTAAAAAAATGTTAAATATAAAATATCTATTCTAACACCCACCAATGGAAGTAGTTAGTATCTAAAAGCTAACTATGCCTTATATAATCTTTTTATCGACTTCAGTCCACTACTGTCCATTTATCTATCCCTGAAACAGCCAAATCATTTGATATTAGTGCGTACATGTCGTTACAATACCTCAAATCTATCTGACACCCTCTATATTAATAGTATCAAATTTATATTGCGGCCGGTAAATCAGACATTACAATATCTGATACAATAATGTGACATTACAGTATCTGATACCGTAATGTATTGCCAAACAACACTACCATGTTATTGTTATTAGGAAGCAATTATTTGTCAGGTTTTACTTTGACATTTTCTCTCTGAAAAATATGCGAAATAAAATGGTTTTACCTATTTGACACTTACCAGCAAAAGACAATAATAATTAGCTATGGATTGTTTTAAATATAACTTGGTAAAATATTATACAATGCATTTTTGAAACATATTTCATATAATAGATTCACCAACGAAAACGTGGCGTCATTACACAAAGGTTTTTATAATTCTAGGGACGCATCGAGAGAGATCCTTCTGCAGCACGTCAAAGGCCACTACCAGCACCAGCAGCAGTTGGACCAGCAGGAACAGCTGTTCCAGCAGGCGGTGGCGGCGGCGCAGGTGACGGTGACCCCCTCTCCCCATCCTTTGGTGACCGGTGCTGCGGGCTCGACCCTAGCGGCGGCTGCTGCAGCGGCGGCGGCAGGAGGACTGTTTTCGTCGCAGGATTTAAGTTTAAGGGGTACGAGTCCTGATAGAGACGAGGCAAGTGTAAATAACAGCCCCGCGACGAAGGGTGGCGCACATACTCATGCGCCCTTCCGTTGCGGCCATTGTAATCAAGTCTCTAACTGGAAGCATGTCATTCAGGTATACTAACCCGGCATACTAACCGTACTAATGTGATTTGTAGCTTGTTTGCGATGAAATCTTTTTAATGGAGAAAACTAGAACTTTTTGGTGTTATTTTTCGTGTTTTAGATAGAGAACAATTTCTGTCAGAAAGAAAATCGTGCTGACAAACAGTACTCATTGTTATGGCCACAATCCCAACTTTATTTACCATTTTCTACGATGGCGGGTCGACGCACTCTGGAACGGTTATACACAGTGTTCACTTAAGGGCGTTGATTATCCATATTTATATTGACAGCAAGGGAGTGTAGCTGCAAAGGTTATCAGTACCTTTCAAAAATTCTACAAAAATTCTCAGAACTTCAGTGCTGCGCCAAGGAAATTTTTATTTTTGAGTTATGGTTTTCGGCCTTTGTTTGACCAATTTCTAGAGTATGCAGCTTGATAAGGACAGCCTCAGGACTCCATCGCAACCGTCTTATACAGGTTGTTATGTAAGACCCTGTCATTTTTTTGAAAAGTTTATTCGACATGAACTCTTACTCTAGAAGATTTCTTTTTCTTTTTGTGCATCCAAAATAATCATGAGCTAGATACAAAAAACAATTTCCAGCCGTTTTGAAATTTCTTTTCGACATACAGGGTTTTTTAAAAAAGTTATTTTTTTCAAAAAATGATCTGCTGAACAAAGCCCACTTGTGGCAATCAGGTTCAGTATGGTCTATCAGATTATGAATAGGGTTGTATGTATGTATGTATGTTATGTATTCCACCATGAATATTGTATACAGGGTGCACCAAAAACTCTACCGATTCTAAACTTTAACAATGTTGCATTTCTGCTCCGCAAGGCAGGTAGTATTCCAGACCTTTGTTACCCATTGTATTATTGGGACATATTCTCAGTTAATTGGAAATGATGGATAGACGGTTTAATAATGGTAAACAAAAATAACATGTGAAACTGTATTTTATTGAGAAAAAGAAAATTATATCAATTATAAAATAGTAAGTATCATACTGTATTATTGGGACATATTCTCAGTTAATTGGAAATAATGGATAAACGGTTTAAGTCAGTCCGTGTAAACAAAAATAACATGTGAAACTGTATTTTATTGAGAAAAAGAGAATTATATCGATGATAAAATGGGAAGTATCATGTTTTATTAAAGAATCTGTCTTAAATTAAAGGCAATATTTGAAAGAACTAAAGCAAATTTCAAATGTAAAAAAACTGTTTTGGTAAAAATGTCCATTATTACTGAAACTGGCATTAGAAGCAACATCGAATTCAACATTGACTACCTCTTAGTTTTTGGTGAACCCTGTATACAATATTCACGTTGGAAAATGTATGGATCCAAACTTGTTCATAATCTGGCAGATATACCTTTGATATTCACAATTGGGCTTTGTTCAGCAGATCATTTTAGAAAATCAAAATAACTAGAAATTGTTTTTTCGTACCTAACTCTAGATTATTTTGGTTGCACAAAGAAAAAGAGAAATCTTCAATAGAAAGAATTCTGTTCGAAGAAACTTTTAAAAAAATGACTGGGTCTTATATAACCCCCTGTATAAGACCATTGCTATGGTGTCCTGAAGCTGCCCTTATCGGGCTTCATACTATAAATATTGATTAAAAAAGTACTAATGTGTACCAGCACTTTAGATCTAAGTTTTATTACCCCATTGGAAAGCTGAGTTAATTTCCTATCATTTTGGTTCTGAGCTTGTTTCATATCATCCCTAATACAGAGGGAGGGAGCGGTTGACTTACAAAAGATTTAAATCCCTATATCTTCTGAACCCCTTATTCGAACTCAATGAGCTTAGGCATATTTAAAAGGGAAGTTGAAGCTGCTTTAGGATTCTGATCAGGTGATACTCTCTAGTTTTTCACAAAGTGGTTAGATGGGACTGTTTGTAACAATTACAGTTTTTTTTTATGTTAAATCGAAACTTTTGTTTTGACAAATTGATATTTTTATTAGTTTTTAAGCTATTGCCAAATAAGTGGTTTAATAGATATTTTTCGGACGAAATGATTAATAACGAGGATATCGAAGTGAAATTAAAATCTTCAGGGCGTTAACAAAAAAAGAAAAAAAACATGCTTTCTGTATTTCAGCAATTTCGAAATAGATTCCAGTTCTGCTTGTTGGTAGTTGTGTCTTGTAAATTGCCAACTACAGTTTAGCTCTGTGCTTAATATATTGGAGGAGCACTGCCCCCTTTCAGTGTCGCCCTGGAGTCTCCCGATTCTGCTGCTGCACACAAATTATATGATATCTGCGGTGTGACAGATCGAAGTGGGCCTCTGAGAGAGACCTCATTAGTCTAGTAAACTTGCCAAAAGGTCAACAAAACAAAGATATGGCTTTTTTTATTAGTTGTTTTTTTTTGTGCCCTGCCTCTGTAACATTTTTTTTTTTTGAAATAATGTAAGGACGTAGCCGATGCACGCATCGGACAGGTGGACCTTCTGAAACGTACATTACAGAATGCTAAAAATTCCAAATGGAACCAATTCGCAAATAACGTCAAAAAAGTATCAAGTCAAATAACCTTGGGAAAAATAGGTAAATAAAAAAAGGATATACAACGATAAAACGATTTCAGGTCCAAAAGTAACATAATACATAAATATAACAAAATTACACAGAATCTACGTGAACAAGGACAGACAAAAAATATCACAAAACCAATCCGCTTAACTGTCTTTTTAGTTGCAAAGTGTTGGGCTTAAAAATATCATACTCCGGGAAGTGAAGATTGTAGTTGCATACTAGTTTGGTCAACAAATGCGCTAAGCCCATAATTTGTACGGTGGTATCTTTCTAAAAATAGTTGAGATTGTCTTGTTCTGATAATGGAAACCAAAACTGAGCCCGACTGCAGCAATATTTCACAGCCCATTGACCAATTTGTGTAGAAAAAATGAGAAGTGCCCTCTTTATTCGAAACTCTAGGGTTTGCAGGCCACAAAAAAGACCTCTTGTATTATGTATCAGACCTTGATATGGAATATTAAAATTATATAAGAGGTATTTTGCAAATCTATTGTGTACTTTTTCGATTCTGTCAATGTGACACTGATATGAAGGACTCCATATTACAGAACAGTATTACAAAACGCTCCTAATCAATGAGTTATAAAGACACCCAATTGCTTTGGTAACAGTCACATGCTTTCTATGTCGTTTTATAAAGCCCAACAGTCTAAAACCTTTAAGTACAATGCTTTCAATATGCAGATTAAAACTTAAATTTTCATCAAAAATAACACCCACATCGGTGAAAGAAGTAACAACTTCAAGATGTACATCATCTATGAGGTAGGTGGAATGTATGGGATTAATACGTTTATGGAAATGAAGCCCTTTACATTTAGAAATGTTAAGATGCAGATAATTAGTGTGGCACCATTTGACGAGCCTTTCAATGTCAGACTGCAGTGGATTAGAATCAGAGGAAACCGGTGAAAAGAATTTTAAGTCATCTGCATATAAAAGACATTTAGATATTTTAAAACAAGACACTAAATCGTTTATAAAGAGTAAAATTAAAATTAATCCAATATGTGAACACCCGACGTTACAACAACCTCCCTGGAAGCTGAACCAGATAAGTTGACCTGCTGACGACTATTAAACAAATATGATCTGATCGACTCCAGAATAGTTTCCACATAAACCAATTTGCTGCAATTTTCATAATCGAAGCTGATGGCATAATAATAGCTGATATATCACAATATCCTCGTTATTAATCATTTCGCCCGAAAAATACCTATTTGGAAATAACTTAAAAACTAATAAAGATATCAATATGCGGTTTTTGCCCAAACTCCAGTCTTTTATTACTCTTTAGAACTAGAGTAGGAGAAGTATAAAATTCCGTTTCAAAATTTTAAGAAAACTGGAAAAAACTGTAATTATTACACACAGTGCCATCTAACCAATTTGTGAAAAACTAGGGAGTATCATTCGATCTGAATCCTCAAAGAGCTTGAAATTCCCTTTTTAATAAGCCTCAGTTCATTGAATTCGGATAAGTGGTTCAGAAGATATGGGCATTTAAATTTTTCGTAAAACAACAACTCCCTTATGATATGACAATAAGTTTAGAACCAAGGTGAAAGGAAATTAACTCAGCTTCCTAATGAGGTAATAAAAGTTATATCTAGTTCTGAGAGTTTTTGTAAAATTTTTGAAAGATATTGATCATCCTAGCAACTGCGCACCTTGCGGTCAATTTAAAAACCTAAAAATATTTTTAGTCAATTGTTCTTGACCAGTTTTGCTATAATATTTTTTTAAGACGCTAATATAAAGGACTTCGGAGATATGGATAGTGAGAGCCCTTAACAACCTGTATACTAAATCTTGGACATACCAATAAATTCAACAGAGAAAATTTTATCACCAATTTTAGATTTTCGCCATACAGAACATTTAATTAATCTAATGTAATACTTAATTAATAAAAAAAAACGTTTGTTTTTGGTAATATTACAAAGAATAGCCCTACTGCAAGTTTGTGTTATTTATAAAGAAAATGTTCCTTGTTTTAACGCATTCATTTTTATGTGACGAAACAGTGTTTTTTCAGTATTTCAGCCAAGTTTGATTTAGTCAGTTTAATGAATTAGAGAGAGGTCATGTCACAAATTGATAAAATATATGTTTTTTTAAGTCTATAAAAAGCTCTCGCTATGTCCGCATGTTTTTGTTTGTCATTAAAGTCTTTATTGTCTGATATGATGAATTGCCGAATAGTTTTTCTGTCCCTATTTGCCACACAACCAATTTTTCCATTAGGCGTCCATCGTTCAATTTTGTCAAACAAGCAACGGAATTAAAAATATTTGTTGCCTAGTTTGTGAAGTCTATACTGTTAAAGTTTTGCTTTTTTATTTTGCTTATCGATTACAGTATCGTCCATTTTACACATCAGGTATGAATCTGATTTTTTTTTCTCCGATTGACATTTAAAGTAGCATTTTCGTGTCTTTCTTAAGACAGTGACACATATCAAGTCGTAACTAATCATTATAGCAATACTGGTCAAAATTCTGAAATCTGAAATATCAAATGTAAAATGTCGCTTAAATACTTCAGACCGGCAACTCCAGCGCTACTTAGAAGAATATACTCATTTGCAACATGTTAACAGACCTTAAGCTGCTTCTACGGAAAAACTCAACTTTTGTATTTACCTTAATAACATAATATCTTTCGAAATATTTATAATCAACAGCAAAAGTTATGGTACGAGCGAGGATCGATCCCGCACCTCTGGATCACTAGTCAATCGCTCTAACCAATTGCGCTATCGTACCACTGATAAGCAATTCATTAGAACTTTTACATATTCAAACCCACCAGTATCATAACCATTGTTGATCCTGCCAATAATTCTACCTAAACCTAAAGTTTCATAAACGTGCTCTATATTCTTAAGCGTACCCAATCTTTTTAATTATGATTTTCACTAGCTGAATCTTAATGTGAACGAATCTGATATAGAGATTCAACCTTGTGTACTAATGTTTCACCCTATATAAAAACAACCACAATATTAACGAAACACAAAAAAACATCACCACAAATGATATGTGTAAAATCAATAAGAGAAAGGGTTTTTTATGCATTGTTTTTTGTCTGGTTTACATTTTCAACATTTAATTACTTAAAAGTTTTGAAGCAAACAATATTACTAATTTTTTTAATTTGATTTTTCAGCATATAATTGCTACTAAGTTGGTTGTCCCAACACATCTTATAATACAGAGTGTTTCAAAAACCAAAATATAAGTCTATATCAACAGGGGCCCGATGTCGTTTCGTTTCTCAAAGGAGGTGATTAAAAATGCATTACTTTGTTTGGTTTATGCCAAATTTTTTCAAAACGACTCTAGCAATCCGAATTAAATCTGGAGGTGAAATGTTGTTTAAACTGTGCGTGTGGTATGTCACTGCAATAATTGTCTAAAAACAACATGTGCGCCACTGACTTTTTTATCTTTTGTGGCATTGATATGTAGGCTGTTTAGTGCCTGTTAAAAGTTACCTCTTGATATTTTGTCGATTTGCATTTATTTTATGAAAAAACTGAAGATGTTTTTCTCTTAAAATATTTTTTAAAGGTCCTTGGTTTAAATTATTTACCTGAATGGGATGACATATTGTGCTGAAAATGACCACTATCAGCTTCATTACAAATGCCAGTTCAATGCGTTGTAAAAGTTGTTCAAATATTTGTACTGGCGTCTTGTGTACAAGCTCTTTTAAATGCCTCACAGATAAAAATCCAAAAGACTTAAGTCAAGGAATCTTGGTGGCCTTGCTACTGGATCACCACGGCCAGTCCATCGATGCCCGTATGTATCCGAGAGGTACTCCCTAACATCAACAGCAACATGCACCGGTGCTCCATCGTGTTATTAACGCAGATAAAAGCTCGGGCAGATCGTTCATCAGACAATTTAAATATGACACAAAATCAGTGAAGCACATGTTTTTTTTAGAAAATTATTACACGCACGCCCCTGGCAAAGCAGTCCAAGCATTTTTATCAGTCAAATATGGGCTAGTTTAAATAACTTCCTTCAAATTTCGTTGAGATCGCTGGATTTTTTTTATCTCAAACTCCAGATTGACTAGTACTAGATATATAACAACAAACATAATCTGAGGATATTTTGTCTTTTTTATATTGTAGTGTTAAATTGCGGTTAATAAGCCATTAAAAACAAATGCAAAATAAAATTCTTAACACAAAACTAATAGTGATAATAATTTTTTCAATGTTTTAATATTATAAATAACCTAAAAAATATATTTCATTAGTTAAAAGTGGAAGCAGTTCACTTCATGTCAAGTTTTCTCTGTTTTAAGATTTCATCGGCTTTTTGCATGCTGTGGCTATGGCTAATTGTAGTGTTTCACTAGTGTCCGACTATAAATCATTTTTAATATGGATGTAATTGAGCTTAATTGATCGTTCGTATATAGGTAAACCAGAAAGCTATTTTATTCTGTGAAAATGATTGTTTCCTTATTATTTCACCTGCTAAGTACTTATTAATTTGTCTAAATTAATGTTTTTAGAATGGCAATTATTATTTAGCTATATTTTTAGTGAACTATTAGCTCTATATATACAGGGTTATGATAAATTAAGGAATAAATTCATTATCTTGGAAATTAAAAAGGTAATAGAAAAACGCTCGGACCCGTCGATTTAGATTTATTTTTAGGCATATTTCGAAATTATTTTAAACTATACAGGGTCACTCACAAAAGTTGTACAACTGTCATCTTTGATTTATTCAATACAACGCCTTATTTTTTTCTGCTGATTTGAATTCTCTATGAAATTCTAGACATTTTTGGTATAACATAACCTATACTGAAAATCAACAGATCGAAATATTCTTATCTAAATAAAACCTGTGTATTTAATAACCTATCGGACATTTGTATACCCTACCTATGTCTGTCGCGTAATCCCAAAGAAAAATGACTTTGTCACTGTCACTGTGTTGACAAGTCATATAATTTATTTACGATCTGCCTGATTTCAATTATTGACTATGCGTTTAACAGAGAAAGAAAGAATTTAAATTCTAATAATGCTTGGTACTGGTGATAAGACTAGGACACAAAAAGAAGTTTGTCAGCTGTTTAACAACAGATATCCTCATAGGCAACCTATTACTCAGTCTGCAGTGAGCAAAATAGAAAGGAAATGGACGGATACTGGTAGTGTTACGGACCGCTTTGGTAAAGGTCGCCCCAGGATCTCAGATGAAAAGAAACTAGACGTTCTCTTAACTTTTCAAGATAATCCACATTCCTCAACTACTGACGCAGTCTATGATAATGATATACATCAAACAACAGTTTCCAAATTTTTGAAAAAAGAAAATTTTTATCCCTATAAAGTGAAATTCGTTCAAGAATTAATAAATGATGATTCAGATCGCAGAAACGAGTTTTGCGAAATTATGACCAACATGTGGGATCATGATCCATTATTTGTCAAAAGAATTTGTTTCACAGATGAGGCAACATTTTGTCTCAATGGAGAAGTAAATAAACAAAATTTTAGACACTGGGCACAAGAAAATCCTAACTGGTACAGGGAAAGTCATACACAGTATCGTCAAAGTGTTAATGTATGGGCAGGTATTGTAGGCAATAAAGTTATAGGTCCATATTTCTTTGATTCCTCACTAACGGGCAAATGTATCTTCAATTTTTGGAAGAGAATCTTACATCAACATTAGCTACCCTACATCCTAAGGTAACCGATCCAGATCTTCCCAGTGAACTGTTATGGTATCAACAGGATGGGGCACCACCCCATTTTGCAGCTGATGTCAGGAGATACTTAAATGAAACCTTTCCGAGACGATGGATTGGGCGACGTGGGACAATAGAATGGCCGGCAAGATCGCCGGACTTAAGCCCGTTAGACTTTTTTCTTTGGGGGTATGTGAAAAACGAAGTGTATAAAAATAAGCCACATACTATTGAAATTCTTAAGGATCGTATTCGAACTGTTATAAGAAATATTCAATGTGATACAGTTACTGTTACTGTGCAATAATAGTTTTTCCATCGTCTAGGGCATTGTAGAGCTGTAAATGGTGGACATTTTCAAAATTTAATAAATTAGTTTTCTTATTTAATTTCCTGATATGTGTTTTATGTTTTATTTAGATAAACATATTTCGTTAACTTTAGATAAACATATTTCGATAACTGTTGATTTTCAGTATAGGTTATGTTATACCAAAAATGTCTAGTAGAATAAAGTAGTTTTCTTACTTAATTTCCTGATATGTGTTTTATGTTTTATTTAGATAAACATATTTCGATAACTGTTGATTTTCAGTATGGGTTATTTTATACCAAAAATGTCTAGAATTTCATAGAGAATTCAAATCGGCAGAAAAAAAAGGCGTTGTATTGAAAAAATCAAAGATGACAGTTGTACAACTTTTGTGAGTGATCCTGTATAGTTTAAAATAATTTCTAAATATGCGTAAAAATAAATCTAAATCGACGGGTAAATAAATATATATATATATATATATATATATATATATATATATATATATATATATATATATATATATATATATATATATATATATATATATATATATATATATATATATATATATATATATATATATATATATATATATATATATATATATATATATATATATATATATATATATATATATATATATATATATATATATATATATATATATATATATATATATATATATATATATATATATATATATATATATATATATATATATATATATATATATATATATATATATATATATATATATATATATATATATATATATATATATATATATATATATATATATATATATATATATATATATATATATATATATATATATATATATATATATATATATATATATATATATATATATATATATATATATATATATATATATATATATATATATATATATATATATATATATATATATATATATATATATATATATATATATATATATATATATATATATATATATATATATATATATATATATATATATATATATATATATATATATATATATATATATATATATATATATATATATATATATATATATATATATATATATATATATATATATATATATATATATATATATATATATATATATATATATATATATATATATATATATATATATATATATATATATATATATATATATATATATATATATATATATATATATATATATATATATATATATATATATATATATATATATATATATATATATATATATATATATATATATATATATATATATATATATATATATATATATATATATATATATATATATATATATATATATATATATATATATATATATATATATATATATATATATATATATATATATATATATATATATATATATATATATATATATATATATATATATATATATATATATATATATATATATATATATATATATATATATATATATATATATATATATATATATATATATATATATATATATATATATATATATATATATATATATATATATATATATATATATATATATATATATATATATATATATATATATATATATATATATATATATATATATATATATATATATATATATATATATATATATATATATATATATATATATATATATATATATATATATATATATATATATATATATATATATACATATATATACAGGATTATATATATATATATATATATATATATATATATATATATATATATATATATATATATATATATATATATATATATATATATATATATATATATATTTATATATATACATATATATATATACATATATATATATATATATATATATATATATATATACATATATATACAGGATTAGTAAATAGAACCGGAACGCTTAAATATCTTCAAAACCCCTAAAGTTGTGCTTGCAAAATTTGGAATTTGTGAGTTTGTGGGCATGCGGAATTGAAAAACCGTATCGGCACTGTTGCCAGATTTCCCAGTTTTGCGCTACAAGTAGTCATTTCCTTTTATGAAATGAATTGCCCTATTTATTGTTTAAATTGGCCATCTCCAGTTGAGTGCCATCCTAAATTTTCAAAATTCTATCTTTACCAATTGCTGAGATATGACAACACCGCATTTACAGTAAAATGTACTGGAACGGCTAAATATCTTTTAAACTGCTAAAGTTGGGGTTTCAAAATTCGGTCTTTCCGGGTTTCTGGGCACGCGAAATTGAAAAATGGTATCGGCACTGTGGCCAGATTTTTCAGTTTTGGGCTACACATAGTCTTTTTCTTATCTTAAATAGAAAGTCCCACTTATTTTTATTGCTTATAATTGGCCGTTTCAAGCTTAGTATTACTCCAAATTTTCAAAATTCTATCTGCCCTAGTTGTTGAAATACGACAACACCGCGTTTATAGTAAAAAGAACCGGAACGCTTAAATATCCTCAAAACCGCTAAAGTTGTGCTTACATAATATGACATTTGGGGGTTTCTAGGCATGCGGAATTGAAAAATGCTATTGGCACTGTTGCCAGATTTCTCAGTTTTGTGCTACACATAGTCATTTTCTTATCCCAAATGGAATGCCTCATTTATTTTTATTGCAATAAATTAACCGTCTCAAATTTAGTACAAAAGTAAACTTTCAAACTTCTATCTTCACTGGTTGCTGCGGTACGACAACACCGCATTTACAGTAAAAAGAAAAAAATAAGAGTATAATTACTTCTTAGTGCTGCGTACCTTGAAAAAAGCAGTTATTTCGAACCTACATAGCGTATTATTATCTAAAAGGGAGAGGGAAGAAATCCCTTATTTAATTTGGTCTAGAGATAATCCTCATTGGATGGAAGAACTTCATACCCAACATCCTCAGAAAATTAATGTGTGGCCACCTCGATACCCTGATATGACTCCACTGGACTTCTTGTGTGTACAAGAATCGAATAGAAAGTTTAGACGAACGAAGCACATGTAACACCGAATGTTGAGCAATACACTGCAAGAGTTTTATGATCGACTTGGGTACTGTCTGGCAAATAATCGGAACCACTTTCAACATTTAATTTAAAAAATAGTGTCTTTAAAATAAGTATTCTGTTAGGTTATTGTTGTTTTAGTCCGTTGACTTTTAATATCCTTCATATCTTAGCGTTATTGTTGTTTTGTCGTTTTTCCCGTTGGCTTTTAAACACGCTTTAAGTATCTGCCACTGGTGGAACTTAGACCAATCCCAGGCCTAGATAAAGTGTTTAATAAATTTCAATAAAAAAAAAATGGGGCATTGGAATTTTGTAAGCACAACTTTAGTAGTTTAAAAGATATTTAGGCGTTCCGGTACTTTTAAATGTAAATGCGGTGTTGTCATATCTAAACAATGAGTGCAGATATAATTTTGAAAAATTGGGATAGTACTAAATTTGAGACGGCCAATTTAGTGCAATAAAAATAAATACGACATACATTTAAGATAAGGAAATGACTACTTGTAGCCCAAGACTGGGAAATCTGGCAACAGTGGTGATACAATTTTTCAATTCCACATGCCCAAGAACCCCCAAACTCCGAATTTTTAAGCACAACTTTAGCGATTTTGATGATTTTTAAGCGTTCTGGTACTTTTTACTATAAATGCGGTGTTATCATATCTCAACAACTAGGACAGATAGAATTTTGAAAATTTGGAATATTACTAAACTTGAAACGGCCAATTATATGCAATAAAAATAAGTGGGACAATCTATTTAAGATAAGAATAGATCTGTGTATAGCGCAAAACTGAAAAATCTGACAACAGTGCCGATACCATTTTTCAATTTCGCGTGCCTACAGACCCGCAAAGACCGAATTTTGAAAGAACAACTTTATCAGTTTAAGAGATATTTAGGCGTTCCAGTACTTTTTACTGTAAATGCGGTGTTGTCATATCTCAGCAATCAGTAAAGATGGAATTTTGAAAATTTAGGATGGCACTAAACTTGAGACGGCCAATTTAATGCAATAAAAATAAATAGGTCCTTGTATTTAAGAAAAGAAAATTACTGCTTGTAGCGCAAAACTGGGAAATCTGGCAACAATGCCGATACCATTTTTCAATTCCAGATGCTCACAAACTCTCAAATGCAAGCACGACTTTAGGGGTTTTGAAGTTATTTAAGCGTTCCGGTTCATTTTACTAACCTTGTATATATATATATATATATATATATATATATATATATATATATACATTCTTAATAAAAAGAAGAATTAACAATGAAATGAAAACAATCAAATAAGTAGTTTTTCAGACTGATTTTTAAACATTTTGTTAGGCCTCCATTTTGTTTCTCCATCTTGGATTTATATCAAACTTTTACCAGTTGGATCACTGTCACAATTGATTTTTGGCCAAAATTTAAGGTAAATTGGAGAAGGAGGTTTTTAGTAATATTTTTTTATATTTTACTAGACCGCCATTTTGTTCTGCCATATTGGATTTTTACCAAAATGTTTCCATATTTACCCAGTCAAGCTGTTAAATAGTAGTTTACTATGCCGCGAACAGGGAGACAGACAAGCCGACAGAATTGAGAAAACATTGATTTTCGGCATCTAGGCACCCTGAAAAGGCATGCTTCCTAGTTTTCCTGAAGTTAGGTTGTCCACTTATTGATCTAAAACGTTTGTGACAATTATACGTAAATCATGCAATTAATTATAATGAATAGTTATAAATAAAGTTATAATTAGTACGATGACGTAGTCAGTGCAACTTTTTTACCATGCAATTTCTCTTAGATTCTTTATATTTTAAAGTGCTGAAAAAGTACGCATACATAAACACGTTGAAATTTATATTCATATCTAAAACGTTTCTGATAATTTGCTGCTAAATTAGTTATGCTTGTTTTCTAAATCAACCTTAAAAGCAAACACTTTTAATTTTTCAACTCTCCAATGTCATAAAAATAAGTCTTTATTTTAAGTCGCCGTTAATAGACGTTCAGAACATGCACATGCACAACAATCAATTATTTCCAAACGTTAACAATCCAATACATTATGCTAAACCAGTAGGTAACTAGACTGTTTCATTTTTAAGGTCACTGGTCAGTGCTAGGGATATACTTATTTATAAAATGACATCTATTTTTTTATTTATCTATTTATTTATTTAAATACATACAGAGTTATAAACTCCAAATTGTGCACTGCCTTAAACCAAGTAGAACTAAAGTCTACTTAACAATTTACAATTTACGAACCTTTTGTTTGAATGTTTCTAAACAATGATATTAGTAATAAAGCATATGTTGAAAAAGTTGTCTAGATCTAGTTGCCCTTTGTGGAATACGAAAATATATTTTTGATAGAAGACTGCTACAGCTAATATGTCCGTTAGCTAGCTTAAACAAAAACCAACCGACTGTAATTTTGCAAACCGATTTTGGAGGTTTTCTAGTCGATGTATAACACAGATCGACAATTATAATTAGGATACCAAATGATGCTGTTATATTCTAGGATACTTCTCACTATACAGTTATACAAAGATTTAATTGCACTAATATCACATATCTAGAAACAAACAAAACGGGATTGTGTATTACACAATTCTAATCCCAATGAAAAAAATATACCTAAACAAGAAACTATTTCTTTAACCATTAGGCCCAATACTGTTCAAGAATTCAAAAAAACTAAAGATGATCTAGGAAAAAATATCAATCCGAGTTCTCTGAACGTTGAGATAAAAAAAAAGTACAAAATTTAAAAGATGGGTGTATTAAAATTCACTCCAATACTAAAGAGGACATAGACAAAATGAAACAAGAAATTGAAAACAAATTAGAAAAAAATTAAAGCAATGACAAGAAAAAAGAAATCCACGTCTTAAAATAGTTGGAATAGACGAATTGTTAAATGAAGAAGAATTAAAGAAAGCAATATTGGATCAAAATAAAGATATCAAGAACGCTAAATTAAAAGTTATTACTATTAAAAAATGAAACATAAATGTATGGCAATTTTGGAATGCTTTTAATTTTAAGAGGGTTTTAATTTTTCTGTTTGTACTGTTTTTTGATATTGTGCACTGTTTTAAATGTAGTGGTTACAACCATTTTGAAAGTAAATGTACAAAACAACAAATCAGCTCTAAATTGCAATGCAACAAAAGAAAATATTATTTGTTCAAACTGCAATGAATTAAATGAAACATTAAATATGGGTTACTTAATAAATCCCCCTTCTTTCGATGAATAGTTGTGAGGTTACAAAAACCATGTAGAAAAAAATAAAAACAAAATTCAGTATGAAGATATATAGCAATTAAACAATAATAAACCAAAGAAAAATATATAAGGATACTTTAGTTCTAAAGACGAAATTTTGGAGTTTATGGATGAGAAGTAACCTTTACTTTTAGGTGTATCAGAAACTCATATTACAAAAGAGGTACATATTAGAGAATTAGAGATAGAAAATTACTTCTTTAGTTCTTTACATTTGTTTTTCGAATTCAAAACATACGGGAGGACTACTTGTATATGTGCATTACAAAATTAAAGTAACACATTTTTGTCAAGAATTCGAAGAATTTCAATATTGGTTGTGTTCAATAAAATTTAAAATTCGCTACCATTTATATACACTTTCTACATACTATGTATCCCCATCTGGAAGTTTTTGGACATTTTTAAGAATTAATGTGAAAATCTTTGGGAAGGCAATTCTATAAATATTATTGTTGGAGATTTTAACATAAATTATTTAGATAATGATTTTTATGCTGAAAATTTTAAGAAAATTCTCGATCGGTTTTTATTCAAACAACAAATTAAGGAGTAAGCTGACGATTTTCCTTTTAAAACTGGGGTTGAACGTTTGCCCAAAGTTTTTGATCTTAGTTGGACTTATATTGAAATTTATTTTACTCATTTTGAAAAAGAATACAAGAAAATATCAATTATTGATTACAGTTAGCTCTTAAATTAATATCATGTAACTGGGGATATAATAATAGTGATATAAATGTATATTTTAATAATCTTATTTCAAATTAGAAGCGATGCTTGGAAAAGTTAACAGAAAAAAAAATATAATTATTACGAAATAATCCTACTCCCTGGTTCAATAAAAGTATTTTATAAGCAAAAAAATTGCGAGACAATATGTACAAAAAATTTATTATTACAAATAATATTCAAGATTAGGAAGAATATAAAAGATTACGAAACAAATTTGTTGGGATATTAATGACAATAGGAATGACAACAAAATGATGTGGAGAAACCTAACAAACCTAGAAAAAAAACTGTTTTTAATGAAATTATATTTGACGATAAAACTGAGGCAGATCCACATATTATCTCTGAAAGACTCAATATATATTATATAAGAAGTGTAGAAGATATAGTTAAAACCATCTATATGGGGAACAATAGTTTAATTACTGAAATTCCAAATTGCAGTAATATATTAACTAGATTTCGTGAAGTATCTTTAAACAAACTTAAACATAAAATTCTTAGTTTGAAATCTAATAATAACAACATCGAAATTTTATCAAAAAAAAATATGAAAGAAACCTTTTTTTGTGCTGGATATCCAATCTTAAATCTTATAAATAAATGTTTAAGAGAAGCAGAAATACCAGAAAATCTGAAATGTTCCTATATAACACCTGTGCCAAAAACAAAAAATTCTAAAAAATATACAGAAATGAGACCAATTAATGTATTATGGATATTGAAAAATTACTTGAAGAAATAGTTTACAACCAAATTTTGGATCACATAGAGTAAAAAATTGTTTGTAGAAAAAAAAATGTATGTCTATTAACGCGACAGGCAAAACTAACATATTTATTGATGGCAAGAATTTGTATATTGTTGATTCTTTTAAATATTTGGGTATAATTTTAGATTCAAAGTTAAAATTTAATGATTTTTTTTGAAAAAACTATTTCGAAAATAGCGGGTAAAATTAAATATCTAAAAAGAATAAGCAATCATTTATCACTATTTGCTGAAAAAAACTATTTATAATACAATCATATTACCACATTTCTTGTTTTGTCCAACAATTATATATATGGCAAATGAAGATATTTTTCAAAAAGTTCAAGTTTTACAAAACAAGGGAATGAAAGTAGTTTTAAATAAAGATAAATATAGGAAAAGTAGTGATATGTAACGTATTTTAAAATGGCTAGATGTTAAAAATTTGATTTTTTTTATATTTGTGTATTCATTTATAAAATTGAAAATAGTTTACTTCCAAATCATTTAAAGGAATTTACAAATCAAAATTTAGAGTTTCATCAATATAATACAAGGCAAAAAGACTATTTTCATTTAATTCTATCCTCCAACAATTTATTATATAAATCAATATTTTATAAAGGATTAAAAAAATTTAACAATTTAAAAAAATAAATAAAAAATGAACCATCATTTAAAAAATTTTAAAAAAAAATTACTTATTTAAAAAACAGTTTATATATAATTTTGATATGTTAAAATTTTTTATTAATATAAATATTATTATTATTATATTTGTACAGGTTGATAATAACTGTATAATAGTTACATTCATTAGTTACGTTCATTAAGAAATTAAGAAACATACCCGTTACTAGTGTATCCGCCGATGGTGAGGACAGATCGGAAGGGACCAGAACATCTAATCGTTTTTAACTACTTTTAAAAACCGTTAGATACTACTACGTTGTCAAAATATACCTAGATATCAGCGGCGTAACTACAATGATGCGAGGAAGGGCCCCAGCCTTTGGGGGCCCAGCGGCGGCCCAGTTAAAGGTACAGAAAAAAACTATCGTATTAGAACTATCGATAGAACTAAAAACTATCGATTTATAAAAGTGCATATTTAATTTGTAATTTAATTTAACGCGTACCAAACAGGCAAACAGCCTTTTATTTTTATTTGGCCTACAATCGAATAAAATTTCCGCGTTACCCACCAGGCCCGTGAAGCCCGGGCCTAGGGCCCGTCGAAAAGAGGGCCTGCCACCGCCTCGCTGCAACAAAAATCGTTTATATAATTTTTCTTATTTCATTTTATCGGTAAGTAGGTAATTGTTAATTATTAAAGGAGGAGATAAGTGTCTGTTAAATGGAAGAGAGGACTTTTTTTTTCGTCGTCACTTTTTCCCACGAGCTTGGTAATAATTAAACCGGCACTGGCTGCAAGAAAGTTTCAGTTTACACAACTTTTTGTTTTCATCTATCCAAGCTGCTTTTCTTTATGTTTGCTTGGTATGGAATGTTAAACAGACATTTTGCTGATGGTTTTTCATTATTTGAAGCCAATTAGTAATCTGAAACAAAATTGAACATTATAACTTTGCAGTTGAATATAACCTTTAAAATATCAAAACTTTTATGTAAATTACATTTTACATACATTACAAATATTCGGAATTTGCCTGCCTTTCTCTTCTAACATATGGTTTCATTGGTTTCTTATTTTTCGGCATCCAGCCAGCTTTGACAGTGTCTGATTTTTCATTTAAGTTATAATTTTGGTTCTGCTCAGAAGCAATTCGCCAGCTATATTCGGGGACACCGAATGTTATCCGGTTCCTACTCCCTTCTACTAGTGGCGCCAGCAGTGGACTCCACTGTAATTATTATTTTATTTTATGGCATTAGGTTGGCATAAGTCTGAAGTGAGGAAGAATGATGGAGGGGAATGTCAAAGTCGGAATTTAATAAAATTCTAAATTTAAAGTCGGAATTTAACTAAATTCTGAGTTTAAAGTTCAATATTCTTGTTTGAATAATGGCAAATGCGCTATGAATTGTTCCACCAAACTACAGATAGTTAAAAAATGATAAAAGGGGGGGAGGGTACAAAATAATAGTTTCCTATTTTGATTTTTGAGTGTTAAATAAGTCCCTCACAAATTAAACATAAGTTTAATTAGTTCATTTTATATATTTTTATTTATTTCTATTGCTGAAAAAAAGGCAAAATGAATACAAGAAAACATATACATTAAAAGGTTCACAAAATAAAAAAGGTAATACAAAACGATAAATAAGTCTTAAGAAATGGTTCATATATGTTTCAATGATTTAAGGGTGTCTCGCGAAACATACTGACAGATCTCCCCGTCTGTTTCAGGGTGATTCAAGTTGAGTGTCCTATTAGAAATATCTGGAGAACCAACGAATAGGATGTTTTGAGAATTTGGCTTTGGCCATAGATGAACATAATATACTCTCATTATAAAATAGTTTAAATTGCGCGATGTTGCCGCTTCTACCTCAAACCGGAGGCATCATCCGTTTTTTAAATGAAATGCCCTATATTTTATTAAATTTTTATATTATACTAATGCCTAAATTTAACTGTTTTCTGGAAAATGGCGCTCGAACAATGACAATTTCGACCCTTTGAAGCTCGGTAAATCTCAAATGAGTTTACTTTCAACGAAATGGATTTCACTTATCTGTCTTAATATTTAATCTCCTGACACCAATTTCAGGTTTGGCAGGAGACGTCAAAAATGCATTTCGTTAAATTCTAACTTTAAACACAGAATTTAGTTAATTTCTGACTTTAAACTCAGAATTTAGTTAAATTTCGACTTTAAACTCAGAATTTTGTTAAATTCTGACTTTAAACTCAGAATCTAGTTAAATTCCTACTTTAAACTTAGAATTTAGTTAATTTCTGACTTTAAACTAAGAATTTAGTTAAATTCGACTTTAAACTCAGAATTTTGTTAGATTCTGACTTTAAACTCAGAATTTTGTTAAATTCTGACTTTAAACTCAGAATGTTGTTAAATTTCGACTTGAAAGTCAGAATTTTGTTAAATTCCGACTTCAAAGTCAGAATTTAAAAATAAAAAAAATTGTGGCCCTTATACGCTTCCGTATAAAACAGCCTTGGCGAAATACTTTATTCTTTTATAACTTTTTCCTTGCGGCAGTGTGGTAAAAGAAAATTCATGAATTTTTGATTCCCTGTGCGCTATTTAATTTAATTTTCATATTTACATATTTGTGTCATAACATTTCGCCAGATGTTCATAGGTTGTTATAATGGTAATCACATTTCACATATTTGATATATTTTATATATATTTTAGATTTTCTTGATTTATTTTTTTTATATCTTAATGTCAATTGAATTTCTAAATGTAAGCTAAATTTCACATGTCAAAAATTATTTTATAAAACAACTCTTAAAAAAGGAACAAAAGAACGAAGGTATCATTAAAATTTGACAGTCGGCACTTTATATAGTATTTTATTGAAAAGCATTCGAAAGGTGTACCCGAGAACCTGCAACCTACAGCTCTCCGAAAAGATGACTGGCTGCCGTTCGCATGTATTGGTAAGTTCATAAGGACTTTACGCCATAAGACATTGCGTGAAAAGGAATGAAAGACGTCCGAGGTAGCCATGTCTGGACCCAGTGATGCTTCTAGAAATCTGATCTGGGGAGATTAATGGTTGGCAGAGGGGGGGGGGGCAAATTTTAAACATAGGTTAGGAAATTAAAGAATTATTATTTAGCCGTACTTAACCTTTTTAAAAGACATATGTGAAATGTACTGAACTAAATTGGGTCACACTTCATCATTATTAATAAAAGGAAAAAATCCTTACCAAGGGAAGTTCCGGGAGAAAGAAATTTGCCGATTTTTTTATTTATCTTTCAAGACAATTCTCCTAGACCCCGTTCTTAATACAAACAAAAACCCTGTTAGTTTTTCTGGAGAACTCCCCATCCTATATTGATTTAGTTTCTGTCGTCATCTCCCATTCTGAAATACTCCAAATTATTTAATGAATTCCAAGAAGATCTCACTTAATATAGGTGGATTTCTATTAAATTCTGCGGCGACGAAAATTTTTAACCTTGCACGTTTCGAAACCTTATCATTTCTTTGTCTTGTGCTCTTCAATTATTTACCTAAGTCTAAATTTCAACTAATCACTTATCAGTCCTTAATCTGCTTTACGATGTTTAATCTTGTTTTCTTGCTAAAAACACTCATGACGGGTTACCATGTGAAAAATATAATCTGAAAAGAATTGTCGGTAATTTATTCTTTATTATGCAACGCCGAGAAAAAAACCGCGGTTCTTAATATTACTATTATTTTCATAAATAATTATATTAGGTCCAAGAAAATTACATTTGTCTACCGTCTCACATCCTATTGTTGTTTTCGTATCCTGTAATATGTGCGTAGCCTTAAATTTACTTTTGCTTAAAATATTTTTCGAAACGGAAAGTTTTAATTATTTTGTGTAATAATAGCAATTTCAGTGCACGGTGTCGGGTATTTACATTTTACACACGTTTAACGTAATTTAAATATGCTCGTATATCATTCACACTATTTTCAAGTTAGAAAATCTTTGACGTAGGGATATTCAAGCCTCAAATTTTTAAAATGCGTTTACGATTAGTTTTTTTACGGTTGCCTTGAAAATAGACAAACACACATGAAATGCCAATGCGTAAACTGAAAGGAAAAGCTTACTTTACAAACAATAAAATATATATTTTGTGTTTAAGCAATACCTACTAAACAACGAGGCCTACGCGCTTACGCGTGACGTCATCCCATTTAGGCCTATGTTATTTCAATACCTTCATTAGAAGGTACTGATTATTTACAGGGACATATTTAAATAAGCATTTTTTCTTAATTTCAGCAAGTAAACATCAATTTATAGGGTTTATTTTATGAATTTTTGAATCTGTCAAATTTATTCGGTTTCGCTATAGAATTAAAATGCCAAAGGCGACTCTTAAGCGATTACTCGTTTTTTTTTAAATTTATTAACATGTTCAGAATTTAAATTCGTGTCTAATGACTGTGTTTCACAGTCAGGAGGTTCGAAGAACTGATTTATATAGTGCGGGACACGAAAGAAAACTGGGCGAAGTCAATCGGTTTAGGAAGGTCGGCCAAGAAATCTCTTTAAACCAGTGGTGTCCCGTCGTTCTTTAAATAATATGGCACTCCTTTTTGACTATACGCACTTCAGATAATTAAAAAAATGTAACTATGCTTAATGAACCTTTATCTATATTTGTCTGTTTTCTTTCGTGTACCGCACTTCTATATCTCTGTTGTGTGCGGCGAACTTTCGAATTTTAAAATGATTTAATTTTGACTTTTCTTGATCGATTCACCTATAAATATATTTTTTCTTGAGTTCTGTCATTAACGGTTCCCGGGCTACTGCCTACGTCCACTATTATTGGACCACCCAGTATAGTGATACACGATTTACAAGTCCAGATTTTACAAGGGAAGCCAGCATCAGATCCAGTGAACGAGATTTATCAAAATTTTAATTTATGCAGTTCGACTTAGGGCTACTCGGGTATGCCAAAAGTGGCCGTCTGTCTCCGTTTGTCATATTACTTTATACAAGGGCCGTCATTGTGAAGTACTATACAGGGCGTTTCCTAATTGCGTGTTGATGTTAAAGGGGGTGTTTTTATGTCCTAAAAGTCTTAACTTTTGAGATACAGGATGGTAAAGTTTAAAAAGAAAACATTTTTTTTATACCAATTCTGATGCTATTGTAGATAACTGCATGAAATTTGATACATGTCTTCTATGCATTAAAGAGCATACGGATTTATCCCGGTTAATTACATATGCACGCCACTGGTAGAAGTTTCATAAATTGATTGTTAATAAAAAATGCCCTTTTATGCATAAAAGACGTGTATCAAATTTCACACAGCTATTTATCTACAATAGCATCAGAATTAGGATTTTAAAAAAAATGTTTTTTTAAAACCCTGCATCTCCAAAGTTAAGATTTAGGTTCATATTAAACTTTTTTCTTAAAAAGGTCCAAGAATCACCCCCCTTTAACATTAGCACGCAATTAGGAAACGCCCTGTATAGTACTTCACAATGACGCCCCCTGTACAAAGTAATATGACAGACGGAGACAAACGGTCACTTTTGGCATACCCGAATAGCCCAAGTCGAACTGCATAAGTTAAAATTTTGATAAATCTTGTTCACTGGAATCAGTGCTGGCTCCTCTACTATAACTACATTGATGTGTTAATTTTGGAAAAATATGATTAACTGCAATATTAGATATTTTTGTACACCGGGTATTGAACAGAAAATTAATTATTTTGAAGCAGTTTATTGACAGCTACTTTATGAACAATTTTACAAAATGTACGAAAAAAAAAACTAAGCCATTTTTGAGGTTGACGACTGTGATTCTAATGGTTCGATTCCCTCTAAATCATTGTCTTCCTCTGAAAATGATGAGGTTTCGTCGTCACTACTTGAAGATCCCAGTGTGATAACTAAATCATCAATAACCGTTTCAATTTTGCCATCTTCTTCCCAGGATTTATTTTCAATAGAACGAACATGTTTAACATACGATTTCCAATTTTCAGCCGCTATTGAGTCAATCGCTTCCAATGTTATTTTATTTAAATCTTTAATTGAAAGTTCACCGGTGTTGCGCTCTCGAATATATTCTTTTACTCCTGCCCATGCAAGTTCAATAGGGTTAAGGTCGCACATGTATGGAGACAGCCTTAAGGGTGTATGACCGAGGCTACGTAAAAGACCGTCAATTTTATACTTTTTTTCTCTAGGCTTGTTGGCTGATATTACTTTATATAATTGATATATTCTTGGATATATATGTTGGATCACATACAAGATTGTTCGATTTAAGCCACGATATCATATGAGCTTTTGTAGAGTATTTAGTTTCTTAGTAGGTAGCACTTTATCTTCTATGTGAGAATGATAAGACGCATTATCTATTACCAGAACTGATTTGAGGGGAATGTTAGGTAGAAGCTTCTCGAGCAACCACTTTTCAAAATTATCTCTATTCATCTGTCCATGATAGTCTCCAGTTGTTAGTCCCGAGCGAAAAACTAAAGCAGCACCTGGAACAAATTCGGCTTCTAAACCAGCATGAACTATAATAAAGTGACTACTGGAGCGGATTCCCTGAACAACACCTATAACACTTTCACTTTGCCAGCATTTGTTCACTGTCATATCATTATCTACCCAGGTTTCGTCTAGATACACAATATTGCGTCCTTCTTGCCTATATTGCTCTACAGTTGATAAATATTTCACCCGCCAGTGAAAAATATTTGGTCTCTCAATGAGCAATTTTCGTTTATTTTGGCACTTGCGCCAAACAAAACCATTTGATCGTAAAAGCCGATTTAAGGTTTCATACCCGTACGGAACGTTCTTCACGTTTATATAAAAATCTTCTATTGTTCGTCGAATTACTTGAAAATCACCATCGTCAATTTTATCTTTGTATGATAATCGGGGTCTTTTTTTACCAGGAGATTTTAAAGGTGAAGTAGAACATGAGCGATCATTATGTTCTCTTTGAATGTTTCTTACATTACTTTCCGAAACACCAGTGTAAAATGCAGCGCGTTCTGTTCGATTTTGAATTGGAATAGTCAAACTATTATTTTCAGCTTCTCTAGTACAGGCCTCTATAACGCTCGCAATAACTTCACGTGCACCGCTTCGAATTGTTTTTCCTCTTTTGCTCGCCATCGTTACTTCGAAATAATAAAATAAATTCTACGCAACGCATTTATATAGAAATGAAAACAAATGCTCGAACTGTATAGGCGCTACTGGAAATAGCTAGAACCTTCTAGCCGCAAGTGCATGGAGACTCTAGGCACATCCCAATAACAAGTGGACCAGTGAGAAATTTACTAAATCTTCGGCAAACTATTTGCGTACACAAATTTTACTTTTCCGCTTGCTTAAGACTATGAACCTTTATTTTAAGGATCGCCCGGTTTTCTTTCGCGTCCCGCACTTTTAGTACTGTTCCAGTATGATAGACGTTTTGTTTTCGATTTTGTCATATCGAGCAATCTGTTATTTCAGATCTCCTTGGGTACAAGCCTGCCTGATGAGGGTAAAGGCCCAGAAATCATGATCGCAGGAGAGTACCCTGTGACATAATCGAAAGCAATTCTTCTTGTAGGCCGTTTTGCACCTGCAGAAATTATATATTTTTGCTATTTACATATATACGAGCCCTAACAACTATATGTTGGAACAAGCAGTTACTTTGGAAATAAAATGCCAGTTTACCGAAATTCATTTATTCTAATTTTTTTTAATTCTAAATATGAAATTAGCAACATTTTTTATGATGTATAGAATTATCTTTACGGTTTAATTATATATTTTATGTTGATTACTATTTAATTAATTGTTTAATATTCAAAAAATGCTGACAACTTAATATTGGAACAAATGGTTTTTAACAAATTAAAACAAAAATTAATAAGGCGTAACGTCGCCCTTAGCTCGAATAACAGCCTGAATTCTATTGGGCATTGTATCAACTAGGCCTTCACAGAATTCAGGGGTGAAATTATCCCATATTTCTTGCAATTTAGCACGTAATTGTGGTAAAGTACGCTGGGGATTATTTCTTAGGTGTTGTTTCATTTTGTGCCACAGTGTCTCTATTGGATTAAGATCCGGGCTGCTAGAGGGATGTGACAAAACCTTAATGTCATGGTCACCCAACCATTTTTTGGTCGACTTAGCCGTATGGCATGAGGCTCCGTCCTGCTGAAAGATAAAACCTCCGGATGGATATAACTTTGTTGCACTTGGTAAAAGCGAATGTTCAAGGATATCTTGGTATTTGGCTGCGTTTACTGTACCTTCAATAAAGTGTAAAGTTCCCAACCCTTTGGCCGACATACAGCCCCACACCATGATGCCCTGTGGAAACTTTACCGTCCTTTTGAGGCAATCCTTTTGGAATGCTTCTGTTTTTTCCCGAATCACGCGCTTTCTGTAATCTCCCACAGACATCAAATTTGCTTTCGTCGCTATAGATAACTTTGTCCCAGTCATGTTTGGTCCACGAAAGCTTTGATTTAACCCAATTATAACGATTTCTTTTTTGAGTTTCCGTCAACAACGGTTTTTCATTTGGCCTACGAGTATAAAGTAAAAAATAGAAAATTTACACCGCAAAGAAGTACCTATCAAACATACCTTATAAACCAAGACCGCTCTTGTGGATATATTTGCGACAGCATTCTCTTGAAATATTCATCCCAGTTTCTCTGTTCCACCTTGCAGTTACTTCTCGTAGTGTGTTTCTTCTTCCTGACTTACATATTCTTATTAAATGCCTTACACTCCTTTGAGAAACAACTTTTGGACGGCCTGAGCTTTTACCGCGAACATCAGTACTGGCAGTTTCACCATATTTTTTAATTATATTAAAAACAGTAGTTGTTGCTATCGTCAATTCACTGGAAATTTCACGCATTGTTTTCCCTTTATGGTACTGATGAATAATAATTTCCCGCACTTTTGATTCAGTAGGTTTTCCACGTACCATTATTGCGTGTTTTACTCGTAATAAATCTAACAATACCTACTTACTTTAACTATTAATACTCAAATGACGTTTTAAAATCTTTGTTGACAACACACTTATGTTTTATTTCAAAGCCTCCTTCGCGTCAGAATGATAAAACTCACGAAACGTGAAGAAATGCAAAACATGTTCCAATATTAAGTTGTCAGCATTTTTTGAATATCAAACAATTAATTAAATAGCAATCAACAACAAAATATATAATTAAACCATAAAGATAATTCCCTACATCATAAAACATGTTGATAATTTCATATATATTAGAATAAATAAATTTCGGTAAACTGGCATTTTATTCGAAAAATATATATATATATATATATATATATATATATATATATATATATATATATATATATATATATATATATATAATAACCATCCTCATAACAAAATATTTAATTTGGTTTATCCAAACTCATATTAATAAGTGTACAGTAGTTTCTCATATAAACATTCAAACTAATTTGACGAAGAAAAAAATATTTACCATATCCGATGAACATTAAATGTATTTGGCTCTATCAATCAAATATTTATTTACCGCTTAAATGTATAAAGACCAAAGATACCGTTTTAAATTCCACAAATTTAAAAATAAATGAATAATCGAAGTCACTTTAGCAAGTTAAACCTTAAAACAAACAGTAAATTTGCAGAAGTATTTCGTCTTCGTCGAAAATATGTTTGCAAAATTCCCCTTATCGGTTATTTGAAAAGAATGTGTCTTGTTTCAATATCTACGAGTAAACAAGATATTTATTTATCTGACATCCCAAGTTCAATTAATCAAGTGGTATTGGGGAAGCCGTAAAAAAAAAGAATCGATATCTCGGATCTAACAAAAGTTTTTTTTTACTTCCCTCTTATTGCAATCGTGAAAAAATCACCCTCCGAGATTTTTGCAGATCTTTGCGTATTCGGGTTTCTGGACCCCGAAAAACATGTTCTCCTATTTACGTCAGTCTATCTGTCTGTACAGGTTTCTTTTTATTATTTGCTACCTCATGAGAGCCTTTTTTTTTAAAGCTACATAAGAAATGTTTACATGACGGTAAATTTAAAAACGAATGGCGATCGGAAAGTCAAGATATCACTGTCAACTTAATTATTTTAAATGGAACATCCTGTATTTTTTGATATTTTTGGTTTCTTATTCTCTACTCGGAACAGTAGTAAACTTGAACGAAAAAGGGAAGCCGAGGGCGTATGTTTTGAAAGGTCCTTTTTACCTTAATTCACTCATATTAAAAACACCCATTTCAAAAGAGTGGCCATTCAAAAATGTCTCAGATCTCAAATATATGAAGGGTAAATTAATTCTTGAGAACAAAACTCAACTGATCCTCACGTAATTCTTATTTAAAAAAATTGTTATGGATGTGGAAGTTAAATAAATTATTTTCTATTTAGAGGGAATTCTAATTTTTAGTACCATTTAAATATTTTCGGTATAAAACACCATATAACTAAAAAAATACTGTACTAAATAGCATACACACTCTATATGATATGAGTGGTCCTTTGTCTATGCATGTACGTTTATCTTGTGCTGCTATATGTAAGAAGTACCATTTTAATCATTTACTGCTGATTTTTCAAATTTAATTGTTTTCCTAATCTAATCTTTTCCATTTGTGTAACATTTTACGTTCATTCCAAAAACTGCATATGTCATTATTAGGCTTAGGATATATATGCAATTGCATGAAAGCATATGCAAATGCATATTTTGGAAATTTTTGTATTTAAATGCATATTTTGCAATTATTACAGGAAAAATGCATATATTCTAATTTTTCTGAATATATTTTTATTTCCCAAGACAAACTTGATGAATTTCAAATATTTTACAATCATAAATACGCACGTTTTAAGAATGTTAGAAATAGTTTTTCAATTCAGTTTAGTTTACACATTGTGACGTGAACATTGTCCAATATGCCAAAAGAAAAGCGTTCATTAAGTGCGGTATTAAATCAATTCGTGAAAGATTTTCCTGATTTTACGACTGACGGTTTTGTGCTTGTTACGATTCCTGCCTGGAAAAAAAAAATATATATATATATATATATATATATATATATATATATATATATATATATATATATATATATATATATATATATATATATATATATATATATATATATATATATATATATATATATATATATATATATATATATATATATATATATATATATAAGTATATTAAACTATTTAAAATCAAGATCGGCGTGTTCTGAAATTTCCAAAATGTACAAAAAAACGAACAAAAAACAGGAAATATAAAATAATAATACATTTATTTATTAGACTCGAGAAAAATGAACTTATTTTGTTATAAAGAGTAGACAACATCAACAATTTATAAAAACTGATGGTGGATGTAATCACCTTGATTTTCTACAACAGCTTGTAGCTTTCGGCGCCATAATCCGATAGAATTTGTTAATATTTCTTGCAGGGGCGTGCGGTGAAATTTTAAGAAAGGGAAGCAATTTTTAGAAATTTACCTATTTGTAATGTAATTCGATTCTTCGATCATTTTTTGCAAATTCGTCAATGACGTCATCATAAAAACGTCGATGCTCCAACATATTTTGGAGAAGTTTATTTTCAATTGACAACAGCGATGTATGCGAAAGTCTCTCCTGCCCCGTTGAATTTCTCACGAAATTTTTTATACGTTTAAGTGTTGAAAAATTGCGTTCTACTGATGAACTTGTGGCAGGTATTGTTAATACTAATTCACACAATTTCGACACTTCGGTGTAGGCATCTTCCAGCTCCTTGTCTTTTAAAAATTGCATTAGTTCCTTTGCGTTATTTTTTGCGCTAATGTCATCAGTTTCGTAAATCACTTTTAGTTCAGATCGCAGTAACACTCGGTCGAAGAACTGGCCATAATGAAGAAGAAGAGATTTAAACGCATCTTCTGGAAAAGTTTTTCCTTTAAATGCATCAAAATTGCAGAGCTCGAGGAATTTAAAATCATTTAAACCGTTAAATCTATAGTTTATTTCTTGCTGAATTTGATCGATTATCTCATAAAAGAGGTGTCTGTATGATGTTTGAATATCTCCTACCTTGTCTGTTTGAAGACGCTTGGCTTGTGGCTCTACATTTAACGTCATCGTTTTCTCCCAAAATAGGTCAAAGTCATCTCTTTTTTGGCTTAACATGGACTTAAAATCATCCACTTTTTTTAAGCAAAAACCGATATCATTTGTTTTAGTTTGTAATATATTAAAAACATTGTCCGAGAATGGAAATATTTCTGAAAATATGTTCAACAAATAATTAAAATTAAAATCTCGTTTCAAACAGTCCAAAAACCCCCTCGATTTATTTATTGCTTCTGACTCCCACGTTTCATTACTTTCTATTATATTCTCAAATAATTCAATCAGTGATTCACGATTTTCAGATACTGTTAACACACGTCTACCATTATTGTTCCCTAGATAGTAGGAGCTACTTTGGGCAATCGTTTGTGGACAATGGAGTCCAAAGCTTGTGTACGTTTTGTTGACTTGGAAAAAAAAGCAGACATGCCACTTAAAGTAACGAAAAATACTTTACACTCTTTAATGTGATTGATGGACTGGGATAAAACTAAATTTAATTTATGAGCAAAACAATGAACAAACACAGCCCTTGGGAAAGTTTCTCGAACTTTAGCTTGCAGACCCCCTAATTGTCCTGCCATCACTGCAGCTCCATCATAGCTTTGAGCAACTAATTTTTTCTCTCCATTAATTTCTTTAGTAACGTTATAAACTACGGTATATAATGCATCTGCTGTACAATTTTCGGACACATTCTTAAAACCTCAAAATCGCTCTTGAATACTTCCGTCTGTTTTAACGTAGCGTATTACTTCAGATAACTGGCTAAAATTAGTGATATCAGTTGTTTCGTCCAGAACAATAGCAATGAACCGCGCCTCGCCAATCTTCTGGTTAATTCTTTTTAGAATCATGGTTGCAACAGCGGAAATTAAATCATTCTGGATTCGATTCGACGTTCGAAAAACGCTAGACTATGATTTTTTAAGCAATATCATATTTAGCCATTAAACTAAGTAAATCTTGAAAATTTCCTCTATTTGAAGAAACCCTTGTTTCATCATGACCTCTAGATCCCAATTTGTGCTATCCGAGAAAACAAACAACATCGATAAGTCTTCTTAATATTTGCCTATTTTTATCGACTAGTTCATTGTGTTGGCGGTGACTAAATTCCAACTGTTTATTAAGGGCGTGTTCAATTCTGGTTTTGCCGAAGACTTTTTCTTTTATGACGGCCTGTAAATGCGCTTTGGACATAATGTGTCTTTTTACAGCTTTATGGAAATTGTTTAAATCGGAAAAACCAGTTTTATTCCAGAGACCTTTTTCATTTTCAAAAAGTAAACATGGCCAACAAAGTAATTTACTTATATTTTCACATACTGTTAGCCATTTAAATTGTTCGTATTTTTTTCCGGATAAATGTCTAATACAGTTTTTCATTTTTGTGGTTAATTTTTTCATAAGCGGTTTTGCCCTTCTTTTGGAAATTATTTGAAGCTTATCAGCGAATTTTAATGTTGAAAATCCCTTTTTTATTAAGACACACGCCACACATTCACACACACTCTTCTTACTAAATTCTCCAACATTTTCAGCGTTATTACCGACAGCCGAAGTGGACGGTATCTGCATATCCACGTCCGTATTATTGTCTTTCATATCGCACCATGCACGACGCGACGTACGTATCACACAACACACGGATAGCCGTTCAAACAAAAAACCTACTCCAACGATAGCTTCCGCAACCACTTAAAGCACGCGACTGAAATTCAAAAATTGCAAACAGCCGGTGGAAAGTTCAAGAACCTCTGGCTCGATTCACACGAACACATTTTACCATTTTTAATATAAACTAAATTAATGGTTTCCTATTTCAAAAATTACATTTTAGAAGATGTTTTGTAATTTTTTTTGGGGAAGCACTGCTTCCCTTGCTTCCATGGACTGCACGTCCCTGAGTTCTTGGTTAAGATTTTGCCAGCACATTATTATTCTTTCTTAAATAATAAAGCCTAAAAAAGTTCCAATTTAATTTGGACCACAGTGTATATATATATATATATATATATATATATATATATATATATATATATATATATATATATATATATATATATATATATATATATATATATATATATATATATATATATATATATATATATATATATATATATATATATATATATATATATATATATATGTATATACACATACATGAGAACCTCCTTTTTTGAAGTCGGTTAATCAAAATATAAAAATGAAATCGCATGTAATTTGTAGTTGGAAAAAAACAAATTTCATTTTATTATTGTTCACCCCGTTTCCCAAGAACAATCTGTCTCAATAAAAATTTTCCAGTAACAGTAGCAACAAAGAAGCAAAAGTATAATTTATTATACATCTGCGAAAGCTGTATTGGAAGAGCACGTTTAATAACAATAGTACTAATATTTATTTTGTGGTTTAACATTCAACTATGGGAAAAAAATTAAAAAGAAGTGTATACTTTATTTTTAAAATATTTAACTGGTAATTAATATGTTATGTTAGGTTGACATCCTTGAAGTGTCTTGTAATGTTTTCTTTTTTTAATTTGTGCATGTATTATAATTATTGAATGTAGTTTTTTTTTATTAGATACGTCTTGACGATATTCAGTGATCTTGTGCATACAGGGTGTCCCGAAATTAGGGATTAATATTTTTACAGAGTAATCTATGTCTTAAGTGTCATGTAAATATATATTAAAAATTGCTTCGTCAGGGGACTAATAGCCCCGAGATCCTCTGTTGTTCCTAAATATTTTCGAAACGTTTAGAGCAGCCATGTCAAATATGGGGCCCAGTGAGCATTTTTCTGCGGCCCAAATCAGTTTTGAAAACAGCCAGATAATGCGGCCCATGAACAAGTTGAAAACCGTTTTTGAAAGCGCGCGCCGCTGCAAAAACGATTGGTATAATAAAATGTACAATTGTACATAGCGCCATCTATTTTAAGGAGGACTACTACATACTCACCCTAAAACCTAAAGCCAAAGTTATCTGGCTTGTTCCGTGAAATTCTATCGCGCAAAAACACAGATGACGCTATCTGAACATTCTGGAAAGAACTCGAGAAATCATAATCCGTATATAAGCCGTGTTCGATTGAGTTCAGTCGTTCAGTGTTTAGTTAGTTATGAGTCAGTTGCGATAGAGTTTCGAAATGAGTTGCGCACTTATTGGTGAAGAAAAGTGGGAATTAGAGTTTTTTTGCTGTGAAGTGAAAGAAAAAATTATTTGTTTGATTTGTAATAGTACAGTCGGTTTCCCAAAATTATATAATATAAAACGTCACTATAATATTCATAAAACTATGTGTGACAAGTATACAGGCATGGTCAGAAACGAAAAGTTAGATAAATAAGTTAAAATCACGGTTGAAAGATCAGCAGCTTATGTTTACACGTCCAAAGCAAGAAAATGAATCTGTCCTTTAAGCGAGCTACGTACTGTCGGAGTTGATCGTGAAACACTCAAAACCATTTGTTAAAGGTGAATTTATAAAAGAGTGCCTTGTAAATGCCGCAGAGCGTGAAGGCATTTCAAAATATATCCTTGTCCCGAAATACTGAAAGAGTTACTGAGTTGGCTGCCGATATAAGTGATCAGATAAAAACAAAATCAGACTCTTTCATTGCATTTTCTAGTGCCTGTGACGAAAGTACGGATGTGTGTGGTGTGGCGCAACTCGCTGTTTTTCTTCGTGCGGTTGATAAAGATATCAATGTGTATGAAGAATTACTAGAATTAGTACCATTGCATGATACAACAACTGGGAAAGGTATTTTCAAAAAAACGGGCAGTGACAAACCAGATTTTCATCATATACATTGTATAATCCACCAAGAAGTTTTATGTTCAAAAGTGATCAAGTTGTTTTAAAGTCAGTGAAAAGAATTATAAACTTCATAAGGTCACGAGGCCTTAATCAGCGACAGTTTTCTGCATTTTTACGTGATTTAGAAAGTGAGTACACCGGTTTACCACATTATGCAGAGGTGCGATGGCTTTCGTGTTCTATGGTACTCGACCGGTTTTGGATGTACCTTTTTTACAAGATCCTTCATTTATGGTAGATATCACAACACACTTGTCGGACTTAAATACGAAATTGCAAGGACCACGTCAAGTTATTACAGATATGCATGATCATGTGAAAGCTTTCAACTGAAAGATGATGTTGTGAGAAAAACAGTTAGTAGAGGATAATCTGTCAGATTTTCTGACTTATAAGGCATATCAGGAAAACACAAGTGTCCCAATATCATACAAAATATATTCAGAGAAAATGAGAAGCATTTTCAGGATTTTAAGACCCAAGAAAACAATTTTTCTCTATTTACTGGTCTTTTCACTATCGATATTGATAAAGTTCCCCCTCATTTGCAAATGGAAGTAATTGAGATTCAGATTATAACAAAAATTTGATAGTGTTGGTACATTCGAATTTTATAAGTACTTGTCTGTTCAATACCAAGAAATGAGAAAATTTGCCTGTAAAATCCTGTCAATGTTTGGAAGTACCTATAAGTGTGAACCATTATTTTCTTTGATGAAAGGAAATAAATCTCCCACAAGATCACGATTGACGGACGCACACTTGGACGCAGTTTTAAAAGTTATTTCCGCCGATAAATTCGCGCCACTAATAGACACCTTAATTAAAGAGAAAAGATGTCAAATATCTCGCAAAAGAATTTAATGTTTGTAGTTTTTTGTAATGTCCTTTTTATTGGAAATTTAGTAAACAGACTTGTCCTATAATAGTACTTTTTCTCAAGATTTTCAGTAGTTTGTCTTCTTTAAGATAAGGTTTTGCGGCCCACTTAGTCGATGGTCTTCATGCTTTTGGCCCACCAGTGACTTTGAGTTTGACATGGCTGGTTTAGATACTAGATTATGAAATTTAGATATTTTTATACGTTGAACTCGAAAATATCAAAATCAAATCACAGGCATCCCTAATGAGAGGGGAAGAGGGAAGAGTGGAATAAAATCGATTTGAAAATTATCTATATTAAAGAGTTTAAAAGGACATGGGATAATTTAAACGTATTTTGGGTTCGAGGAATAGTTTACTTCGTAGTAGTTAAACGTGGTTAAATATACAAGGCGAAAATGTCAAATTTCGGGAAAAATATAAAATCTGTGCTTTACAGAACTTGATGGCAAAGGATGGGTTACATTTTTTATTTACCAATAAGGTAATTGCTCCCATCATTTTTTGAAAGTGCTCTAAATGCGCATAGTTTGCGAAATGAAATTGAGAATCTTTTGGAAAACGTACCCTTGCAAAGTTACAAAAAAATAAAATTAAATACTTGCTATATTATAAAATCGAATCTTAAATTCTAAAATATAAAACTAGAATAGCTAACAGAGTAATAAAATAAAATAATAGTCGTTTTTCCTTTTTCCAATCATTTCGTGATCTAAGTGAATAGTAAAAACGACAGGACCGAGAGAAATGTTTACGTGTTTTGTTTAATTTTTTCCATAGCTATCTAGATTAACACTTGTTGCTTTCGTAGTTTACAAAGTAAACGCAGCAACCCTGCGATTTTGGTCCATGGCCACTGTGATTAAAAGCACATAAAATAATCCTTATTTCAGGATTTTTAAAGCAATATAAAGCGAAAACGGCTGATTTATTTCATAATCTAGTCTTTAAAAGTTTCGAAAATATTTAAGAATAAAATTTTCAGAGGGGTTCAATCTTAGAGTTTCAGTCCTTCAACGAAGCAATTTTCGATATATGTTTACATCACATTTCGTCATCTTCTTTTATGACATAAATTATTCTGTAAAAATATTAACCCTTAATTTCTGGACACCCTGTATATTTACCATATTCGCGTACATATCTGTATGGCCTACATTTTATATTAACTTAATATAACAGCTAAATCAGGTCCTGACCCGAACATTTGGCCTTCCAAGACACAAACTTAGAATGACTCAGTTGATGATTTCCTACATATTTGGTGCTCTATTATCGGTAAAGAAAATTAGGCTCAATTGCAAGTATATATAGAGTCGCTGGTATGGATGGGCATTTGATGAACATATCGAAAGTTATTCGATATCGAATAAGTAACGATAGGTATACAATAATACCAATAGATATCCAATAATAGCGATAGTTATCCCAACAGGGTATCAATCGATATATATCATGATATACAGGGTGTTTCTTAAAAAAGTGTAGAAAATTCAGGGGCGTATTACTGACGGCAATACAAGCAAAAGAATTCCTATAAACATGTGCCCGCAAGGCCTTTGTTTTTGGAATACAGTGGTCTCTTAGATTTTTTCGGTATTTTGTATCGTTTAGAAACTATTTAGCAAACAATTTTCCCGTGTTCCATATGCCAAGATAATGCATGTATGTACAGGGTGTTCCAGCGAGGACTGAACAGGGACCTATTTTCGACCTTCCTTGTATTTTGGAAAAATTCAAAATAGCCAATCGATGTATTTTTTCTTGTAGAATCCAAAAATGTCATCGAAAAAATATTTGAACCAGAAACAAAAGAGTTACGCTATGCATCAGGTGTTTTTTAAATGGAATGTATCGTTTTTTATACGATTTTTGGAAAGAGTGATTTTTTTTTATGTCCGTTCTGATTAAAAGATTTGATTTTCCGATAGCTGTTTATATTACATTTTAATGTTTTACAAACTAAAATTTTAGCTTCACCTGTTTAAAATATACGATAGGTTGGTATAGGTGATCAAGGTAAAATGACGTTTGAATGCTTTGTCAATAAAAATTGACATTATTTTAATTATTGTCGAAGTCTTCACCTAAAAAATATATATTTGACCCTGATCGAAATGAAATACTCTTTGGACGAGAGACTACAGATTGTTATGCTATGTTACAAGTGCCAAGAAAATGCAAGAGAAGCAAGAAGAAGATTTATTGCAAATTTTCATAGACATATATCCATCAATACAATTCTAAGGATAAAAAACCTATTTCAGGAAAATAAAACTTTACATGATAGAAAAAGAAATTCAATAAAAAATAATTATTAAATAATAAAATAAAACTACTAATAACATAAGTTTTCAATGTGACCGACGTTTTTCTCGAAATAACATCGATAACCCCTTTGTAGCCTTTCTAAACTTGCTGTTAGAATATGATTTTCCTGGTTAAGGCGGTTTATTTCATCGACAATTTTTCCCATGATCTCTTGAATATTTTCGTTTCGTTGTCTGTATACGACGTTCTTCAAATGGCCCCTAAGAAATGTATCCAAAACTGAGAGGTCGGGGCTATTGGGCGGCCAAACATATGTTCCATTTCGCCCTATCCATTCGTTATGGCGCCGATTTAAAAATTGAACCACATCATGCACGGCATGAGGAGGCGCCCCATCATGTTGCCAAATTAAATTCTGATATTCTGCCAATGGTAAGTCTTCCAAAAAATTTTCAATTTCGTTTTCTAAAAACTCATAATATCTGTGCCCATTTAAAGTCCCGTTAAAAAATATTGGTCCCCAAATTTTATTGTTGTTTATCCCACACCAAACATGAATAGAATTCCTTCCTTGAAATTTAATAGTCTGGAACTTTTTTGGATTTTCAACGGCCCAGTGGTGACTATTATGTCTGTTGAATACTCCCGATGTTGTGAATCAGGGTCTTCGTTTTTTTGCCGAATTACCATTTGAAAAACAAATTGGAAGCGAAGTTCTTTTTGTGCCGGTGTTAGGTGCTGAAGTGGAAGGATACGAAAAGGCGTAAATTTATGAATTTTCAGAGTCCTGTGAACAGTCCCTCGGGTACCTCTTCTGCGCCTTACACCGCCACCGTACTGAACTTCCCGAACTGCATCCGAAATAGATTTGGTTGGATTAACTTGAAAATAATTTATAATGGCCTGGTCTCGATTTCTTCTTCTTTGTATATTTCTTTTTCTATCATGTAAAGTTTTATTTTCCTCAAATAGGTTTTTTATCCTTAGAATTGTATTGATGGATATATTTCTATGAAAATTTGCAATAAATCTTCTTCTTGCTTCTCTTGCATTTTCTTGGCACTTGTAAAATAGCATAACAATCTGTAGTCTCTCGTCCAAAGAGTATTTCATTTCGATCAGAGTCAAATATATATTTTTTAGGTGAAGACTTCGACAATAATTAAAATAATGTCAATTTTTATTGATAAAGCATTCAAACGTCATTTTACCTTGATCACCTATACCAACCTATCGTATATTTTAAACAGGTGAAGCTAAAATTTTAGTTTGTAAAACATTAAAATGTAACATAAACAGCTATCGGAAAATCAAATCTTTTAATCAGAACGGACATAAAAAAAAATCACTCTTTCCAAAAATCGTATAAAAAACGATACATTCCATTTAAAAAACACCTAATGCATAGCGTAACTCTTTTGTTTCTGGTTCAAATATTTTTTCGATGACATTTTTAGATTCTACAAGAAAAAATACATCGATTGGCTATTTTGAATTTTTCCAAAATACAAGGAAGGTCGAAAATAGGTCCCTGTTCAGTCCTCGCTGGAACACCCTGTACATTTTGCTAAAGGAAACCAAAAACTTACAGAACTGAATGGAGAATTTGATTTTATTGAAAACATAGCCAGTGATGTCGCAGTAAAAATTTTGGGGGAGGTAATCTGTGTACCGAATTTGACTGATATATCTCTCAAAATGTAAAAGGACGATGAAAAAAATTTAAAATTTTAACACTTTGTATCTGAAAAAGGCTTTACGAACACATGTCTATACAAATTTTTCTTCTTGTTTAAGCGTTAGCAACATGCCCCTACACATACTTAATAAACACTCTGTATATAACGAAATATACCAGTTTATCTCCAAATGATCCCTTGATTTTTGTGCAAAATTTGATTTATCAATTGGATAAGTATGATGTGAACACGTGTTTTTCCACATGTAGGGGCCAAACAAAAAACATTAAGACAAATTTCAATGGGTGGTTTTTTTACAATTACCCATACATCCCCTCACAAGGGAAGTAAAAAGGTAAATAATTAAATCTGAAGCAGAAGCAGACAGTCTATAAACAAAATTATCCCTGTAAGATAGTCCATATAAGATTCGAAGCAAAAAATGTTTATAATAAAATAGAACAGACTTCAGACTTCAAGAAAAAGCACTAATAAGTAAAAAAATTGTATTTTATTCCACATCAAAAATTTTATTTATGAAGACCGTCAAATTAATTCTTAATTACTTAATCACAAACAGATATTTATATATTGAGGTCTAAGTATATGGAATTAAATATTATTTTTTACTTTTTTAAGCTTTTTTAAGTGTGTTCAATTTTTTTAATAAAAATGTCATCCTTTTTTGGTTCTATTTAAACAAAGTTTTATATTTTGAAGCCTAAACTTAAAATTTTCGAGGTCTCTAATAAAATAAATAAGTAACTACTGGGTCTATTACATAATGAAATTTTGCCAGAATCTCCTATTACGTACGTTAAAAATTGTTGAAATTTAAAAAGATGAGTACAAATTGAAATTCGTGCCTTAAAAAAAACCGAAAACCAAATGAAACACGATATTAACGTGCATATTTTGTTTCCTGATGATATGGTGAATATATATATATATATATATATATATATATATATATATATATATATATATATATATATATATATGTAAGGTGTAAACGAGATCACTTTCGGTCTGCCATTTCTTTATTTATTAGCTGATTATTTTTAAACTGGCCCGAGGTGTTAAACTACCAAAATGCCATTTTATGACTATTATTTCAGATTTTTGTGACTTCCGGTTTGACCGGAAATTACCCTAACTTTCGATTTTTAAATGAGACACTCTATATATTTTTCAATATTTCGAATTTATGGACCATTTTACGTCCGATAGTACTAGTTTTGTTGCGATGTTGATAACGAAAAAGAATTTATCACGATATTTAATTTTTAGTCTAGAGGGCCATGACCAATTCAGAATCATTCTAGTGAGTGTGTACATTGTTAGAAAAGTACATTTTTATTTGTTTCACTACTTTCTTGTTTTTCAGAAATGTTTTAAGTCGGAAAAATCAATTTTTGGTTATTAACTTAGTTATGTCAAATACAACTACCCCATTTTCTAATCACGGTTAAATGGAGTTTTTCAAAACGCATAGAATGACATAACACAATCATACATGTTGTTTGAGTTTTTTTGTAATTTATTTATTTTTGTTTCCAATAACCATAAAGGACATTGCTTAACATACACCCACCTAAGTAAGTATGCCATTACAAAATAGATAAAAAAGAAATTTTGTTAATGTTTATTTATGACCTAAACTACCCTAAAACTAGTTTTTAACCATAAAATATTTTTAACTAACCACCAATAAGATTTCCAAAATGTCCTCTCTGAGCAGCTCTACATTGCCTAATACGAAACACATTTTTTTCTACAACATTTTGTAGCATTTGCGGAGTAATGCTTGGAAATGCTTCTCGTATTCTATGTTCCAATACTTCAAGTGTTACTGTTGGTGTCTGGTATACACGATTTTTTATGTACCCCCATAAAAAATAGTCCAGCGGAGTGAGGTCTGGCGACCTTGGTGGCCACTGGATCGCTCCATTTGTGGCTATATATCGCTGTCCAAATCTTTGCTCCAAATAAGCATCTTGTTGGAAGTAAATGTCTCGATTTAAAGCCAACGGAATGTCTTCTAAAAACCCCTGAATTTCGTTTTGCAAAAACTGTAGGTATCTCTCTCCTGTTAAAGGTCCTTGAAAGAAAATTGGCCCAATTATCCTGGTTCCCAATATGCCCAAACATTTACTCCGAATCTTTCTTGAAAATCTACATTTAATCTATGCTCATTTTGCATAGACCAATATCTTGTATTTTGTCGATTGAACATAGCATTGTTTGTAAAGACTCATCTTATAATATCGTTAATGAAAAATTAGCCATTATTCTCCAAAAACCAATTAGCGTATTGAAACCTTCTTTTGAAATCACCCTCGTAGAAATACTGGTGTAGTTGATACTAGAAGGAGCAATACTTATACTTTTTTAATATTTTCCAAACTGATTGGTGACTAATGTTTAGTTCTTGAGCAATTTCTCTGGTTGAAGCTGTTGAATTTTGTTCCACAAAACCTAATACATTTATTTCTGTCTCCTCGTCAATAATAAATTTATTTCTTTGTTCATCAGGCACTTCTCTCATTTTTTTAACTAAATAATTAACGTACTGCCTTGACGGATGGCGATGTCGATCAGGATATTCCATTCGATACACACGTTCAGCTTCATAGGCACTTTTGCCGCACTGACCGTATATTATTAAAATATCGACTTGCTCACTTCTACTGAATAACATTTTTATTTAAAAGTCATGAAAGAAAAATTACTAGGTATAAAACAAGCACAATAAAATTCGGATGTCAAATAATAAACTGTCAAAATAAAAAATGTTCTTTTTACCATGGCCTGCTTGGTAGTTTTTTGTTTTGCATAGACCATTATCTTGTATCATGTCATTTCTTGTGTTTGGAGACAAAAATAAATAATTTACAAAAAACTCAAACAACATGTATGATTGTGCTAGGTCATTCTATGCGTTCTGAAAAACTCCATTTAACCGTGCTTAGAAAATGGGGTAGTTGTATTTGACATAACTGAGTTATTAACCAAAAATTGATTTTTCCGACTTTAAACATTTGTGAAAAGCAAGAAAGTAGTGAGAAAAATAAAAATATATTTTTCTAACAATGTACACATTCACTAGAATGATTCTGAGTTAGTCATGGCTCTCTAGACTAAAAATTAAATATCGTGATAAATTCTTTTTCGTTACCAAAATCACAACAAAAATAGTACTATCGGACATAAAATGATCTATAAATTCGAAATAATGAAAAATATATAGAATGCCTCATTTAAAAATCGAAAGTTATGTTCATTTCCGGTCAAACCGGAAGTCACAAAAATTTGAAGTAATCGTCAAAAAATGGTATTTTGATAGTTTAACACCGAGGGCCAGTTTCAAAATAATCAGCTAATAAATAAAGAAATGGCAGACCGAAAGTGATCTCGTTTACACCCGGTATATGTATATACAGGGTTATTCACGCAACCCGTTCATTAAAAGTTTTTGATGATGCCATTTAGATAAAAATTTCAAATTTTGGGATTAAGGTAAGGTCAAGGGGTACTTCTTTCTTTGAAATATTTTCAACTTCCTGTCACTTCCGGTTTAACCGGAAGTTGGTATCAACTTGCTTATTTTAAATGGAACACCCTGTATTTTATGATATTTTTGGATTCTACGGAGAATTTTAACGCTACTTTATATAGCATGTCCTATACCTAGTTTCAAGCGTTCTTAAGATATTTGATCTTGAACCGAAAATGAGCCTTCCGGGTACCAAATTTTAAAATCTCATATTTTTGTAAGTTTTGAAGATATAATCTTTATATTTTGCAGACGATCGGTAAATAATCTTAAGTTTCTATTTTTTTATTAAATTTGTCTATTTTTATACAGGGTGTCCTAAATTCAGCGGCAAAGATTTACATTTTCAAAGCCGCTAAAGTCCGTTTTTTTAAATGGGACACCCTATAACTTTATGCACTATCAAATGTAGAATTTCATTTTCTATCGAACTGCATTAAGGTTCCCTATACCTATTCGTAACCATTTTCGAAATAATTGGGTTTTATAAAAATATCGTATGTATTTGCTTATTAAATGTTTACATGTTCCAATGGTGAGCCATGGAAAAACAATTGAGATCCAATATCCAATATGACAGAAGATTAGTATGCGTTATTTATCGAAAACTGTCAGTGATAAACTAAATCTTCTAAATCGAAATGGAAGAATACTCAAACGCTGATATTCTCAATCTATTTTATATTTATGGAGAATGTTATAAAATTTTGGAGAGAACGTGTCGTGTGTTTAATGAACGCCACCCTGATTTCCCGCCAATGAACAAGTCAAAATTCAAGAGGATATAAACGAACTTTTTGCGTTTTGGCAAGGTTAAAGTTACAAAAAATGTTCCGAAACCAGCGACAAATGCCGAGGATAACGTAATAAACACATTAGCTTATTTCCACGCAAACTCGCAAAGTTCAATACCGTCTGCAGAAAACGATTTGGGAATTTCTTCTTCATCTGTCCAAAGAATCTTGAGCCAACATCATATGCACCCTTATTCCTTCCAAAACGTGCAAGCCTTGAGACCTGATGATGACGTCCGACGAATAAAATTTTGCGAATTCATGTTTTTGAAAATTCAAGAGGACCCTCAATTCCTTTCAAAAATATTTTGGACCGATGAAGCGAAATTTTCTAGAGAAGGAATAACAAATAGAAGAAACGAACGTTTCTGGGCAGCAGAAAATCTGCACGCTTTACGCGAAACGCGTTCTCAAGAGAGGTTTAGCTTCAATGTTTTCGGTATAGTATTAAATCATCAGGTGCGGTACTGTATTTATGAAGACAATTTAAACAGTGATAAGTATTTGGAAATTCTACGAGGGACGGTTTCTGAATTTATAGAAGAAATTCCTATTGGTGAGCTGCAAAATTATTGGTATCAATTAGATGGGGCACCAGCACATAATTCCGCTGCAGTTTATCTCCAATTATCTCGAATTTTTGAAGATCGCTGGATTGGTCCCAATGGCCCTTGGAGTTGGCCCCCGCGATCGCCTGATTTAACACCCCTAGACTTTTATTTATGGGGATTCATCAAAGGTAAAGTCTATGCTTTCCCAGTAAATACCCAACAAGATTTACTGGACAGGATACGAACAGCTTTTGCCGAATTAGAAAACGGACAAATTCAACGGGCCACAGCAACTGTACAAAGAAGAATTGAAATATGTCTTCAAATGAACGGACAGCATATAGAACATTTGTTATAATTCAATTTTATTATTTTATTTATTTATTGTTGATTGTTAGATTGCTATAATTTTTAAGTTCACTAAAACAAGTTTAGAACAGTCTCGAACTTAGTAGATATGGTTAAAAATAATGTAAACAATTTATTACATTTTTTATAACTTTAACTTTTCCGAAATGAAAAAATTTCGTTTCAATCCTCTTCAATTTTGTCTTGTTCATTGGTGATAAATCAGAATGTTTTTCATTAAAAACATGGCACGTTCTCTCCAATATTTTGTAACATTCTCCGCGAATATAAAATAAATTGAGAATATCAGCTTTTGAGTGTTATTTTATTTTAATTTAAAAGTTTCAAATCAGCTGTCATGTTGAATAGAAAAGCACAACAATTGTTTTTCCAGGGCTTACTACGGGAAGGTGTAAGCTTTTAGCAAATACATATAATAGTTTAATAAAAACCTGATTATTTCGAAAATGGTTACGAATAGGTATAGGGAACCTTAATACAGTTCGATAGAAAATTAAATTTTACATTTGATAGTGCATAAAGTTATAGGGTGTCCCCTTTAAAAAAACGGACTTTAGCGGCTTTGAAAATGTGAATGTTTGCCGCTGAATTTAGGACATCGTGTATAAAAATAGACAAATTCAATAAAAAAAATAGAAACCTAAGATTATTTACCGATCGTCTGCAAAATATGAATTATATCTTCAAAACTTACAAAAATATGAGATTTTAAAATTTGGTACCCCGAAGGCTCATTTTTGGTTCAAGGTCAAGTATCTTAAAAACGCTTGAACCTAGGTATAGGACATGCTACATAAAATAGCATTAAAATTCTCCATAGAATCCAAAAATAGCATAAAATACAGGGTTTTCCATTTAAAATAAGCAAGTTGATACCAACTTCCGGTTAAACCGGAAGTGACAGGAAGTTGAAAATATTTCAAAAAAGAAGTACCCCTTGACCTTACCTTAATCTCAAAATTTGAAATTTGTATCTAAATGGCATCATCAAAAACTTTTAATGAAAGGGTTGCGTGAATAATGTATATGTATATTGGCGCTTGCGCTTGCCTAAATAATTGAAAATGTCGCCATTCCACTACTTTTACATTTTTAAATATGGTTGCTGTGGGACCACTCCGGTAATATCCTGAATATTCCCAGAAAATTTCATCTTCAATTTTGTCTTCCATTGACGAGGAAGAACGGATTTTTTTTGACTTCTCCCGTATTTCTCAAGAAATTCAAAATAGCCAATCGATGTATTTTAACTCGGAGAATTTGAAAATCGTAACAAAAAAACAATTGAATGAGAAACAAGAGACTTAGTCCAAGGATGTTGCGTCACCCTATATATTATTACATTTTTGGATTCTATGGTCTATAAGGGTAGTATATGTCAATCTTCAACTGATTTTGATTTATTGATGTTTGAAAATTGACATTTTTGCTTCTTTGAGCCGTCATAGCGCCTGAATGGTTGGACCTAGAGCAAAACAACTTTCACATTCCTATCTTAGTTTTTGATAAGCTATCTTATGATGCCAGTCAAAAAAAAAGAGAAATTATTTTGCTACCTATTTAATTTAATATATTCATATGAAATGTAAGTGATGCAAGTGATCATTTTCAAAAACACTGTTATTTTGACGTATTAGTAGATATTATAATAGTTTGCCTTAATGAGATATTCGTTAAATGAAAAACTACAGATTGTAACGCTGAATTATAAATGTCAAGAAAATGCTAGTGAAGCAAGAAAAATATACAGGGTTATTCACGCAACCCGTTCACTAAAAGTTTTTGATGATGCTATTTAGATAAAAATTTCAAATTTTGGGATTAAGGTAAGGTTAAGAGGTACTTCCTTTTTGAAATATTTTCAACTTCCTGTCACTTCCGGTTTAACCGGAAGTTGGTATCAACTTGCTTATTTTAAATGGAACACCCTGTATTTTATGATATTTTTTGGATTCTACGGAGAATTTTAATGCTATTTTATGTAGCATGTCCTATACCTAGGTTCAAGCGTTCTCAAGATACTTGACCTTGAACCTTCGTGGGTACCAAATTTTAAAATCTCATATTTTTGTACGTTTTGAAGATATAATCTTCATATTTTGCAGACGATCGGTAAATAATCTTAGGTTTCTATTTTTTTTATTGAATTTGTCTATTTTTATACAGGGTGTCCTAAATTCAGCGGCAAACATTCACATTTTCAAAGCCACTAAAGTCCGTTTTTTTAAATGGGACACCCTATAACTTTATGCACTATCAAATGTAGAATTTATTTTCTATCGAACTGTATTAAGGTTCGCTATACCTATTCGTAACCATTTTCGAAATAATCAAGTTTTTATTAAACTATCATATGTGTATTTGCTAAATGCTTACACCTTCCCGTAGTAAGCCATGGAAAAACAATTGTTGTGCTTTTCTATTCAACATGACAGCTGATTTGAAACTTTTAAATTAAAATAAAATAACACTCAAAAGCTGATATTCTCAATTTATTTTATATTCGCGTCGAATGTTACAAAATATTTCAGAGAACGTGCCATGTTTTTAATGAAAAACATCCTCATTTATCGCCAATGAACAAGAGAAAATTGAAGAGGATTGAAACGAAATTTTTTCGTTTCGGAAAAGTTAAAGTTATAAAAAATGTAATAAATTGTTTACATTATTTTTAACCATATCTACTAAGTTCGAGACTGTTCTAAACTTGTTTTAGTGACTTAAAAATTATAGCAATCTAACAATCAACAATAAATAAATAAAATAATAAAATTGAATTATAACAAATGTTCTATATGCTGTCTGTTCTATATGTTCATTTGAAGACACATTTCAATTCTTCTTTGTACAGTTGCTGTCGCCCGTTGAATTTGTCCGTTTTCTAATTCGGCAAAAGCTGTTCGTATCCTGTCCAGTAAATCTTGTTGGTTATTTACTGGGGAAGCATAGACTTTACCTTTGATAAATCCCCATAAATAAAAGTCTAGGAGTGTTAAATCAGCGATCTTCAGAAATTCGAGATAATTGGAGATAAAATGCAGCGGAATTATATGCTGGTGCCCCATCTAATTGATACCAATAATTTTACAGCTCACCAATAGGAATTTCTTCTATAAATTCAGAAACCGTCCGGTCCCTCGTAGAATTTCCAAATACTTATCACTGTTTAAATTGTCTTCATAAATACAATACCGCACCTTATCATTTAATACTATACCGAAAATATTGAAGCTAAACCTCTCTTGAACCTCAGAAATGTTCGTTTCTTCTATTTGTTATTCCTTCTCTAGAAAATTTCGCTTCATCGGTCCAAAATATTTTTGAAAGGAATTGAGGGTCCTCTTGAATTTTCAAAAACATGAATTCGCAAAATTCTACTCGTCGGACGTCATCACCAGGTCTCAAGGCTTGCACGTTTTGGAAGGAATAAGGGTGCATATGATGTTCGCTCAAGATTCTTTGGACAGATGAAGAAGAAATTCCCAAATCGTTTTCTGCAGACGGTATTGAACTTTGCGGGTTTGCGTGGAAATAAGCTAATGTGTTTATTACGTTATCCTCGGCATTTGTCACTGGTTTCGGAACATTTTTTGTAACTTTAACCTTGCCAAAACGAAAAAAGTTCGTTTCAATCCTCTTGAATTTTGACTTGTTCATTGGCGGCAAATCAGGGTGGCGTTCATTAAACACACGACACGTTCTCTCCAAAATTTTATAACATTCTCCATGAATATAAAATAGATTGAGAATATCAGCGTTTGAATATTCTTCTATTTCGATTTAGAAGATTTAGTTTATCACTGACAGCTTTCGATAAATAACACATTCTAATCATCTGTCATATTGGATATTGGATCTCAATTGTTTTTCCATGGCTCACCATTGGAACATGTAAACATTTAAGTAAATACATACGATATTTTTATAAAACCCAATTATTTCGAAAATGGTTACGAATAGTTATAGAGAACCTTAATACAGTTCGATAGAAAATGAAATTCTACATTTGATAGTGCATAAAGTTATAGGGTGTCCCATTTAAAAAAACGCTTTGCGGCTTTGAAAATGTGAATGTTTGCCGCTGAATTTAGAACACCCTGTATAAAAATAGACAAATTCAATAGAAAAAATAGAAACCTAAGATTATTTACCGATCGTCTGCAAAATATGAAGATTGTATCTTCAAAACTTACAAAAATATGAGATTTTAAAACTTGGTACCCCGAAGGCTCATTTTCGGTTCAAGGTCAAATATCTTAAGAACGCTTGAACCTAGGTATAGGACATGCTACATAAAATAGCATTAAAATTCTCCGTAGAATCCAAAAATATCATAAAATACAGGGTGTTCCATTTAAAATAAGCAAATTGACACCAAGTTCCGGTTAAACCGGAAGTGACAGGAAGTTGAAAATATTTCAAAAAAGAAGTACCCCTTGACCTTACCTTAATCCCAAATTTTGAAATTTTTATCTAAATGGCATCATCAAAATCTTTTAATGAACGGCTTCCGTGAATAACCCTGTATATTACCATACGCAACATCCTTGGCGTAAGTCTTTTGTTTCTCATTCAATTGTTTTTTTGATACGATTTTCGAATTCTCCGAGGTAAAATCCATCGATTGGCTATTTTGGATTTCTTGAGAAATACGGGGGAAGTCAAAAAAATACCGATTTTCCTTCTCAATAGAAGACCCTGTATATACATAAAAAAAATACATGCAGGGTCAAATTGATAACCTCCTTTCTGAAGTTGGTTAAAAACTTAGCACAGTTTGTTTTAACATATTTTGCCTCTTTTTGTGTGCACCCATAATATTCATTTTAAACTTTTTCAAAATATTCATTTATTTTGTTTGTTTCAGCGTCACTGCAGATTGAAGCACAACGGCGATATCAGAGTAGTAAGCACTAAGAACGGCCAAGAAAAAATAGAAGTAGAAGAACAACTGGACGAACCGGACGACATCGACATCTTCCAGTCCGGAGCCTTCAAATGCAACATATGCCCCTACACTAGCGACAACCACGACCATTTCCAGAAGCACTTAGGTGGTCACCTTGCGCAGCCCGACCCCACGTTCATCTGCAACTTCTGCAAATTCGGCGCAGCGGAAGAAAAAGACTTCGTCGATCATTTGAAGTTGCACGCCGTAATTTCAAACGATCCCGAGGGTAAGAAGTTCCGGTGCGTGCTCTGTCCTTACGTAACCAACTCCAAGTCCCAATACAACTACCACAAGCAGTTCCACAAAGATAGGGGCGGTCAGTACACTTGCAGTCATTGTTCTTACAACGTAAGCAAAAGGCACTTGTTGCACCAACACCTCAAGGTGCACGGCATCGTTGTCTCTCCCGCTAAACAAAACGGCGACGTGGTGGAGGTGGGAGGAGACTACTTGAGCGACGAAATCGACGAGGCTTCTTTCGCTAACTCAAACCTCGACTCTTCTCAGTTCTCTGACATTCCCCTGGTATGGGTTTCGAAGAACGGGAATTTTTCGAAAATGTTCAAGTGCAGGTACTGCCCCCACGTCAACTTGCGAAAAGTAAACATTCAAGAACACGAGAAGATGCATAGCACCCGAGAGAAGAACCCCAATTCCACCAGGATAAATGACATAGAACACCGCTGTACTGAGTGTAACTACGTATGTAACAACGCTGGAGTACTATCGTCGCATTCCAAAGTGCACCACGGCTTATATGGTACGGTTCATTGCTTAGTGGACCTTACTAAGCCGGATGAAGAACAAATAAGAGAACTTACGAAAGCTCTGGGATCTGCAGGCGAAGGTATCGACACTTCCAAGTTTTTAGAGGTCGAAATGGAAGAAGTGGATACAACGGATAAACTACTATACTTTTGCAAGGACTGTCCAGCCAGATTCCTAAATGAGAACGAGTTCAGCATCCATAAGAATTTCCATAAGGCTGACTTGCAATTTAAGTGCAGTTTCTGCAGTTACAGCGCAAATAACGATTCTTATTTGGCGTCACATTCTAAAGTCCACACCACCGACTATCAAAATAGAAGTAAAATGTTACAAAGTTTCCATGCTACGAGTTCCATACATCCTCAGCCTGACATTAAGCAAAAATCAGGTCCTCAGGGTGAGACGGTTTGGAAAGTGGAAAAGCCCCAGAAAAGCGAACTGGAGCAGAAGAACAATATTTTGGCGTCCTTTTTAAGCAAACCTTTGAAATCGACTCCCACAGTACCATTGTCTGGCACTGATCTTTTCCAGCAAAGATCTGAGGCGCAGCTAAGACAAAATACAGAGGCTTTTCAACAAGAAGTTTCTACGGTAGAACCGAACATTTCAAACAGACATAAATCTCCCGATCCTCAGTTTGGAGCTCAGATGCATGGAAATCCGGACTTCATCTACCAGACATATATTAAAAATGGGCGAACGAAAGAAAAGCGTTATAAGTGCCATAAATGCCCTAGTGCCTTCGAAAAACGAGAGCAATACAAGATACACTTAGGCCTTCATGGGTCGCAACAAAGATACAACTGCGACTTTTGCGATTATTCGGTCAAGTACTATGCCAATTACGTGCAGCATTTGAAGAAGCACAAATTCAACGATGATGCACAAGCCGCGAAAAAATCAGCGGATGGTATCGAAGAGAGTGAGGAAATCAACGAGAGTATGGAAGTTACCAACGAAGAACCTGAAGAGGCGTTAGCTAAGTTGAGTGTAGCTGACCAACAACAGCATAACTCTAGTTCCACGACTGAAGACAAAAAGTCTTACTGGTGTCAATACTGTCCTTACGTGAACGGGCGCAGGGACGCCCTAGAAAGCCACCTAAAAAGGCACGAATGTGTGTCTGGTACTAAAAGCACCTACGCTTGCGACCACTGTGATTATTCTGTGCCACAGGCTCACGTTCTAAGAGACCACACAAAGATACACTTTATACCAAATAAAATAAACCATGTAGACGATTACATGCTATGTGATAACTTAAAGTTAACCTCAAGTAATTTAGAGGCCAGTACGAATAAGAACGTTAACGAAAATGTTGTTTACGATGAGGAGGATGAAGCATTAGATTTAAATAACGACGAAGAGAAATTTAATAATAATAAAGGTGAAAAACGATTAATCAATGTACAAACAGGGGACTTAGTTGTTAAGACAGATGTTAGTGATGTAAAAGTAGAAAAAACTAATTTTCAAATGGAAGTAATTTAGTCAAACTTCTAGTGATCGTAATTTATCAGAGAAATAACTTAATTAGTAAAAAAAAATAAATATATTATATTAACAACGTTTGCCTTTTAGCCATAGAGCAGAGTATTTTTACAGAGTATTTTCACACCACGGTAGCAGTAGCAAATAAAAATATTTGTAGTATTATTACCAGTTTATGTTATGTAAATACTTATTTTCATTCATCAGAGTATTAATTTTTCTTTAGATGGGGTTTAATGCCAAAGCATTTAATGCCAAAATTTGCCATAATATTGTTGTTTATTGTTTACAGAGAAAATAAATGAGTTATGGAAATTCTTAGTTTTTTTTTGTTCCCAAAGTGAATATTCCCCATTTTATAAAGCTCCGAATATTATTTATTTATTCAATTTGTACATTGCAGAAACTACTACAGTATGCAAAATTTTAGCCTCCAAGATCCAGTAAAAAAACCAAAGTCTTTAAAATTGTCAACGTTTCGCAACTTTATTGTTGCATCCTTCGCACACAAATATCGGTCGGAAACCCATACAACAAAGAGGCCTGGAAGATTATATGTAGATATTCACAGAAAGAAGATCCAAGCAGTTGGGTCAATATTTTTAACATCTTCCAGTCCTTTTTCTTGTATAGGGTTCTGATTGGTATTTTGGTGTGAAACTATATAATTAATACCTATGTTTCTCCTAGTTTTAATGATTCATTTGACACCAAAAGTCAAATTTAATTTGTCCTGAGGAGGCAACACTAAAGTTGCGAAACGTCGATAATTTTAAAAAAGACTGTTTTTTTTTACTGGATCCTAATCCCAAATAATGCATTACTCTAACATAACATGAGGATCGAGTCTTCCGAATCACCTCGTCGAAAGCAGACCTCTGTGTTTTTAACATAAGTGGTTCCACGTGTTGGGTTTAGCTGCTTTATTTCGGGGGAAAGCGGGAGACTCAACCGCTCAGTGCGGAAACTAACGACCCAGCTAGAAAGGGAGCAGGCGCGCTGAAGTATGAGGACTAGTCGTTCCTGCATTCTGCGTTCGTCTGCCGCAGTTCTACATAGAATAATAGCGTAATGGCCGCTATGTGGCGGGAGTGTGAGGGGTAAGGGGATAGCTTGAAAGAAAAGGTCATCTTGTGAGACCAGAAGTACTCTCAAGAGGCATCTAGTGGAAGCCAAGATGCATTTCAAAAATTAAACGAGGAAATATAAAAAGTTATTTGAAAGATTCGGGGTATTCCGGGAGCTTAGAGCTCGCTATCCGGACACCCTACCGATGACGTCTCCAAACTGGAATAAGTTGTCAATCATCTGGGAGGGTCGCCCCAGCTCTGAATAAGCCCCAGACGAAAAGCAATCTGGCGTTTGCCTCATAGTAAAGGCATTGAAACAAACATTACATAACATCAAAAACCTTAAACCACACAGGATAGTTACATCAGCGATTTATTTCCGTCAGTTTAGCGGCAGTTGTTTATATAGGAGGATAATATGGTTTAACCATTTGATTTTCAATGCAATAAATTACTACACATTTTATATTAAACTAATAGAGCAACATTACCATATGAATTTCGGCCAATAAGCAATGTTCAATTACTCATCAAAATGTTTTAGAAATTCATATTTGGACGTAAAAATAAATGATTTGGAAATAATTTAAAAATTATGTCAAGACAAAAATATATTATGTTGAGTGCCTTCTCAATTCATGAAATTTTGTTATATTATGTACTTTTATGACAGGATGCTCCAAATCGTTATATAGAAATAAGCACTTTTCCGTAATTTAGGTATCTAAATCTATTAATTTAAAAAGCAAATAGGTAAAGTGATTCTCATTTAGGAAGGTAATAAGCATGATATTACGATTTTTAAATAATTTTTACTATTGTCATATTTTTTCAAAATTAAAAAATAATGTATTCTAAAGATTGCAAAAAATACCTTAATATAACCACTTTTACTTAAGTATAAATAACTTTTAGGTTAATTAACAAGATTGAGATTTGCATTACTACTAAAAAAGCAACAATCCAGAGCAAAAATTAAAATTAAAAGTACCTTCTCTATGTTAACAGAAAACACAACTTGCCTGAATAATTAATAAAATAATAATAAAGAATCCAAATATATCTATAGTTAACATTTTTCTATTGCACCGGTGTATGCATTGTTTCTTCATAATAATTAATCTTGGAAACCTATCAAAAGTTACACCTGGCAAGTGATTTTTGTAACTATTTTTGCAATTATACACAGCATACATAGTCCCAGACATTGTTTTTTGTCATGAAGACTTCTGTAGAAGTAAATATATCAGTTATAAAAGAAGTTTTAATTCTTTCCTTAGCTAATTACGTTTCACTATGCACGAACAACACTTTTTCAAACTTGTTTGACCTATTACCACTTGTAAAAACTCGAGAATATTGAGAAAACAATGCTTAAAGGGAACTAATACTAAATCTTTAGACTGACAAGGCCGGAGTACGTCACTCACCCGGTCATTGACCTTTACGTTCGGCGAGAAACAGCGAACGTTACGCTTACGAGAAGTAACTATCCTGTGTGTTTTATGATTCTTGACATCAGTGGCAGCTCGCGGGTGAAAAAGTAAGAGAAGTGCAAATGAAGCAAGAAAATATCGCAATAACTTTTTTTCCAGAATTTTTTTTATAGTGGAAGGAGTAGAATATTTTTTACGACTTACCTAAATTTTGTATACTAAATCATAGCAGCAAATTTATTTATAACATCCTCATAAAATGAATGAGTTGCCCTAATCTCCTCCAGACATTCCTTTTGAATAGAAATTTTTTTGAGATATTGTATTTCTTAAATAAGTTTTTACACGTTTGAGACAAGAAAAATGTCTTTCCAGTGAAGCACTTATGGCCAGTATTGTCAAAATAAGTGAAAACACTTTATATGCTTTGGTTAAAATATTTTTATTTTCATTAATTTTTTTCACTTGCTCTTGCAGCGATATATTCCAACTACTGTCATTGGCAAAAATAAGACCAAGCTCATTTTTAAGTCGTTGACTTTTTGAAAATATTTCCCCATATAACTATAACAAATTTGCAAACGAGCCAGTCGGAAAATTTAAACTATATTCGGAAAATTTAGCAGAACCTGCCAAACATAAAAATGTAGGTTTTTCAGAGTCTTGAAAGCTTAGTGTCATTTCCATTAAAATATGGTCCAATATTTCATAAAAAAAGGTTCTACACTTAGCACTAATTTCTTCAGGTGAAAGCTTAGCAAGCTGACATTTGTAATGATTTATTTCTGTAATAGAATTTGCTTTATCAAACATGGTATTAAAAAAAATGTTTATTTCTTTTTTTACAGAGCTCCTCACCACAGTATTTTATATTGGATATGCAAAAATGAATGTCGAATTTGAAGACCAACAAGTTTCTGTAATTGTTGGTATACGCCTCGTAGATGCAGATGTAAGAGCATACGTTCGTTTGGCTGAGTGATGAAAAAATGAGGGAATACCATTAAGGCTTGCAAAAAAATCGGAATTTAAAAATATTTTTAAACTTTACAGGATCAGGGCAAATACAGCCTGCGGCGCTTTTTCTTTTTTTTTTAACGCCATTTAGATAGCCAGGCATCACACTTGCGCCATCGTAACATTGGCCTATTAATTTATGTTTATAGTCAAATTGGTCCAAAATTTGATCCAATAGAGAATATAAATTCTCCGACGTTCTATCGGAGCTGACATTATAAAATCCTAAGAATCTCTCGACCACTGAACCTTCTCAGTTAACGTATCTTAAAATTATGGAGCACTGGGAGGTTTGCGTAATATCAGTGGTGTCATCCACTTTCACAGAAAAAAACTGTGTGTTCACATTTCATTTTTTATATGATCATTTAAATAAATCAGATATGCATTCAATTAATAATTAATTTCGTTTTGAATAGTTTTCGAGTTACCAGTAAAAACATTTTTAATTTTTTTGTGATGATCTTTTAGTTCTTGGGAACTTCTCGATATTAATAAACTTAAAAAGCTTTTTAAAATACCTCATTATGGCCGTGAAAGACTAACTCTCAATTGATTTTTTGAAAAAGAACAGACAAAGTCTCTACCAGGGGTATTATCCTTAAATCTCTTTATGGTTTTACCTCTACTGTCTAGTTAATTTTTTATAATCATCCTGACGTCCAAATGGTCAAGTGGGTAGGCCCAATCGGAACAAACTATTAGTTGATGGATTAATATATTTTCTTCTTGTTGGGTTAGAGCTGTTTGTCCTCCATGACGCTTTAGATTTCGGTTTTTATGGTGCCTATAAAGTACAGAATAATGTATGTTCTAAGTTTCTTGTGCCACTCTATAACTCATTCCATTTTCAATTGAAGCAAGGGCTATCTTTAGTGTTTTTTCATCAATCTTCTTATATGTTTTACCTCTAGGGTCTGGAATATAAACTCGAGGCATTTTTCTGCAAAAGAAAAATGGATTGTAAATAATTATGGGGTGAATAGAAACAGCTTGTTTCTATTCACCCCAAAATCATTTGAAAGTGAGGTTATACAACATATTAGGTAATATTTGAAAAAGCAATCAAAACAGGCAATTTCTGAAATCGGCAATGTAATCTAGATATTTGAAAGCTACTTTTTTTTGTCTAATCACCATGAATAAAGTTTTGCTAGTAATCGGAAAGGCACGCGCATTTACCCCAACAACTGTTTGGTACTGTAATCAGGGTTGCCAACATAAAACATCTTTGGTCTGTTAAAGCAGATATGGCGACATCTGTTGATCATTTAAGCACAAATTTGAAGCGGTGGAAGGCTTATTTCCGCGGCAGAAATTTTCTAAAAGAAGTTTCCTGTTTTTGTTTCTATTCTCCCCATTTTACGGTACTTTAAGTAACGTTTTTCTAACTGTCTTGGAGAAACAAAAATGTGGCCAGTTTAGAGTACTTATTCCCACCGTTATAAAATTCGGTGGAACGTTTGTTTTTCTTTCGAGTAAAAAATATTAAGCACACATTTTTTTTAAGAAGCGGTAGTAAAATCAAATTTAAAAGAGCAGTAATAGAAGAGTGCTGAATGTTTATAAGGCTTTCCGAAAGGATGTAAAAAACAACAGAGTTACTAGTTAGACTGGGTATTTGTTACCCCTTATTTCGTTTAAAATAGTACCAGTCCATCTAAGTCTCACTAACGATGTGTGGTAGGTTCCCCTTAAAAAAAGATACCTATTCTAGAAAATTTTGTAAAAATGATACAGTGGCGTCCCATACAGGGAGCCAGTAGCAACAGCGACTAAAACAAAAGTTCGCACTCATCAGCAGTGCTGCCAATGTGCGGGTAATTACCCGTTTTGCGGGTAATTGGCTCACCTCTGCGGATAAGCATTTTCGTGCGAGTAAAAGCGGGTAATTCAGGAATCTAAGCCACAAGCAAAAATCCCAGGTTTTAATTTTGTGGAGCCAGATTCTCTTTTCAGATTCTCATGGCAACGTCAAAATGCACTGTTGTCGGTTGTACTCATCGACGTAAATCTCTAGACTGCTAGAAAAGGCCACTTTCTGCTTCTGTTACCTGTGTTAGTGTCTAATGCCTCTTCCATTTCCATCTATTTCTACAGCCAAAACATGCGCTTGTGCGGCATAGGTAACTAGGTAAGACTCTAAGCATTCTAGAAATGTATGCTATTGTTGTACTTGAACTTCTATCTCGTCGTTAGCCGTTCTCGTTCATTCTCCCGATTTTTATTAAACTAAGTTAAAAATATTAATTTGATTCGAAGGCTGATTTCTTTTCTTTATTAATACCTACTATTGTTGAAAAAAAGTGTGTGTGGTGTAAGCATTTCGTGATATCGTGTATATAAGTCCTACTCATATTTGATTAATTTTATATAATGTATTCATCACGTTGTTTATATTGTACTTAGGTATTTAGGTACTTATATGGTTTATTTTAATTCTTCATACGGGTTTATTATTGACAATGAATTAATAAAATCTTATAATTTCATCAATTCCATACTTTAAAATCTAATTTCATTCATGTGGGTAAAATTGCGAGTAATTAGAAATTAGGCTGCGGGTAAAAGCGCGTAATTCACAAGCACACCACGTACAATCCGAAATTTGAGATTGGCAGCACTGCTCATCAGAGTACAGCCCTATTTTATTACAGAGCCAATGGAGGATAATTCAGTGGGTCTGATGATGAGCAATAAATTTTTTTTGTTTCCTATCAAAAAAGAACTGTACCTGTTCCAGCAAAATTTGAAAAATGAAGCTAAAAATCATTTTCCTTGAAACTTTTATTAAAAAAAGTATTACCATCTGTCCCTAGATCCCCTGACAAAAATTGACTTTTTTCTTTGGAGCTTTGTTAAAAATTTAGTCTCTCGAACACCTCCGACTGCAAAAGAAAATGTGAAGGAAAGAATCCGAGGTGTATTTAATAATATTCATTTCGATATATTAAGAGATGTTAGCGTATCTTTTGAAAATCGTTTAAATATAAGTGTTAAACAAAAGAGTGGTCCTTTTGAACATCTAATTAAGTAGGTTTTGCTGTTATACGATTTGTTACTTACTTTTTTGATATTATTTTTTTATTTTTACATTCTAATTAGTCTAGGCTTAGGATAATTATGCATTTAAAAACCTAAAAAATGTGCATGTAAATATGCTCCAAAACGAGGAAAAATATGCACTTATAAAGGAATTTATTATCGAATAAAAAAACAGAAATAAAGCAAAAGTATAGCAATTAAAATATTATATTATTTACACTTCAAGGTATCCTTAAGGTGCTATTTTTACCAATAACTTTTACATTAATACAACTATATAATAAAAGTATTTTTTTTAATAAAATTTTAATTAAAAAATTTAAAAATGTTGCATAACGCCTTGGAAAAAGAGATATTCTTATAGTCTGGTTCATTTTCAAATAAAATATAATTTATTCAATTTTAATAAAAATAATGATTCACGTTTTATTTGTTTATTTCAAAACGGTTTATTTTAAGAAAAGTCACTTTAGTGACTCATCTGTCATACTTTAATGCCGATTTAAAAAAAAAACTTTTTTTTTAAATCGGCCTAAAGTTTAAATCAGTGGCGGCTCGTGAGTATATTGAAGGGTGAGGCTACATGAGGTTAATTTTGTTTAAATGTGAATAAATTTCCACGTCATCCATGAGGTATTATTCTGCGACGCGTTGACCTTTTTTTTTAATGGAGGTCATCGCCAATAGCCCTACTAAACCATTAAAAACTAAAAAAATAAACTCTAAAAAAAGTAAATAAAAAGTAAACAAAACAAGTAAAATATGTACACCTATCACTAAAATATAGCGGTGATTGCGATAATAAAAACATAATTTAGTTTATTAAAACTTAAAATAAATAGTTGTATGAAATAAGATAAAAAAACTACTTTTTGCACATTAAATCTATACGTCTGTCTTTTAAGGTTGCAAATTTATCTATAATTTGGTCGTAAAAGTTTTGGTCTTCACTAAGTTCTGACAGTAATTTCTGCTGTATTGACATCATTGCTAAACCCGAAAGCCGTTCTTGTGTCATTGTGTTTCTTAGGTAGGTTTTGATCCGTTTAAGACATGAAAAATTTCGTTCGGCCGATACACTTGTTGCGGGAATAGTTAAAACTAAATTAAAAAGCTTATATGCTTCCGCAAAAATTGCTTTAAAATCTTTAAATAACAAAGCTAGACTTTTTTCGACATCTAAATTTGAAAATTGTTCATCCCTATACAATACAGAAAGCTCATTCTTTAATCTATCTCTGTCAAAAATGTTTGGATAATTTTTTAATAAATTATTTAATAAGTCGTCTGGAAAGCATTTAACATATTCCGAATATTTTGTGCAATCGACTAAAGCAAAGAAATTTAAATTATTTAAATTTTCAAACCGCGTCCCTAATTGAAGAATTATACAATCTATTATTTCGAGATATAATATTTTATATTTAGTAAAAATATCAAAGTCGCTAGAACATTGCCCTCGACGTGTGTTAGTTGGCAGAATAGTGGCTTTTTTAGCAATATTGAAAAGTTCTTTGAAATGGTCCTCGTTTCTAAATTCAATAATTCGTTGCTTGGCAAGGTTTATTTGCGAAATGCAGTAATTTATATCTAAATGCTTTAACTGTAATATTTGAAACAGTACATCAGTGCAACTAAAAATTTGTTTATAAATATGCGTTGAAAGGCAAAATTCGAAATCATTAAAATGCTTTAGAAATCCTTTTGCACCATTAATAGATTCTGTTCCAGAACTTAAGTCATTAATAATAGTTTCAAATTCTATAATTAAATTGTCCCATTCATTAGCCACTAAGTTTAAAATTTTAGACCGTGTATACCATCGCGTTTCTACAGCTCGCGGAATTCTTATACCTACTATCTGATTAAGCACAAAAGACCGTTTTGGTGATTGGTGGAAATAATTTGGTATTCCTAATAAAGTGGCAAAAAATATACGACCTTGGGTAATCAGTTTTGTTCCCTGTTGTAAAACTAGATTTAATCTGTGGGCGCAACAATGAGTAAACATAGCTAAAGGAGCAATAGATCTAACTTTTGTTTGAAGCCCATTTATTTCACCTGCCATAACACTAGCCCCATCGTAACACTGCGCGGCCAATTTATTTTTAAACTCATAAGGCTCTAAAGCTGTTTTGTATTAAATGAAAAAGGCTCTCTGCTGTTCTATTATCGCTAACGTCAAAAAATCCTAAAAATCTTTCTTTTAAAGATCCGTTGGTCACATACCTAACTGTTATCGAACACTGTGATTTTTCTGTTATATCAGTACTATCATCCGCAATTACGCCAAAAAAACAACAATCGGTGTCATTGATTTCTTTTTTTATATATTCTTGAATATAGTCATGTATGCAACTAATTAGTTCATTTTGTATAGTCTTAGATTGTCCCGTAAAAATATTACTAAATTTAGCACAATGTTCAGTAAGTTCGGCATTTCTTTTTATTAAGCATGCAAATATTTCCTTAAAATTGCCACGGTTAAAAGAATCTGTTGTTTCATTATGCCAAGTCCTGTTTACCCAAAGTAACAGTAACATCAATTAAATAATTTAATAATAAACGGTTTTTTCCGAACATTTTCATTATAAACAATTTTATTAAGACTTGCATTTTCTTGTAGTGCATCCGCAATAGTCGCCTTATTTTGCTCCAGTCTTGTAAGTGCTACCGAATTTTTAATATGCTCTCTTGAACTTTCATGCGATTTTACTGCTCGTGAAAAATTTTTTAAATCCGAATATCCGCCCCCTGAACTCCAATTATTTTTGACGCAACCTAATAAAATACAAGGCCAACAATATAAGCTTTCTTTATAAATACTTCCGCATAGCCACTTATAAGTTTCGTACCAAGATATTTGAAAAGTTCTTGAATATTTTTTACCTTGCCTCTTATCGTTAAATATTGCTAAAATTTTCGGCGTCGGACGGCTACCTAATATCTGTTTCTTTTCAGTTTCGCTTCTTCTTAAAAAAGGCGTTTCAATTAATGAAGCAATAATGTCGTGAATAGGATTCATTTCAAAAGCAAAAAGCAAATACAAAAAATGGAACGGTCCAACTTACCAAATCAAAACAAAACAAAAACTTACTCACGCGTATTTATTCACCTTAAAAGACAGAACGCCCTCAATCAGCGATTATCGCAATCTATTTCCTATTTCTTTCTCAGCCGCACGCACCACGTAAAAAGAAGTCGTTGGAATATTTCGCTAGTCATGTGATTTAAAAAACCAATAAAAGCATATCCAAGCTACAGATTTATCGCCTCAAGAATGCAATAGAAAACGCGTGCATCGGCAATCGCCATCCCGCTCTGTCGTAATCAGGTGACTCGCCGGCATCGGCCGTTGATAAATAGGTCAGAAGTCGAAACTTTCCAAGCTAAAATTATTTCGCCTCATTCGAGAGCACTTTCTTTAGGAATGGGTTTGCACGGTCGGTTTTTTGATGTGGTCAGAATTTATTTTCTAAAATATTTATTATGGGATTATATTTTTTTTTTTTTTTAATGTTATTATGTTGTAAAACTGTTAAAAAGTATATTTCTAATTGGTAATAGATAAAAAGTTATATAAAAAAATTCTCTTTTCCTTTATTTTGGGAGTGAGGCGCGGCCTCAGAGGCCTACCCTGACGAGCCGCCACTGGTTTAAATATTAACGCACAGAACAACTTTGCAATTTTCCTAATTGTTTTAACTAAAGCGACTAAAAATACAATTTGTTTGTACTTTGACTTTTATTGTATCTCGTTTCGATTGGCAGAAAAAAATTAAAATCCAAACGTTTGCATTATGTCTGACTCAACTTCAACTAAGAAAATCAATCAACTTGAAATTCCAAGACAAAACCCCTAGAATTTTAGGATCAACTCTAATTGTCTAAAAGACACTGTTTATTGCAATTTAAAGAGTCTGAAAATAATGAACATATTTAAACAGGGTGCAACATAAAGAGGAAGAGCGGGGGCGCTGCATAAGGGGGGGGGCAGAGCACCCCCCTAGCTACGCCACTGTGTGGTTTATTTGCCGTGGCCCTGTTCACACTCGTAATAAAAAGTTCCACTTTAGTGCCTAGGTTCACAAATAATTACAGTTTTATTTTTACCGCGATATCTCCCTAATGGTTCACTTTAGACCCCAATATAACAAACTCCCCTTTATTTTCAACAAGGAATCACCCCCTAAAGTTTTCCGTATTTGTTTTGAGCCACACTGTATAAATGTAATATTAATAATTTAGTTTCAACTTACATTCGTATGCGATGTTTCTCGTGGTTTGTCTTTATCCAAAAGAAATTGCAAGCTTTTGAAAGCAAACCAGCTGCTTATGTAAATCTCATCCTTTCCTGTAAATTATAAAATAACCCTGATAATAAAATAGAAATAACCATCACTGAAAATGTAATGTAATTATTTGCAGTATATTATTAAAATAATAAGTAACGCACCTTTTCCTGTTCCTACACTTTTTTTCATTTTTAATTTTTCTCTTCTTAGTGATGTTTGCAAGCCTAATATTTTCTTCCGTACTTCCTCCTCTACAGTATCAAACTCCGAAGCAACTATTTCCCAAGCGTCTTTCTTCTTTATTTTATTAAAATATAGGACGAGGGTCCCATAATAGCTCCATTTTACGGTAACTCTCTATCAGTTGCAGAGTTTTCTCTTCTGTCCATTCCATGATTATTTAAATGTTTACACAACACACAACAAACTAATCGGAAAACAAGTGATAGACTAGCAAACAACGCAAACTAGACTAGGGAACTAAAGAACGTTCGTTTCGAGACGCTGCGCCGTCCAAACTATGCCCACTTCTTGTGAACATAGCGTCGTAACGTGCTTTGATGTTTCGACAGAAAACCGACAAATGATGGATCGCTTCGAACGTCGTAGCGAACCATAAATTACCAGGAACTGTTACGCGTTCGGAGCGACGCTCGCGGCTGGCTTCTGTACAAACTGTTACGCAGTGGGGCTCGCGGCGTGGTTCGGTTCGACAAAATGCTCAAGTCTATACGCGGCTTAATATAGCTAACTAAACAATAAACCAGTTTAAAATGTATTGTTTAAGCTATTCAGCAAGTTGCGGTTACACTTATCAAACAAAATTATCAAATTCAAATTTTCTTCTGTTATCTGACAATATTACTTTATACTCAGAAAATACTCGTTCAACATCACAAGATACAATTGGAACATATTCAAACAAATTCAAAGCACTGTTTATTAAAAATTGTTCATTATCTGGATTCAACGTCTCTTTATTGTCCAAAACTGCACTAAAATTTTTCAAATTTTTGTAACCAATATTTTTTTGTAAAACTGTAGCAAATTTTTGAGAAATTACATTATTTTTAGTGTTAGTTATAGTTTCACTCACTTTTTCTATCATTTCTACGCTTTTTGACAAAGAAAGTCCTTTCACCTCCAATTTTTTTATAATATCAGACAAGCAGGAAAAATTGTTTTTAATGTAAATTAAATCCTCACGTACATCTTGTTTGCGCAAAACATTTTGTGCTTCTTGTATACAATGTGAGTATTCCGCATTAAATTGGTTGATTGTTTTTTATAGCCTCGAAATATTCTGCGTAATAAATGGCAGCGTTTATCCAAGTTCCCCATCTAGTTACAATTGGTGATGGGGGCAGGGGGATGTTTCCTGCAGTTTCCCTAAATTTTTCTATCCGAGTCGGAGTTTTTAGGAATACTTTTTTCACCGAGGAAATCAGATAGTTCACCCGTAGATACAAAGCACGAACTTGTTCTGCAACTCGATGAAGTCCATGGGCAAGACATGTGGCATGTATCATTTTAGGGTACAATATTTGTAGACCACTCATTGCCTTACACATGTATGGAGCAGGATCTGTAATTGCCACTAACACTCTATTTAATACCACCGGGCCATAAAAGAGTGAGAGAGTCGTTGAAAAATCCAGCAACAGTTGAATGATTTACTTTGTCTAAGGTCTTCATAGTAAGTAAATATGATTTATCCTTTTCTGCTATTACATCCAACACACCAAAAACAAAATTAGCAACACATCTCTGTTCCACATCAGTTGTTTCATCTAGTGACACCCATATACTTTTAACTTCTACTTTTTCCCGCAATTCGGTAACTGTCTTATTGTACAAATCTGGCACAGAGTTTTCCCTTAATTGTAAAATAAAACAATATACAGGGTGGTCTGTTTCTGTTGGTTTGGGGCAAACTTATCCTCACTTCTATATAATCGAAAATAATTTTAAGTTGTAGCTCCTCTGCAGTCCCTACAACTTTCGAATAATTTTTTTTAAATTCCTCGATAATATTCCAAGCTATTGGACTTGAACGTACTGTTGGACCACCTTGTATTTGCAAAATTTGACGTATTACACCCTCATATAAGTCGTAAACGTTGACCTATTTAGAGGCCAATCCGCATTAATTTGAAACACACTATATTAAATTGTACTAATAAAATTAACTTAAATAGGTTTTTACAATTTTCTTTTTTACTAGAGAAAATAAGTACTACCAAAAAATATTATTATAAAAAGATGTTTCTATTTAAAGACTCTTACAATTACAATTGTTAAAGGCAACATTTTAAAAAATAAGTTAATTCTTTTTACACACCAGAATAAATTTTAAAAAATTACATACTATGTTTAAAGGATAAAATTCAAAATTCTCTAAGCCTAAAAAGGCAAAAGGACCGTACACATAGACATTACTTTGTAGATGGCAAACCTGATTTCACCACATATTTAAAAAAATAAATTGCTTAGATGCAAAAATATTAATGTATATATACATGTTGTCCCAAAATAAGCTAGTTTAACAGTATTTTGTCATTGTTTTAAAATTCATTTGAACAGGTCCTTTTATTTTCGAGTGGATAATATTAACAATTTTTTTTAAGGACCAATAATAAAAACAGTTTTAAAAGAAGCATATTTGTGTAAAAACAACAAAGTTACAAGTTGTAGAAATTGCTTGGATGCAAAAATATTAATGTATATATACAGGTTGTCACAAAATAAGCTAGTTTAACAGTATTTTTGTCATTGTTTTAAAATTCATTTGAACAGGTCCTTTTATTTTCGAGTGGATAATATTAACAATTTTTTTTAAGGACCAATAATAAAAACAGTTTTAAGGAAAGCATATTTGTGTAAAAACAACAAACTTACAAGTTGAAGAAATTGCTTGGATGCAAAAATATTAATGTATATATATAGGTTGTCCCAAAATAAGCTAGTTTAACAGTATTTTTGTCATTGTTTTAAAATTCATTCGAACAGGCCCTTTTATTTTCGAGTGGATATTAACAATTTTTTTTATGGACCAATAATAAAAACAGTTTTAAGAGAAGCATATTTGTGTAAAAACAACAAAGTTACAAGTTGAAGAGATCGCTTAGATGCAAAAATATTAATGTATATGTACAGGTTGTCCCAAAATAAGCTAGTTTAACAGTATTTTTGTCATTGTTTTAAAATTCATTTGAACGGGTCCTTTTATTTTCGAGAGGATAATATTAACAATATTTTTTAAGGATCAATAATAAAAACAGTTTTAAGAGAAGCATATTTGTGTAAAAACAACAGTTATAAGTTAGGCTGAGTACCTCTTATCTTTCCGTTTAAAACTGTATAGGTCAATCTCAGCCCAATAAGGATGTGTAGTAGTATAAATACCGTGAAGTCACATACAGGGAGAAAAAGAAAGAGGGCAATCAGAGTTTACTTGCTCACATCCCCATAAGCAACAGCAAGAAAAAGCACAAGCTCATTAGAAAACACATTTATTTCAGCATTAAATTTAACACTATGTCATGTGATGTCACAAAATCAATATATTTTAATTTGAAATGATTTTAATATTAATAATTTAATCGAATCACCAGAATATTCGTTTCAACTTGCTGGAAAGTTTCAACCTAAAATCCATTCTCCCGGTTGAACCAACCAGAGTAGCTTCGAATCAGACCCCCTCAGCATTACATTATGTAATTGCAAGTCACCCAAACTTTAATGCAATCAACTTTGAAGCGAACATTGCAGTCATATGGCACAAAGAAAAATAATTTATTTGAATGTCCCACTGAATGAGCCCTCTTTTGAAGTTTATATATTTTTTAAAAGGTTTTTTGATTCTCAAAATATCTTTCAACTTAAATCACTTATCTAGAACAGACCTTAGTCATCTGTATAATACTACAGATGTTAATGAATCATGTACTTATTTTTGGCACAGTTTTCTACATTGTTTAGATATAGCTGTCCCCTAAAAAAAGTAATTATAAAGACCACTTTTCCAAAAAAAGAATGGATAAAGCCAGACCTAATTAAACAGAGCGAGAATTTAAAAAAATTGTATTGGTTATGCAGATCTTGGAACACATCGGAGTCAAAAGACTTATACACTCAGTCAAAAAAACTATTTCATAAACAGCTGGCTTTAGAGAAATCGAATTTCTAGAAACAAAAAATTTTATACTCCCAATATAGCTCTAAAACGATCTGGCAAGTAACAAATACTAACCTAGGAAGAATAAAGAAGTGCTCTAATCCCACAAAATTAGTATCTAACAATAATTACAAATTAAATATCTCTGAAATATATGAAGAATTCCGCAAATATTTTGCGACAAGCGCGAAAACCTAATATCAACAACCTTGGCTAAACATAATATTGATTTTTCAAATGATACAACCAGTGAATTTCATATCAGGTCAACTTTTTTAACACCACTGAATGTGCACGATCTACAGTCAGCTTTAAAACTGCTCTGGTAAAAACGACATCTCAATTATGGCATTAGAAAAAATATGGGATTATATTAAACGCCCATTATGCTATATCTTTAATTTATTCCCCGAAAAACGTATATTTTCTCGTGAGTTGAAGGTGAGGCAAGTTATTCTGTTTTATAAAAAGAATGACAGGCAAAAATCGAAAACTATCGATGTATTACGGGCCCGCCTACCTTTTCTAAACTGTTTGAAAAAGTAGTTTTATGCAAGATAGAAAAATTAATAAGTAACAAACAACACGGTTTTAGAAAAGATTGCTTCACTTCTACAGCTGCCTTTGAGCTATTACATTTTGTTTATGAGGGCTTGGACACATCAAACTATGTTCTTGCCATCTTTTTTGACTTCACTCGAGCTTTTGACTGCTTAAATAGCTCCTTTTTACAGAAGAAATTATATGTAACAAATGATTAGTCTCTTATTTATGGCAACATAAGATAAAGGTTAAGATTTGGGATATTATCTCTACTGGACATAATATAAACTGTGGTGTACCTGAGGGAAGCATTATTTCACTACTACTATTTACGCTTTTTATAAATGATCTGGAAAATTTCTTGACTCTGTCATTATCAGGAAATAGAATAGTTCTCTATGCAGATGACTGCACTATAGCAATTTCTGATAATTTCGAGAACTTGGAAAATAGTGCCAATATAATTTTGGAAAAATTTGCTTTATGGTGTGAGAAAAATTGCCTTATTGTTAATGAATCCAAAACCTGCTTAATGACATTTTGCATGAGAAATGATATGCCTCGGGTTTCAAATTTGTCATTAAACTTCAAACATGTAAATAGGACACCACAATATTCACCAGCATAACACTAGAAATAAATGTGACTTACATTTGCCTTTCTGTCGAACATCACTGTCTCAAAAGTCTCCAGAGTATATGGGTATTAAATGTCTTAATAAGTTCAGGGCGCTTATGAGCAATCAAAGTAATAAGAAGTCAATAAAAAATCAATTAAAAGACTTGGATGGACAGTGGATGAATTTTTGGAGCACTAGGGGAAACTTGTTTGAAAAAACCTCATTTTGACTTCGTGTAATGTATACATTGTACTTGTATTATATTTGATATTTAAGTCTTATTTTATTATTTATTCGTGACTGATTTTTGTTTGCAAATATGTATTTCCGTTTGTATAATTTTGTGCCTGCGTGTTGCCTATTTTTCAGTGAGGATGCCAATACATTTTCTTTTTATTTTCCATGTACTAGTTTTAAGTTGTACACTTGACTGTAGAGATGCATTTGCTCTGGGAATACTTACCTTGCCATCTCTATATATCCTGGAAAACCTAGCATTTGCTAAAAGAAATATTGATATATTTCAAACGAATAGAGACCTTCATAACCATCATACCCGAGGGAGAGATCATTTGGTTGCCCAATGCTGGCGATTGAAGAGGTGTCAAGATGGTCCTCGATACTGGTCAATCAAATTCTTTAACTCGGTACCTGAACAGATGAACCTTCCAGTAAATACGTTTATGAAGAAAATTATTTTTCAAAAATCATTTTACTCTTTTAGTGAATTTGTAAAATGTAAATATTGAATTCTTTTTAAATGTATTTTCTTTAAACCGTTTTAATTGTTTCCGTGTGTTGTGATGTGTAGTGCCTATATGTTAGTATTTTATTCAATTGTACCTCAATTTTGATTTTTAATTTTCACTTTGTATTTTGACGTATGTAAACTGCATTGTATTGACATGAAATGATAATAAATAAATAAATAAAAACTGTTAGCCATATTTATTTAAAAACTTCTTTTCAATTGACTAGCCTAATAAGTTTGTACTTCTTGTAAAAACTTCTATGGTAAATAAAATATATTTGAATTTGAATTGAATTAAGACTGGAAATTTAAAATTTCTAGGATTATGGTAACATAACAATATATGCAATTAAGAATTTGAAATCTTTAATTAAAATAATAATTAAATACCTATTGCATATAGCCATCTAAATGGACTCAACAGATTTAAAAAGAATTTTTAATTTTTAAAATTTTCTCATTAAGTCCATTAGACTCATATAAACCCAACTTCAAACAGTATAAAATTCTCCCTCTTCCATGTATTCTAATTTTACACTTGGTATTTTTCGTTAAAAAACAATTCACTACATTTTCTCGTCATCCAGAGAAAGAAACTCCACAAACATTACCTCCCTATAAGACAAGCACTTTCCAAAAAAGTCCTTACTGTTTTTGTGGGAATATGTACAACCAACTACCAGCAAGCCTAAGAGAAATAACTTCTTACAAAAAATTTAAGAAAAGTACAAAAAGTTATCTTCTTAAATAAAGTTATTATATTGTTAGAAATAACTTTTCAATTTTGCAATAATTGTTTTCTGTTCTTTAGTTCAATCTTAATATTGTTTTGGCATGAAACTAAATAAATAAATAAAAATTGGTACAGCCCCATTTTATTCCAGATCCAATCCAAGCATAATTCGATGGTTCTAATCGTTAGTAATAAAATCTGTTTTGTTCCCTATTAAAAAAAAGTACTAACAAAAGTTGAAAAAAATGATGTTATTAATTAACACCAAAAAAGTCTGTTTCATTTTCTTTGAGACAACCTGTATAAAAAACACATGACCAACCCACCTTAAAAGTCTTTAATAATCATAAGTCATTCTATTAAAACTTTAATTCCTAAAACTTCAATTTCTTAATTTAATCATAGTTTTCCTAAACACGTTTCATCCTGTAAAATAGTCGACATCAACTGCCTGTCTTTAAGAGCTTCTGATACCTCATTCTCATTCCACTCTAAATTGACTTTGTGCATTCTGGGCTCTTTTCTCCCCGAAACTTTTATTATACCCTTAGTTTCAATCAACGAACACAAACCTACGAATTCTGCTTGATCAACCGAAGACAAGTTCCTTTTACTACAAACTCTTGAATAAACCTCATGAAGTTTACCCACAGTTATATCTTTATTTTTCGCTTTCTTAAGCATCAACAGCAGGGAGCAAACGACGATTTTTTGTTGCAGAGGAAAAGTTTCTTCACAATCGTCTGTCAAATTTTGAGAAGTACCATAAACGTTATTCAAAACACTAACGACTTCCTTTAAGTTGACTTTTTTATCCTCTTTACTTTCTACAGGTTCCGAACTTTGATCGAGTTCCTTGGTAAAATTCTCAACAGATTTTAAAATGTCACCTTTCCTATTCTGGTCAATCAGCTCCACAACTCTTCTACCAATATCGAGAGCTCTTCTTACATCTCCAGAAATAGATGCCACCTTGCCAGCTAGCATTTGCAAGGCTATTGGTGAAAATACATCAAGGACTCCACTTGTTTTTAAGCGAGAGGTAAAAATGTGAACTATTTGTTCCTTGGTGTAAGGAGCGAAATGTAAAAGTTTTGGCTTGAGCTCACAACGGGCTTGGAGCCTGGGTAACATTCGGTCGGTGAGATCTAGAGCATTAGCTATGCCCACTAAAATTAACCTTGAATTCATTCTTGAAGGCCATTCGAAAATGTTGTACAAAATAGAATGGTTTTTTGTCTCCAGCTGATCTATTTCATCCAGTACAATTAAACTGAAACAAAATATACATTTTTAATGGAGATAATCTATGCACATGTTAAAATCAGAGGAAGGGAATCGTAAAAGCTATTAACTGCACAAAGGAAAATTAACTTATTTTTAAACATTAATAAATAGAATATAATTAGCATTTTATTTTAAAATAAGCTAAGATTTGCTATATTGTGAAATAATATTTTTCTCAATGCAAAAATTGGTATTTTAAAAATACTGGGTGACAATGAAACTACTATCCAGGGCGCCATTTGAAACCCACAAGAGATAAAAATATAAAATTTGACGTGTTGATAGTGTTGAATATTGTGAACATTTGTAACATAAAAACAATGGAATGGAAATGACCGCGACTCCGTTATTTTAAATTGAACACCCTGTACATTTTATCTTTTTTGAACTCTCTTGACAATTCTAAACAACTTTTATATAACATAACCTATGTCTAAAGTATATAGTTTTCCAAATGAAGCCACTTAAAAATGTGCCATAATTTCCACTTAGTTGTATACTATGGAAAAACGGAATAGGCCAGGATAAAAACAACCACGGTTATTTACTCTTTATTCAAGCTTTTATCCAATAAAATTGTCAAAAAAGAAAATGTTCCGAGTTTAAAAATTAAAATAATCATATTAGCCTTGACAGAGGTTGCTACGGTTTTTAAAAACAATTGAATTTTGATAAGTAACTTTTATCGCTTGTGTGCTTGGCAGATTGTTGCACTTTTTGTGAATTATCGTGCTTTATTTTTTATCTCTATTGGTGTAGACTAAAAGTTCTTTGTAATCCTTTTAAAATGGCAAGTTTAACAAGAGCGGAACAAATAGATATGTTTCTCGTTTATGGGGAGTGCATGCAAAATAAAAGGCAGGCTCAAACACTCTACGCAGAGGGATATCCCATACAGAAACCAACCCTGCTATGCCTATTTTCTGTGGCTAGTACAACATTTGAAAACAGTATCCCAAAATGAAAATGAAGGAAAGTTCATTATTAGTGAAGAAGTTGATTTGTTTTCACCTTATCATATTCGTCTCTTTTTTAAAATTTAAATGAATTAAAAGAGAATTCCTTTGAACAATTGATTATCTTGAATCCATGGCCAACTTTGCCGGTGGTATAATTAAATAAGTGCTAGTAATATTGATTTTCGCTTTAGATGAGCATTAACAACATGAAAATGTGGATAAAGGATAAAAAAGTAGGATTGGGTAGTGAGGTTTTGTCCCAGTCATTTGACCTGTTATGGTACAGGGCCTGATCAAGATAAAAATTCGATTTGTGAAGAACACATTTTTTTAAAACTTGGAACATTTTCTTTTTTGACATTTTGTTGGATGAAGGCTTGAATAAAGAGTAAATAACCGTGATTGTTTTTATCCTGGCCTACTCCGTTTTCCGTTAAATATCAATCAATCAATCAAAATGTACTTTATTGTCAAGAATACAATGAATTTCTGTCGACAAAGTATGTTAAAGCTAATGTTTTTTTTTCTTTCCTTTTCCTTTGTTTAATAGCAAGTAAAAAAAAAACTAACAAAGAAGTAAAACCATATATAGGTAAATATCTATGTTAAACTGTACAATTCATAGATCTGTCTAGTAATAAAAATATAATAAAGAAAAGGAAAAAAAAACTCAAAAAGCAAAAAAAAAAATCTAAGCAAAAGACCTGTTAAAGTACATAATAAAACTAACATTTGTAACAAAAGGTAGTAACAATACTTGAGTTATCTAATTAAATACAATAAAAAATCAAAGGCAAAATAATACATAATTGACACCAGACAAAAGAAAAAACAATGGACAATTAGAGTAAGTTGTCTGCGTAAAACCCAGACTGTAGTATGCTTTGGGGACGCCCCAACGCCTGTTGGTGTATATATGGCTGACTGTATTAAATGTATGTAATGTAAATGATATCTTGAAAAACAAAAGAGTTTAAAGGGGAGCGCTTTACAAACCTCCATCAGTCAGTTTTAGAAACATATTTTGTGTTGAAAATATATTATCCTCCCTGCTGCCTTCTTTTGATTATACCCTTCTCTTGGGTGACCTGAATGTTGATCTTCTAAGTGAGACGCAATCAGTTAAGATCTTTGTTACATATGTTTAATCTAAAACAAACTATCACCGACCCAACAAGAATAACGAGAAGCACATGTACCCTTATTGATATTCTTTGTGTAGACAGTAATGCTAATGTGGTAAACTCGGGAACTAAAGATTTGCTTAATCTCACAGATCACAGACTTATTTACTCTACTATCGAAATTGAAACACCCAAAAAGACTGCAAAAATAATATCCTATAGAGACTTTCGCTCTTTTAATCAGCAACAATTCGACAATGAGATGCAAGGATTCAATTTCGATGATGATGCTTGGCAACGGGGAACCTTGGATTGTAGACTTCAAACTCTTAATCAGCGACTGACCGATGTATTCGATAGACACGCACCCTTCGTAACTGTTAAATTAAAACGGAAGTATAAACCGTACATTACAAACACAATAAAAGAAATCATTCAATTAAAGAAAAAAGCATTTAATAGATTTAAACGCACTCGTAACATTGAGCATAAAAACTTCTACATAGATATTAAAAACTACCTTTCTTTCGCAATACGCAGTGAAAAAAAGGCATATATGTCGTTTGAACTTCAGAGAGCCAACAAAAACTCCAAAATGCTTTGTCTCGACATAATACATGGAATGTTCATTCAAAAAATAATTCTGAAATTCCTAATCATTTAAAAAATTTACAAGATATTAGTAATCATTTTGCTGATGTTAGTAGGTTGGCCACTCCGGTTGATGCTGAGGTCCGTGACTTCTATAATACTAATATCAAATCAAATCCAAAAGTATTGGGGTCGATGGAATAAGTTACGTCATGCTTCTCTTTGGTCTTGAACATGTAGTTTCAATTATAGCCAGATTATTCAATCAATGCCTTCAGGAAGGAGTGTTTCCTGAAACTTGGAAAACATCTATAATTATACCCATTCCCAAAAATTCCAAAATCGAGTCAATATCTGAACTAAGGCCCTTCAGTCTATTGCCAATCCTGGCTAAAATGTTAGAATTGCTAGTTACTGATATGATAAATGACTATATTTTGAGTATTGGCCTACTGCCTGAAGTTCAGTCAGACTTCCGGAAGCACTACAGCACTGCTACCGCACTCACCAAGGTCACTACAGACCTTGTAACTAATATCGATGAACGTATGGCCTCCTGTCTTATACTCCTAGATTACAGCAAGGCTTTCGATTTAATTAATCACTCTATGCTGGTTGCTAAAGCACATTATTGTGGTTTCTCAGACCCAGTGTGTCAATGGCTTGCCAGTTACCTATACTCCCTTGTGCAAATAGTTGAGTTGGATGGAGCCAGATCCAAGCCTGTCACTTTGCAGCACGGGGTTCCTCAGGTAAGCATTTTTGGGCCCCTGTTATTCAATTTATATACTTCTGATCTGCCCAAGCAGGTTCGTTTCTGCTCCATCCATCTCTACGCGGATGATACACAATTGGTTGCTGGTTTTGAACCGGAAAATGCTTGTTAAGCTTTTCAGCAGATTAACTGGGATTTGAAATCTATTTTAGAGTGGTCCATTGGGCCTGGTATGTTGCTTAATGCAAATAAAATCAACTATATGGTTATTCGCATTAATCATATTATAAATAAAGTAAACATGCACAACTTTGTTTCGTTACATATTGGTGAGGATCTTCTACCCTCTGCAATATGTGTCAAAAATTTGGGCGTCACATTTGACGCAAACCTTAACTTTGAATATCATATCAATAAAAAACTATCTTCTTTATACTTTAAATTAAAAAGTTTGTATCAGTTTAAATTTATTCTACCCGAAAAGGTTAAACTCTTACTAGTGGAATCACTCATTCTTTCAAAATTGAATTACTATTGTATAGTCTATTACAATTATTTAAACTTGGAATTTTGTAACAAGATTCAACTGGCCCAAAACGCTTGCATTCGTTATGTTTATTGTGTATACAAATTTTCTCATATCACTCCCACTTATGTACAAAACAACTTGCTTAAATATGAATATCGAGTGATGCTTCTATTTGGTGTATTTGTGTACAAACAAAAACACCTGTATTTAATTTAATTACTCAAAATGCTATTAAAACCTTTAAGACCAAATACAAGAATGAGTTACTGAATTTAATGTCCCAACAGTGTAGTAAATTAATTTAATTTAATTTATCAACAGTACACATTACAGGCAGAGCCCAAATAGTGCTACAAATCATTGTTAAATTTAATTCTATCCAATACTAAACTATGATTAAGGTTAAAACAATTTTGAAAGTAAAAATGTTAAAGTAAAATAGTCATGTGGAAATATATAAAAATACTAGAACATTGTCAATGGTAATTACAAACATAGCAAAACATAAAACATTTCAAGGTCGCAGCAAGTTTAGAACCTTCTTCTTAAAGTTACATGGACTAGTGTCAAAGTTAAAATCTGTGGGCAGGGAATTGAAAAGCCTCATCAGATTATTAATTGGAGAATTTTTGCCGACGTCTGTACGCGCATAATTAAGAGCAAATCGGTCACTATTTCTCATAATACGCGATGGAACTTTAAAATTAATAGCTGTTAGTAAGTCGTTGCAGTCAATTTTGTCACTTAGCAATTTATGACCAAAACACAATGCAAGAATCATTCTTCGTGTTGCTAAATCATTTAAACCCAACAATTTCAATCGATCACCATATACAAAGTCTGACTTGTCAATACTCAACTTATACAATAAGAAATTTACGAATTTGTGCTGTACGCGCTCAAGCTTTTCAATGTGAACCTGGTAATATGGGGCCCAGATCATACAACAATATTCCAAATTACTTCTAACCAAAGCGAAATATAGAGAGAGAGAATTTAGTATAAAGGCGCGTCGACATCTAAGGTCATTTGGCGCCTAATCCTAGTGATACACTTTTTTGTTCAGACGTAACATATAGGGGGAATGGAAGGGTGCGCGGAAAGGGGACCAGAATCACCCTTCAAGGATGGGGGAAGGAATTTTACGTCTGGGAAATGTCAGCCAGACGGGCCCTACAATTTATCGACGAGTCCGAGCCTCGGCCATCCCCTCCACCTGAGAGGGTATGTGATGGCGGGGAGTGTGAATTTACCCCCAAACTACCACGGGAACATCCGGTTCCCCCCGGCCTGGTTTGAATGGCAGCGTGGAAAGTGAAATTCATTTACTCTTCCCTGTTGGATTTTTAACCACTAATATTAGCTGCAAATTCGAACCCAGGACCTGCGACACCAACTCCGGTGTAAACCTAAAGCTTTACGCTCTCGGCCACCGGCTCGCCTGCGAAATATAGAGATTTCAAAGCCTCAGTGTTCTTAAAGTTCCAACACTGCCTCTTTATAAAACCTAATAATTTAAAAGCTTTAGCGACCACATTATCAATATGAATGATAAACCGAAACTCAGAATCGAAGACAACCCCTAAATCATTTACCATGCTAACCCGTTCCATTTCTATGCCATTAATCATATATGTGTGTTGGATTGGATGCTTTTTCCTGCAAAAAGAGATAATTTTACAATTTGTGATGTTCAGGTCCATATGATTTTCTTGACACCATGAATAGATTTTGTCTATATGCAGTTGTAAAGTAGAGTCAGGTTCATGGTTGATAAGACTGAAGATTTTTAGATCATCAGCAAACATTAGGTGGTGACAATCAGCAAGCTTCAATGATAGGTCATTGACAAAAATCAAAAATAATATTGGTCCCAAGTGGGACCCTTGAGGAACGCCAGATGAAACTTTGATGATTTCAGAAATGGAATTATCTATTTTAACAACTTGAGTCCGATCATGCAAGTAGCTATGAACCCATGAAAGTAAGGGATCAGATATTCCATATGACTTTAACTTGGATATAAGCAAGTTCTGATCAACCTGATCGAAGGCTTTTCTAAAATCAAAATAAACGGCATCCACTTGACAACCTTGGTCAATAGCAGAGCTGATAAAGTCAGAATACACCATTAAGTTTGTTTGGCAAGAGCGGCCAGTAAGAAAGCCATGTTGTTGTGGTGAGATAATTCCACGAAATGCTGAAATAAAGTTATCCGTTACAATTGACTCCAGTACTCTACCCGCACATGACAAACCTGAGATTGGCCTATAGTTAGTTATATCGGACCGGTTACCACATTTGAAAAGAGGAGTAACAATGGCTTGTTTCCACAATTCTGGAAATGTGCCAGAATCCAGTGATAAAGAATAAAGACAGCTCAAGGGGTAAGACAGTGATGGGCTACAATTTTTCAGGAAAACCGGAGGAATGCCATCCAGGCCCGGGCCCTTACTGACATCAAGATTTATAAGTTTATGAAACACAGTATCAGAAGATACAGGTATATAATTAAGAAATATATTTGACATTAATCAAGAATTACATGTGGCGTGAGTATTCAATGGTTGGGGTTCACAGTAAACAGATTGAAAAAAGTCCGCAAAGAGGTTTGCAATCTTCTGAGCTTCATTTGATTTTGTATCATTAAAAAACATTTCTTTTGGAAATCCACCCGTATTTCGCCTTGACTTTACAAAGTTCCAAAAGTTTTTTACATTTTTTAATATGTTGTGTTGGGTTGTAGTCAGAAAAGCATCATGATCCCTCTTAATAGCAAGTTTAGACTCTGATCTTAAAATCTTGTAGGCCTGTTCGCTTTCCGGTGATCTACATTTTATAAATTTATTACAAGCTTCATTCTTTCTTTTTAGCATATTGATCGTTGTAACGGAAAAATACGAGGGATATTTTAAAGAGCAACGATATTTAAGTGGAACAAACATGTCGACTGCAGCATAAATTATCGCATAAAAGGCATCTATCACAGTATCGATACTTGTAGTGCAATTAATAAAGTCCCAATTAATGCTGGAAAAATAATCATTTAATAGGTCGTAATTTGCCTTATAAAAGTTTAAAGACTTTAAGTCTGAATTTAGTGTGGTAAGTTCCACTTCGGCGAATGGAATTAAAATTTCTAAGGGAGGGTGGGGAAAATCAACTTTTGAAATTGCAAAGTCACATTTTGCGACAGATACCTCCGGGCGATTAGAGAAAACTAAATCTAAAATAACACCATTGTCATTAGGACAGGTATTCAGCTGTGAAAGGTCGTAAAAACAAGCGCAATCAAATATAGTTTTTTCACATTCATTGTTTGAAATAAAGACCGAGTTACTATTATCATTACACAAAGAGATATACTGCTGAGAGGGATCACAAAACAATGCCCTATCACCAGAAACCATAACTTCACTACATAGACTAAATTTAGGAAGATTAAAATCACCTGCCAATACTAACTGACAATTAGGCATGTTAACTGCACTAATGGATTCTACAAATGCTTCATATATACACAATGGGGAAGATGGTGGAATGTATACTGTTCCAAAGATATAATAATGGCCACTGTGACGTACGCCGACGATAAGAACTTCAATGTTTTTCTTAGGAATGGTAATCACTATTGATTCTAAGTCTGCTTTCACAGCAATCAACACACCTCCGCCTCTTGAATATATACTGGTGTCTTTATCTCTGTCTTTTCTGTAAACGATATAATTGTCTGGAAAAACCTCACTACTCAGAATACCGTCGCACAACCACGTTTCGGTAAGAATAACCACATCATAGTCAATAGTCAAAACTTCATTGTAGAAATTCACAGTCTTGGTCCTGAGGCCTCGGACATTTTGGTAATAAGTTCTGATGTCAGGTAGAGCAGAAGAAAAATCGGTTTTTGGCATTGAGGTTTGAAGCCCGTCGTTAATTTGATTAGAAGAACTTATGACGTTACAGTTTTTGAACTCCGGCGGATTAAAAAATGTTGATCCCCTTTCTGATTTGGAAAAAAACTGTTGCTTAAAAATGTAACAAATTCTCTTTTTGTAGCAAAATCCATTTTGCTGTCCAATGTTGTGCAAGCTATTGGTATGAATTTGGCATTTTTCCCATGGAGATGCCTGCTAATCAGTGAGTTCTGACCATGCACAAAATCGTTGAGTACAGGTCTATAACTATGGTATCCACAGCCAACTAAAATTAAATTTGTGTTAGTTTTTTAAAAAGTATCGCAGTTCCTCTGGCACATTCGCCACCCATAATGAGTAACTGGTTCTTCCGAATTTGAACAGAATTTGTCTTATTTGGTTGCAATTCATCGCGACAATCAGCCAACTCATGAGTGGTATTAAGTAACCGTTGACTAGACTTTATTTTGCATATTTCCATTTTTAATTCCTCAACCTCTTTACAATATGCCACATTGTCTTGTTCTAAGGTACCGATTGATGTAATCATGCTCCTATTAAGTTCGCTTAAATATTTTATTTTGCCATCCAGCTCGGTTCTAGTTTCCTGCCAAGATTCCAATTCAGAAACTAGTTCTATCTCTCTGTCTTTCATTATCTTAAGATCTTTCTCCAAAGAAGCATTACGTTTGCTCAAGACATCCAAATCTGATGAGAGTTTTTTTTCTGCTTCTGACACCAGGTCTTCAAATACCTGGCTATTTCTTCTCAGTCTATCAATGTGTCTTTCCTTTTCCTTCAATTCTATATTCAATTGATTAACTTCCCTGTCGTGTAGCTGCCCTTGTTCATGGTTAGCGTTGAATGTTGTCTGACAACTAGTTGAACACAAAAGCTTATAGCCACCCATTTTTACCATTTCCGGCATTCTTTCCATGCAACTGGGGTGAAATACAGAATGGCATTGTATGCAAAAATAATTCAAGAATTCTTTATTTTTACAACATTTGAATTGACGTTGCATTTTTATAAAAATTCAGATAATATTGCAAGTTAATAAATTGACCGACGAGAAGACGCTATTTTAGTGTATGACCATGCGACAACTCCACAGGCAAAAGTAAGGAGCGATAATAAGTCACGGCGATAAAATTTTAAATTCCATGAAATTTTTTGTTCTTTTTCTTTTATGTTTCGGCCTGTGAATATTCTTTTGTTCAAAAGTAGTTATTGCTGAATTTCAGGCTGTTCTTTAATTAAAATTCGACGAAAATACGATTATTATACACTTCTAAAATTTTGCAATGTACACATACAAAACACTTATATTAACACAAAGATAAAACCACTAAAAACTTTGTTTAAACAGACGAATAAAATAAAGGACTTGCCACAACGAAATCGCAGTGAAGAGTGTGAGTGTGAAATTACCTTTGAAAAGTTTGGATTTTGGTAATAGGTATTAATGTTTTTATAGTTAAGTTACTTTATTTTTAGGTATCATGGAAGAACGCCCTGCGAATGCTACCTTTTATGTAATTATTTTTGTATATTGCATAATAAATGTTTTTCTATTCTATTCTGTTTTGCAGTGCGCACTTTAGGGTCCGTCTAAAAATATTAAGTGAATCAGAATTCCTAATGTGAATTGGCAGATAGTTACAATATTTTTCTCCCTTATAGATAAAAGATCGTTAACACACCAAATTCCATATTTTTATCTGTCGCCGTTGTCAAATGGGGCTCTGGGTAGTAGTTTCCTAAGTAAAGTGTTATATTTAATTTTTTTTTGTGTGTAAAACTTCATTTCTTTACATTTCAATATAAAAAAAATATTTAAAAATTATATCTTACATAATAAGTAATATGACTAGACAGTGTTTAGCTTATTAAAGACAAATATTTACAATTGGGTAAGCTGATTACTGACTACCTTTTTACAATTTCATCACATTTCAATTAACAATTTCATGCAGTTTTTGTTATTTTGTAAGCTATGTATTGGACATAAAAGTCTGAAACCAAGACAGTTTAAATAGAAATTCAAAAAGAAGTAATTATTTTTTGATTGCGCCAATAAACTTTGGATTCCCTTTCCTCTGTAATGCCACTAATAGGTAATAAAAAAGGCAATTTTTGTCTGAAAATCTGTCAAATCTAAATAGTTTTACCTAGGTAAAACAATTAGCTTATCCCTAATGTTTTGCTTAATTTACATTTCAGTAAAACAAAAATTTAACTTAAATAAATTATTTATTATTATAAAAATAACGAAGCAATTGTCACTGATGAAAAATTTGAATCTCTTAAACATTATATCTCGAGGGAGCAACATGGTTTTGCTCAACGGCTAGAGATCTGGCAGTATTTCAAAATTACCTAATAACATCAGTTGAGACTGGTCAACAGATTGATGTTATCTATACAGACACGTCCAAGGTGCTCTTCTGCTATCAGATTCTAATAATAAAATTACAGCACATTGGTTTTTCTGGAAACTACATTGACTGGATCAAGTCATATTTATTTAATCGACGTCAACAGGTCAATGTATGTGGTTCAGTTTCCAATCAGGTTGTTGCAATGTATCTTGTTTTAAAATATCTAAATGTCTTTTATATGCAGCCAACTTGAAATTATTTTAACCAGTTTTCTCCGACTCTAATGAACTGCAGTCTGACATTGAGAGACTTGTGGAATGGTGTAGCACCAATTATCTGCTTCTTAACATAACTAAACGTAAAGTGCTCCGATTTTATAGGTGCAATAATCCCTTGATTTGGATGTTATTTTTGTCAAAAAACTGTTTTTTAATTTGCACACTGATAACATAGTACATAAGGGTTTCAGATTGCTAGGCTTTATTAAATGATATACTAAACATGTCACTGATACTAAAGCTATTGTTTGTCTCTATAACTCTCTGGTTTGGAGTGTTCTGGATAGTACTTTTCTACTATATGGAGTCCTTCATATCACTGTTACATTGACTGAATTAAATTCTAAATAAATTGGCAAAATATCTCTTATTTAAATTTAATTTCCCATACCAAGGTCTGTTTTATAATGCAAGAGTTCTACTTTGTGGCCTACAAACCCTTGAGTTTCGGAGAAAAATGGCACTTCCACTTTTTTTGCTCAAGTTATTAAATGGGGCGATTAACTGTGAAATACTGCTGCAGTCAGTCTCATTTTTTTTAATTCCTATTAGGAGAACAAGACAAACAGTTGTTTTTTGAAAGATATCACCATACAAATTATGGGTTTAGTGCATTTGTTGATTGACTAGTTCACAATTACAATCGTCACTTCTCAGAATATGATATTTTCAGACTCAGCATTTTACAATTAAAAAGGCAATTAAAAGGATTGGTTATGTGATTATCTTTTGTTTATGTGTGTTTTGTCTGATATTTGTTTACTCATTAAATTGTATTATCGTGTAATATGTTGTGATATTGTCTACTCTTTTTTATTTTATTATTTTACATACATTTTCTTTTAGTCTTATTTTACTCTTACGATGATCTTTTTTGTCTTTTGCGAATTCATACCATTTAGAATGTTTAGCAATCTGTAGTGTATGTTTCAGAAGGGCCACTTGTCCAATGCTTGCATTGGCTACATCCTTACATTAGTAACATAGCTGAATTAGATGGATATAATTAATAGAGAGATTTATCAAACTCCCCTCGATTCTGAAAACCCCTGAATATTTCTTAACAGTAAACTGATATTAATCAACCTAAGGCTAACAAGAAAAAATAAAGAAAAACATGATAATGATTTTTAACAAGTACTCTTTTTAAATGCAAATAGAAGTGACAATTGGGTGCCCTATAACCCCTCCTCAAAAACATTGCCAACATTAACTACTATAATAGCAAAGATAGGCACATGCAAACTATAGCAGGACTCAATTGACACATCCAACTAGGATATTAATAATTGTGTGGAGCTAGAACATCTTCATCATTTATCACTAACTACAGTATATTTCGAGTAAGTTTACTGAAAGACATACCTAAAAAATAATGCAAAGAAAAAAATACCTTTGTACTAAAACTTACATTGTTTTATGTTTTTTCTTAAGATATTTTTCAAAAGCTGACAAACTGTCTTTCTCTGATTTTCCATCTGCTTTTATATGAAGCTCCTTGTTCAGCCTTGAATATACTGCTGTTGCAGACTTGATTGCTGTACAGTTCACATAAATCTTTTGGACCTGAGATACTATCTATTAAAAATAAAACACAATAATTATTATTATCAAACAACATACCTATAATTTCAATTTTATTAAGTATTTTATTACATAAATGTCATATGTACCAAACAGGCTCACAACAAATCAGAAATACTCATATATAATGTAAATAATTATCACCCAACTAGTTTTGAAGGTAGACTAATTAATTAGGTATATATATTCAAACATTTTTCTTACAATTTTAGGTATACAGGCATTGAAGAGATCAAATACTTACATCTTCATTTTCTAAAATTAAATTCAGTGAGGCAGTTTTGCCAGTCCCTGGAGGACCACTAATATATATTGAACCAGACGTCCCATTTTTTAAATGGTTTGTAATAAAAGCCTTTATCTCCCCAATCTCTCCTTCTCTACCTGGCATATCTGTTGGAAAACTGCTGTGTAGAGCTTTTCTAGCATTTTGGTACTGTGACTTTGGTTGTTCAACATGTTTTGGATTTCTTTTAATAGGAGATGCCTTGAGAGAACCCCCTTCATTAATTTTTGTAGTACTGTTTTCTTGTTCTGTTCCAGCAGTCTCATTCTGGGAAAATAATGTCTTTTTTGAGGCTGACTGACTGGGTTTCTTAACAGGGCTGGTTAATGCTAAATTTTTGAGCAAAGTACTTGGCGACATTATTTCTCCATTGTGGCTGGCGGTATCAGATCTTTTCTGTTTTGGTGGTGTTCCTAAATTTGAATTACCCAATTCTGATTCACCACAATTAGCCTTTTGTTTAGTGGGAGTTCTTTGTAATTTTCTACCATTAGAAAAAATACTTTCTTCACCATTTTCACTACTTAAAGTTGAATCTAAACCACTAGTAGGTTTTCGTCTACTCTTAGCGTTTGAAGGCAAATTTTTAACTAAACTTTTACGTGCAACTGATCTAGTCACCCTGACATTCCCCTTTGAAGCCATTTAAATTAGTTATAAAACAGGGTTTACACACCATAAACGTTGGAAAGTTTTAATACTCAATACAGAGCTATTAACTGAGGCATAGTTTTATATATTTAGCCAGCACACAACTTAATTCTTTATTTAAAAATGCGAATAAATAACTTAGATTAAAATTAAAATTGTCTTATAGTAAATTTTTTAAACCTTATGTCAAGTCAATGTCAACATCAGTGTTGCCAGAACATTTTGATAAACGGTAATAAATAGGCGTTCGAAAAGGTAATAGATGTGGAAAAAAGGTAATAAATTCTTATTGAAGATTATTTAGTACTACACTGAGCTTTAGAGTGCGTTTATTCCGTATACCGTGATTCGATCATTCAGCCATTCTCCAAAATAAACGATTTTTTTGCTCATTTTTTATTTCGAGCCAGACGAGCCTTATGTAAAAAGGTAATAGATTCCATCAGAAGGTAAAAACGTAATAAATCTCTCCAAAAAGTAACAGATTTGTTACAATTGTAATAACCTGGCAACACTGGTCGACGTTATTGTCAATTCCTTGTTTCCTTCCCTCTCCATCTCTTTTCTTTACAGTCACTTGGTTTTCAGCTTTTAGCCAGTCAACCGGACTAAACTTTTTTTTGGAAACGGCTTTATTTAATGACGGCTACTTTTCAACAAATTAAAAGTGGACAAAAACTCGTCTAGCACCAAACTATATCATGGGCCTTTACATTTTACCGGTAATTTACTTCAGTTCTTTTATATTTATACCTCATTTTGATGATTTTCGGAGCATCAATAGCTTTTTAACTACTGATAACGGATGCGAAGTCATATTTTTTCGGCGTCTTTTCGTTTTCGAGTTTTTAAAACAGTTTATCATTGATATTTTAATAAATAGTTAGGCATCAGTGCACGTTTAGCAGACAGTCGGGAGATGGAGAGCGGCAGCGCGGAAATACCAAGTGGATCGGTAACGTAATAGCATCCTCTTGGGGTTTTCTGCGCACGGATTGTACTTATTTCCTATTATGATTGGGTCTTGATTATTTGAAAATGTTTTCTCACCATTTTTGAAGCCGACCAGTGAAAATGTTCAATAGGGACCAACTTTTTTACATTTTTCTCACATAACCTTACATTTCTTATTTGTTTATTGCTTTTTATGTTTATTTAATCCTGGTATTTTAGTGACGTAATGGGTTTGGAGTATTACAACTATTTAATGCAATCAGTGCCATTATTGGAGAAATAGAGTTATCATACGCCTAGACTACCAATACCATACCGATTGTTCAAGCTTCTACTTCTTATTGATTCGTCATTAATTTCTAGGGAGTATAAACAAGTTTTGTTAAATGTTCAACGTGGGCTTCCTGGCTCTGTAATAGGATACTGGATTTTGGAAGCAGTATTTCTATTTTCTAATTCCCGTTCAGGCCTATGATTTTTTTTTAGTTTTTTAATTATTAAAAACTATGGATTAGGATAAGTTACCGTTCCCAAAATTACAAGCCTTTATTAATACAAAGATTTTTTTTAACATATCCTATACTGTTAGATGGATCTGTTAGCCCAGGTTCAATGATAAAATCATCTTTAAAGCCGTAAAATCACACCTCAAATCATCGAAAATTAGATTTAAAATAGGTAGAATACCAGACGAATTTAAGGTCTTGTGCGATACGCCCAAAGAAACAAAAAGGGATCCCAGGATTTCTGTATTAAAACATATTTCGAGAGACAAAATAGCCTTGAAGGAATTAAGTGGCAATGACGACCAAAAGTACTTTAACTATCTAAGAACATGCAAAAAAGGTTTGCGCTTTGATGGACTTAAGAGCAGATTTTTAGCGAGTTTTTAATATGCGTACAGAATATCAAACGGGTTGACGTACGTCTTTATACCGTTTATACAACTAAACTTGGATGGATAGATCCTTCTTCAGATATATATTTGTTGCTTCAGTTCTAACGCCATTTGAGGAGAAGCATTATCAGCTAGTCAGTGTTTGCTAGTATGTGAGTATAGTTTATAAAAATTATAATTAATATAAAATCATATTCAAGTACAGTCCTACACAGCGGAAACAAGGTTCTTTAATTCTGAAACACTACGGTCCGTTTAATACTTGGCAACCCCGGGTTCGATATAATTCGCCTGGCTTTTCAGCTGACTTTTTTCCCGGTATTTTTAAAATGTCAACATCAAATTTATCGCGTCATTGCCAGATATAAAAAATACTCCTCAAGTCAAGTAAATCTTATATTTTTTTGCTTCATAATTTATTGCAGCATTGTTCTTTATACACGTAAACTTTATTCATGGTTGTATTGCTGTGAAATTACTTTACTGATTTTTTTGTTTATTAATAATATCAACATGCATGTTCTAAGCTAAAAATAAGTAGGAATAAAAAAAATTAAGGGTCATTTAGCCAAACCAGAGTCTATATTTCTTTCTTAAACTGTGCCCAAACCATGCAAAAGACAGTCCTAACTACCTAAAATTATTATTTACAATTAATATGTTGTTAATGCCTTGTCTTCTACTACTAATTTGAATTGGAATTTGAATTTGAATTTGAAATATCTTATAATCATTTTGTCAGGGACCTGTGTTGGCAAGGAAATTGAGAACCACAGATTTGAGATTCTTCTAGGTGTTGGAAATAATTTTGGGTAAGACCTCTTGATCTGAAATCTGGCAATGTTGCGCAGATGGTTAAAAAGTAAATGTCAAATTTATTTTTGTAGAATTCGAGTACACAAAAACTACACCCTAAAAATTCTATCCAAAATTTATAAAAGGTTAGTTAGTAAATTTGAATTTTAGAGGGTCGTGTTAGCTCCTAAGTTTTTGCACTCGGTGCACAATGGATTTCCTAGAATATTCCGATGTATCCTCGGAAATAAAAGGATGTATGGTAAGAAAAAAAAACTTAGTGTGATGATGTTTTATTTATTTGGTTTTAATTGCAGACACCTGGAAAACTAAAAATGACCGACCAGAATATCATATTTAAAAACGGTAAAACTGGCAAGGTAGATCAGATTGCATCTTCAGACTTTGATTCTGTAAACTTCCAAAACTTTGCCGGTACTTGGGGCATTAGAGTCTTTCTTAAAAATGGTACTTTACATCGTTACGTTGGCTTCAGAGAGTCAGAAAAAGAAAAAATAGCAAAGTTTTTTTCGAGCTCTTATAAAATTGATATGCTGGAAAAAGAACTAAGTTTTAAAGGATGGAATTGGGGTACTGCCAAGTTTAATGGGTCTGTATTAAGCTTTGATATAGGAGACAAGAGTGCATTTGAGATTCCATTAAACCATGTCTCACAGTGCACTGCTGGAAAAAATGAAATCACTATGGAGTTTCATCAAGTAAGTGTTTTAAAGAATATTGTGCAATTATACTGAGTGAATTTATTTGAATGTGCAAAAGCTAAAAAAGTAAAAGACATCATTCAGATTTTTATTTACAGAATGATGATGCCCCAGTTAGTCTCATGGAAATGCGCTTCTTTATACCATCAAGTGAATTAGCAGGTGATACCGATCCAGTCGAAGCATTCCAGGAACAGGTTATGTCCAAAGCCAGTGTTATTAGCATATCAGGAGATGCAATTGCTATATTCAGAGATCTACCTTGTCTTACACCTCGGTAAGCTAACATTTGCCTACAACTATTTTATCAATACTGTATCAAAATGATACTTTATATAATTTTTTTTCTTTGTTTTAGTGGTCGTTATGATATCAAACTTTATCAGTCCTTCTTCCAGCTACATGGTAAAACCTTTGATTACAAAATTCCCATTTCAACAGTGCTGCGTCTTTTTATATTGCCACATAGGGATGGTAGGCAGATGTTTTTTGTTGTCAGTTTAGATCCACCTATTAAGCAAGGTCAGACTAGGTACCATTTTGTGGTATTCTTATTCAACCAGGAAGATGAGACCTCAGTGGAGTTGCCCTTCACAGAGTAAGTTGAATATTATTAATAATAATAAGCTTATTTCTTTATATGTACAGTGAAATTTCCCTTAACACACACTTCCTATGGACAGACAACTCTTATTAACAGACACTTTTCTTGGTCGAGGCAGCTTTACATAATAGCGTTGTAACTCTCTTTTTGGCATGTGCAGCCATTAATTTTATAATATTTTTATGTAAATGTTCTCCTTTGAATGGACAAAAAATAATTAATAAAGTCACATTAAACCTCACATGGTAAAAGACAACTGCTTTTTAAAGTCACTTTATTGTGTAATAAACTTAAAATGTTGTACAAACTAAGATAGCCTAAACTAAGCATATATAGACTTAAAAAAGACATTACAATAAACATAATGTTATAAAACAAAATTACATAAGTGGTTAAAATTACAGTAATGTAGTAACAAATGGGCATCACAAAATAAAACGGCTAAAATTATTAATATAACAATAAATTGGACAATCACAAGTGTAAAATTCCTGCAAACTGTAAAATGATTTTTCTATTAAAATATGTTATTCTTGTTATTTGTTTTATACCTAGTGGAAGATGATTATATATTTTAAACCCCTCAAAGAAAAATGAACTTTTGATGAGCTCTGACTTTGGAATAGGTAAGGTTATATTATCAGAGTTCTTTGTTTTTTATTGATAACTCATTTGTATTCCCCTAAATTGCTTGTGAATATGGGATGCAGTTTCCAGTATCAATAAGCGAGGCAAGGTAAGGATTTTTTGTTGATAAGACAAAGACCTGATCTCTATCTTGTTGACATAGCGAACTGCTTTCTTTTGCAAAGTAAAAACTGAATTAAACTAATACTGAGAACAAAGTCCCCAAAAAGGAATGCCATATCTCAAATGGGTTTCCACCAAATTGAAATTATGTCAAATTTGAAAGTTATTATATTAGTCTTGTTAATATTGAAATTAAATTAATTATTACCTACCCAAAGAAGTGTGGTGTCATCTACAAAAAAGTAAATTGGCATGATATATCAATAGTAGCTAGATCATTAATATATAGGAGAAACTATAAGAGGCCCAATACTGAACCTTGTGGAACGCCTTGCCTGATATCACCTCAGACATCCCATCCCAACTTCTTCCAGCATTTTAAATAGAATAGTTTGCCCAGCAGAGTCACATGACTTACACAATCGAATGCCTTTGAAAAGTCACAAAAGACTGCAGCTGCAGCTAAGTCACCCTGATTGAGCCCCAAATATAGGCGCTCCAAGAAATGAAACCATGGCATCAGTTGTATTTTTATTATTTTGAAGCCCAAATTGTGACTGTTGTAAAACGCGAAGATTGAGGAAGTTTAGTATTCTCTCCTTTACAAGTTTCAACTATCTTGGATTGGTAGAAGGGAGATGGGACAAAAGTTTCTACCTAGATCACCTCCTTTATATATTGGTTGGACAAGAGCTACTTTCAGACACTCGATGAAGAAACCGCATCAAAAGAAGCATTAATGGAATGAACAAGAGCCCTCAGACAATTGTCTAGTAAAGAGTTAAAAATTCTAGCTGATATTCCATCATTTCCTGAAGAATTTTTGTTTTTTATGATTTTTATTATGGATTTTATTTCTGTGATGTCAGTCTGAAAAAAGATAAATGAATCAGCTATAGAAGTTTTAACAAATGACAAAGGAGCAAGCTGTAAATTTAAATTTCTATTCTCTAGCCTCTCAGCTATAAAATAATAGAAAGAGTTCAGAGTATTGCCATCTAAACCAGACCCCTCTGTTAAAGTATATGACTTGCTGATTAGTTCATTTCAAATCAATGTTTGTTGCTCTTATTGCAAGCATTGTGGACTCTATTATTGCAATATTTCTGCTTAGCAGATTTTAAAACTTCGATAGATGGCCTTATATCTACAGAAATATAGTAAAAACCCAGGATCTGCAGTATTGTGTGTAATGAGTGAAGATTGGTTGCTGATTTCCTAATTGTAGAAGTTATCCAAGGCTTTTTACTTTTTGATTTCATTGTACGAATGCCAATAATATCATTAAACATTTTTCAATTTTCTCATTGAACCTTGATAGAGGATCCGAGCCGTTAAATAGATAGTGGCAGTCTGTTTCACCAACCTGCTTTCTAATTGCTCTAAAATTAGCAGAACTATAAACTCGTCTAAAGTGAGGCATTGGCTGTTTTTGTATTTTAACTAAAATTCAAGATACAATTTTATTTTATTTAACAAAAATAGGAAGTGATAAAATGAATTAGCGATAATACTGAATATATGTTTTAGTGAAGAACTAAAAGAAAAATATGAGGGAAAATTAGAAAAAGAGGTCTCTGGACCAACATATGAAGTGTTGGGAAAAATAATGAAACATATCGTGGGAAGAAAACTTACTGGCCCTGGAGGATTTATGGGGTATGTAATTTATTTTTTTGAATTTACTTAGGTGCAGAGCATACCACCAAATGAAAAATCTTCCTGAATAAGTTGTTATTTAAATTATATAGATAAATATGTATGTATATTTTAGACATTCTGGCACCCCTGCTGTTGCTTGTTCTTTTAAAGCGGCTGCTGGATTTTTATATCCTCTCGAGAGAGGCTTCATATATGTCCACAAGCCTCCCCTTCATATTCGTTTTGAAGAAATAGCATCTGTCAATTTTGCAAGAGGCGGAGGTAGCACCAGATCGTTTGATTTTGAAATTGAGCTGAAGTCTGGAACTGTTCACACATTTAGCAACATTGAAAAAGAAGAATATGCCAAATTATTCGACTTCATTACCTCGAAGAAACTTAATATTAAGAATAGAGGAAAGAGTGTAAGTGTCAGAATTATTGATTTAGAAGTATTTTTTCAATTAATGTGAATATTTTAATGTTTATATTATTATGTATATTGCTCCTGGGATCAGCTGAAGGTAATTATTTTATGTCTGTAGCCAAAAATTACACTTTCATATGACAGGGCTGCTAATACAAATATATCAGGTTTGGTGCCTTCATCTCTAAAGGTAACCTAGGAAACTGCGAAAATAAAACCAACATATCCTACTGATTGTCAAAGTCACAAACAGCAGCTTTATTGTAATAAGAATTATCTCATATACAAAGCAAGTAAACTTAAACTAAAAAAAAACTTTATAACCATTCTCAGCTCTTTCATACAATGACTCTGGCAGCCGGTTATCAATTTAATGGTATGAAAAAGAAAAAATAATATAAATGAAGTGTCAGTAACAAAATAAGGTAAGCAGTCAGAAAAATACAAATAACTATAATATATACAAAACAAATAAAACATATTTAAATAGAGGTCTTAGTTAAAAAGTATAAAGTTGTTGCTTCAATTTCAGTACAAAGGTGGAAAATGACTCTAGCAACAGAAATGAACGGAATAACATAAAATAGATTAAAACGAAAGACAAATTGGCGTGAACTACATAATATAAAAACAATCACATTAATCATAAAAAGTATTTACATATTAGTCAAAATACTCATCATATATATTTTCCTCTTTCTCCAATAGGGGCATTTATGGGTTGTATTTATTTAAAGATAAAGGTATCGAATCTGGTATATTTTTAATCGGAAGGGCAGTTCAAGCACATGGAAGTATAATAGTAGGTATAACACTTACACAGAAAAGTATGTTAAGTTTTTTGTATGTGTTTTTGAGATACAGTTCTTTACCCATGTTTCAAAAAACGACGAAATATTAAAGACGTGCTTTATAAACATCATATTTCTCTTATAGATTAGTATTACCTAAATCAGTAATGTAAGAAAAGAATGAAACATGAAATATTGTCTTGCAAATTTGAGAAATATGTTAAATGATTAAATTAGCAAAACAAACTTGCTAGACAGACATCAATATTGACGCAAAAGTCAAGGATTAGTTTGAAGGATATTATTATTTTCAGTTTTGTTAAAATGTTTTACACAGTTTTCTACCATCCAGTTTAGCAATTTGTCATATTCTCTGTTGTAGGTGTGTCTCGATTTCTTCGGTAGAAAGTTTTGTGTTGCTTTTTCTAAGAAGAAGATGGTTAATGTTTTTTTTTGCTATTTCAGTGGATTGGTCAGAGGAAACTGGAATTTCAAAACTTTCCTAAAGCATGTTGTCATTTTAAGTTTGACATCATCCCTAGCAACCATAGTGTCTATTATAGCTAGAAGCTCTCTCTCCTCTCTGCAAAAGGATTTTTTAAAAATATTTAGATTATGGATGGATGGAGGTTTTCCAAGGAAAGTAATTACTTATATCAGACTGATCTATTAGAGATAGAACGTCTTAATAACAAGACTACACAAAAACCGTTGACCGGCGTGGATAATTTCTCTGGAAGAAAGTAATTACTTATATCAGACTGATCTATTAGAGATAGAAAATAAGTTTCATCCATAATCTTTCCTATGTTAAGTAACCTAATCTATACGAGTTTTTCAATACTGCTCTTCCCATCCCAACTAAAAGATTCCAAGTATTTTCCAGTTTTTAAACAAAAGGGTTCCAGTAGTGAAATGCCGAATTACCGAGCCGCATGTATTCCGAATCATATAGCAAAGGTTTTTGAGGCTGCTTATTCTATAAGACCAACATATTTTCTCGAAAAGTACAATTTATTCAGCCCATGTCAAAACGGATTTAGAAAGAACAAATTCACTATTACCGACTTTCACTCATGGATCTCCTCTATATGTGAAGCACTTAACAACAAAATACTACTATTATCTATAGAAAAAATGATTTCAGAAAATTCTTAACTCTGTTTATTGGCTATGTTTACAGTTTTCGCCTATTAAATATGCCATACATTTAAGAGAAAAGCAAACTAGAGAAATATTAACATTAAACACTAATTAAACTTTATTTTTTCCATTTATGAGGTGTCCTATCTTCTCTCTTCAAAAACCAACAGTAGTCACCCATCATGGCTGGATCCCATCATCCTTGGTATCGAAATTCCATTGTTCTGATATCTTGATGAAACCCTGCTCGTCACTAACAGCTCCCGAATATTTAGGCAAAAATGACAGGTGGGAATGGAGGAAGTGAATTTTTAATGACAGTCTGGTACCAAGCAGTTTATAGGCATCTAAGAGTTCATTAACTAATTGTTCATAATTTTCATCCATATTGTTGCCTAAAAATCCTCTTCCTGCCTGGTAAGCTTTTCCGTAAAATTGACATCGTCCAGCAATTTTCTAATTTGTGGTCTTATAATTAATAAAAAAAATGTACTTATTTTAAACACGCTTCAAAATTGGAACAAGTACTCTATAATTATTTATTTATTGCCTACAAAACTACAAATGTACTAAAAAAGTAAGCAAAAAAATGATGTCAAATCTAATAAAAAAATTTTAAATTAAAATTCACTGGCTAATATCCAGTGGCAAAAGCTCTGAGAACATATGGAATGTACAGAAACTTGTGCATGAAAAAAAAAACATAATTTACTTCCGAAGAAGGTTAAGAAATGTACATGAAAAAGTCCAAAGGCAAAGACTTAAGTTACAATGCAAAAATGGATATTCGTAATGCAGTTTATGATTTATACATGTCAAAGCCTAATATAATACTTCAGAAACTTTTTAATATTATTGACTAAAAAATATTATCATCACTTAAAAAGTCCTCATCTTCTGAGTCGTCCTCAAATGGCGCAATGATCATTCATTCCACCAATCCCATATTAATGTCTCTGTATATTCCACAGATTTCTTCCAATGCTCCGGCGTAATATAATTTAATGAATCATGCCAAACAATTTGCACTTCATCTGATGTAAGACCATCGTTCACTTGTTTTTCGTAGTATGATTTTTGCCCCAGCCCGTATTAATTCTATTGCGTTAAACTGGCAACGGTATGGCGGCAGTCTTAAAACCTCATGTCCATTTTTCCGTAATATTTCATCTACAGCATATATTGTTGGTTTTTTAAATAGATTTTGCCATTAAAAGAAGTTCTGGTTTCAGCATATTGGGTAAAGGATTTTGTTTTTGTTTTATTAGCCAGTCATAAATATCACTTTTCTTCCAGGATGAAGTAGGTTGTTTATTTAAGATTCTTGAATGATAAGATGCATTGTCTAGAATGATTAATCTAAATTTGGAATCAGTTGTTCTTTTAACCACTTTTCAAACAGTTCACAGTTAATATTATCATGGTAGTCCATACATTTGGATGTTGAAGAAAACAGTAAACTTGCACCTGGGAGAAATCCTGTTGAAGAACCTGCATGCAAAATGATGAACCGTTTTCCATTTCCACATCCCTTTTTTTTCTTGACACTTTTTACAGACTTGTCCTGCCAAGATTTTGAACCACTTCCATTAGAAAATGTGTGTATTTCTTTAAAAACTGGATATGCTGACTTGCTATATATGGCAACTCGCATAAAAATCTTGGATTACAGTCCTTATATCAAAAACCCAACATTTTTATTAATTTTGACAATTTTAGTTCATTTTCCAATATGCCTCAATTTTTTAAAGCTTCTTTTAAAACTTAAAGGGTTATATTCGTTTTTGATGTGTATAAATCATAAATTGCATTAAGAACATCCATTTTTACATTGTCACTTAAGTCTTCTGTCTTTGGCTTTTTTCGTGTACATTTCTTAATCTTTTTCGGTAGTAAATTATGCTTTTTCTCATGCACAATTTTCTGCACAGTCCTTATACCGATTCTCAGAGCTTTTGCTACTGTCTCCTGGATATTGACCGGTGAATTTTCATTTTCGTAATATTTTATTAGTCTATACCATTTTTTTCACTTTACTATTACTAATAATAAGGCCTTTTCTGCATTTGTAGCACTGATTAAATTTAGCATTGATGCAAACTGTCCAATAAAACAAAAAAATAATGATTCTACTAAAAAAGGCTGGCTATCTGAAGATATCCTAAATACAGGTTGTGAATTAAAAAAACTTTTTTACTCTGTTAAAACATCTGATAATGATGAGCTACATTCCTATTATAAACAACAAAAGAAAGTATATAATAGCATTCTTAATATGTCAAAAAAGAACTATAATGCGACTCTTATTGAACAAAGTGAAAATAGACAAAAAACAATATGGTCGGTAGTCAATACAAATTTAGGTAAACTAAAACAAAAAACTCAAATAAAACTTGACAGTAACAATGGTGAAATCTCTGCGCCAAAGCAAGTAGCAAATTATTTTTCTTCTTTTTTCTCAAGTGTTACCCATGAAAAACTAAAGGAAAAATTTCCTAGTGGAAGATCCAAGCAATGCACCATGCCAGCTTCTGTAATTGCAGAAACCTTCTATTTTCGGCTCTGTGATAGAGGGGAAATTCTAGCAATTATTAATATTATGAAAAGTAAAAAAACTGTAGGTAGTGATAATATATCGATAACTATATTGAAAACAATTAAAGATTCCATAGCGGAGCCATTGGCACACTTGATTAATAAATCAGTATGCACTGGTATCTTTCCAGATCAATTGAAAATTCGGAAGCTAATCCCAATTTACAAGAAACAGGACAAAAAATGTGCCGAGAACTATAGACCAATCACTGTTCTAAACACCCTATCCAAAATATTTGAACGGGTATATTATAATCACATTATAAATTTTTTGGACAAATCATCATATCTATGTCTTTCATAAATATTTAGATATAAGTTGATATTTTTGACGTATACATCCATCATTGATGGCTGCTGTTAAGCAGGTATGAAATAAAGATTTTGATTTTAATTTAGTCACTGACTTGTCAATCTGACTTTGAAGTGACATCATCTTCCGGATTTTATGTGGGGGATATGATTACACGTAATAAAAGAAAAAGAAACTTAAAAAGTTTGTCGTTGATAAAGATTTTTGCAACTATATAAATATGTAAAACTGGTATAGCTAATTTTAAAAAGGGCTATGTTTATCCTCTAAGAACATCACAAAATTTTTCATATGAAAATATCACAGGTGACAAAGCCTATCTAATCTCTCCATACGTACCTGACAGAATGACTCTTATATGTGTTAGAATGTTATTTATATGTTGGTGAATTTCTTTTGATTCTGTTTTCATTATACACTTTAATTTATTTAAATGAAAAATACATTTATTTGTATAGTATTTGATGCAATAGCAAACTAGTATGCCATAAAAGATATGTAAGCCCTCGGGCGACTTAGAAACCCTTTTGGGCCAGTGGCCCTCGAGTTTTTAACATCGTCGCCCTCAAGCTATTAACATCTATTTAATACCCTTGGTACATATGTAACTATCTTGCTTTTCAAATAATATTTTTAAAAGCTTAATGTTAAACAAAGGCCGAAAAACTAGATAGGATTAGGTTTTAATTAAAAAGAATTTTTGTGTTAGTCTCTCAACAATTTTAATTAAATTAAATATGGTAAAGCACTTACTTACAATCTATATCTTTAATAATATTCCACAAACACTCAGATATTCGTTTTGTGTTTAGGATAAGGCATCCTACAAAGATGACTTTGGTGATTCCGATGATGAAGCTGCTCCAGATGCGTACCTTGAACGTGTTAAAGCTGAAGGTATATACAGTATTTCTTAATTACATATTATATAATATAAATTATAATATTTATAGTTGCTGATGAGTAACTATTAGATTTTCTGGTTGTATTTGTAAATCATAATTTCATTACTACTCATCAGGAAACCTAAGAATGATAAATATTCCCTTTTTGTACTTGTATTGACTTTAAAATATTCGTAATATAATTTTTTTTTACATTTGATAAAGTTTATGAAATGCATAACTAAGTAAATAATTCGATATAGGGCAAGAGAGGGATGACGACGACGATGACGATGACGAGAGCACTGATGAAGACTTCGACCCCGACGCGGTTAAAAAGAGGGACAGCGACGTCGCTGAAGAATTTGACAGCAATCCGAGTTCTAGTGCGAGCGATGAAGACGAAGAAGGATCAGGTACTGTTCTTAAGATAAATATTCAATCAGTAAATTCTCACCAATCTGGATTTTTGTCTATAATAATAATAATAATCCTTTATTTAGCACTTGGCTAATATACAAGAGAACAATAATAATAATTGTCAATTTAAAAAAATGGTCACAATGTAAAAAAAAAACATATCTTGGAATATCAACACATGACAGATTATACAAAAAAAAAAACAACACGTGTGTACTTAATAGAAACTAAAGAAGTCAATATGCATATAAATTTACAATACATATAAATTTAAAAAACAGGAATACAGCAATTTTAACATAAATAAAAATTTAAAAAGTTATGAGGTCAGTACATTAAAATTCCAAACACAGATAAAAAGAAAACAATTTTAACATAAAATTATCCATTTTCATTATTAATCTAAAACATTATACTTTTTAATTACCATAAGTAGTCCTTTAAATGTTTTTTAAACAAATTTAGGCTATCCAATTTTTTATTTTTTCGGGAAGAGCATTAAAACAAATAACCCCCTTATAGAACAAGGAGTTTTCTGTACTTTTTTAATTTTTGGTGACTACATAAAATTTTTTTCTATTTCTAGTAGGGTACTGGTGGACAGAATCATGAGTGCATAACTTGTCGGATAAATAATTTGGTGTTAATCCATTACTTATCTTAAATATTAATACCATAACCTGAAACTCTAAAAAATTTTGAACTGGAAGCCACTCTAATGTTTCGAGCATGTCTCTTATGGAAGTTTCTCGTTTTTTGTTCAAAATAATGCGCATCGCTCTATTCTGCAATTTTTGTAGCCTGGAAATTTAATTTTTATTTGCTGTGTATAATATGGAAGAATTGTAAATTAGGTGGGGCAACACCAACGTATTATAAACAGTGATCTTAGAAAACTGAGACAAAAACGACTCTACTCTTGAAAGAAAGTTCACATTCTTAGACACTTTGGCAATTATATATAACTCAAACTCAGAATGCTTTATTGTCTAGAATGGTATTCACTGACAAAGCTAAGGGGAAGAGAAAAAAAAAGATTATACAAAACAAAGAAAGCACAGAATCATAATAAAAAGAACAGTACAGACAAAAATATATGGGTATACGTATACATACCCACGCATGCACACGCAAAACGCATACATACACATAGTGCATAATACATAATACAGGCAAACTCAAAACACACCGAACATAGTTAAAAATTGTTAAAATTAATTTGTCAACAAAAAAATATATCATAATATACCACTACACAAACTCTATGCTTTATAGGGCTAAAAATATTAAAAGTTGTCATTTAAAAACTTGAACGCATACACTTACATATTATAAACAATACACACCAGATTTAAAATATAAAAAAGAACAAAAACTATAATGAATATACAGTTAAAGCAAGCTGAAGGCAAGCCAATACATAAATCAGCCATTATATAATTAAAAGTGACAAGGGCCAAAGTGTTAAAAGGTAGTGTATTGGATTACAAGTGATAAATAGTAGGAATATAGATTTAGATTAAGATTACACATGTCCTTTAAAATTTAGATTTTTATCAATATTAAATCCTAGGTATTTCATTTGATCAACAGCCTCAACTATATCATCACCTATTTTTACATTTATGTCCCTCACAATAAACTCTTGTTGATAGTTTTTATTTGCAATTAGCATACATTTAGTTTTTTTAACATTTATTTTCAAAATATTTTTGGTAAACCACGTCTTAAGTTGGAGAAGATCTTCATTAATATTAGCGATAAGGTGATCAAGTTGTTATTGTCACGTTAGTGTTTGTAATTCTTGTGAAATTCAATTATATATATTGTAAAAATTGTGAAACTTAAGTGCAAAGTATTTACTTTTCCGCCAATTACGAGTGGGAAAGAAGACAGCATCTTTAGAAGATCTATATTTGAAAAATATTTCCATAATTAATTCGAAATAACGTGAAAGATGTTGAGTGTTGCCACAAATAAAAACTCAAAAAAATAGTACAAAATACTGTACATTTCACCATTGTTCTATGACGTCATAATATACCGTAATACAGCAGTGACCATAAGTGTTAGCACTTCTTAATTCCCACTCACAAAACTCAAATTGGTACAATAATTATACCTCATCAGTTTGTTTGACTCCCATAGCTTTATTTCTGTACTTCACTCTCTATCAATTTGACACTGCCTGAAATCTCACCAGCCGGGATTATTTGTTGCCTGGTCCAACCGTAAAGTTTAAACTTTAGGATATCATGTCGGATCGTAGCAGTAAATGTTTCAAATGCAAATCGGAATGCGTTTTCAAGGAAGACAAGGAAAAACAAAAACCTTTTGGATACCCCTGCGATATGTGTTCCAGGGTGATTTGTGAAAAATGTACGAATGCACAGGCTCAAGAAGTACGCGTCATCCCCAGCCAGAGTAGAACCTTAATTCATCTATGTCCGGATTGTACCATTGATCTCAAACAATTTCCGAAGACTCTAAAAATAGTCGAATCTCTAAAAACCGACATAATTAGCCTAAACAACAAAATTCAGAAACTGGAAGCTAAACGCGATGAACCCAATGACATACATCCAAGAATTTCTGCACTTGAAAAAGAAGTGCAGCTATTGAAGAATGAACTTAAATGTGACACAAATAAAATTTCTTATGATGGAGAATGGACATCATCCAACACTGCAGATGCATTGTCATCAACTGTGGAAAAACATTTGATTGCCCAAGAGAAGAGACTCAAATTGATTTAAAACTGGATGCAGTTGTTAACGCAATAAAATCGAGCAACGTGGAGCTGGTGAGGTTCTTTTCATCAATGCCAACATCACGGCATGGTAGTGAACAAAGTGCCATCATCCCACATACCAGGGAGAGAGTGGCTGGAAAATTGAAGACATCTGTCCCCCCCTTGGAAAAACCACCTACCACTGCAAAACTTTCTACTCCTAGACACACCCTCACAGCAGCCAACCACCATGGTGAGGATGCAGTGGTTGTGGGAAGTGCCGACATAGGATCGAGCCATCCAACACACAGTGGCAGAACCGATGACTGCGCTTCACGTGTCCAACTTGAGTACAACAGTCGTTGAAGAGGACATCAAGGCTCATCTCCAGACAGTTAACCCGCAATTACAATCTACTGTAAGCAAGTTAGGGAAAGGAGACGGATCAAGCTCATTTAGGATGCTAATACCTAACAAATATATAGATCTCGTTCTTAAGCCTGAAAGTTGGCCTAAGGATGCTCATGTTAAAAGATGGACATACCGAAGCCAAACTTAAACATCTCCTCAGACCACTAACAACGCAGGACGAAGAGGCAATGGAAGAAATTTTTACAGGTCCCAAGGACGCAGGAAGTTTCACTAGTGGCAAAAAATAAAACACAAAATAATAAATTAAACTTATTTTATATCAATATCCAAAGTCTATCCAATAAAATAGATCAGCTTTGTGTGTTTTTAAATGAAAACAATCATTATAATGTGATCTGCTCGCTGAGCATTGGCTCACTGAAGATCAGCTAAAATGCGTGAGACTCCCTGGCTTCGCCTTCTTTTGTCATATTTTTGTAGGAGTAATAGCAGACATGGGGGTGTGGTGATATATGTCAAGGAAAATTACTTTTTGAACTGTAAGCCAATCAGCTTAAGCGATTTTTCTAGAGAACTGGTAGCCGAATTTGCGGTGTCGAATTTACTAATACAATTATTATCACATCATATAGATCATGTAATGGTGACATACATGAATTTTTATTGCTATTTGAACAGCTTTTGAATCATTTATCGCAGCATTACGAAAATATTGTATCTTTGGGCGATTATAATGTGAATTTTCTTGTGGAGTCTGAAAGTCTTGAGGAACTGTTATGTATTCTCGCGTCATTTAACCTGGAACAAAATTATAAATTATACTCGTGTGTCTGGCATCTCTAAATCATGCATAGACAATATTTTAACTAATATATCTGATGATTGTTGTCACACTGCTGTGTTTGAACCTTGTTTGTCCGACCACTATGGCCTGAGTTTTCTGTATGACTGGACTCCTCGAAAAGTAAATATAACAGAGTATAAACGCATTATTACGGAAGATGGACTAAGACATATTTGTGAAAGCCTTCGGATTAAGGATTGGTCCAATTTCTACTATGAGAATTCTGTTTCAACTCTCTCTGAATATTTAGTAAATACTTATGAGGGGCTAGTAAGTGAATATTTATATCCTCCATTAGGAGGATTTTTGGGGCTCCGAGGAGAGCACCTGTACACTGGTTTACTCCTGAACTTCGCGAAATGAGAAACACATTGTCCGCTGTTAAAACAATAGCTGATCATTTTAATGACCCCGTTTCACTGCAAGTCTATAAAAATCTTAAAAACTCTTATAGAAGTGCTATCAATGCAACTAAAAAAAATGCCTTTAATAGCTTTATTGAGAATTCACAGAACAAGGCAAAAAATGCTTGGCAATTGGTGAACTATGAGTCAAATAAAAACACACACAAGGTCGTTGGGTGTAATCAGATAGAATCGGATACTTTTAATACTTACTTTACTTCTGTCGCGGAAAACATAATCAGAGATATCACAAAACATGACCGACCAGGCACTTCCTATCATATGTCAGTTTGCCCTACAACTTTTTTCTTTGGACCAATAACTCCCTCTGATATATCAATCGCCATAGATAATTTAAAAAACTCAAGTGCTGTGGACATCTATGGCTTAAACAGTAAAATAATAAAAAAAACAAAATCGTTTCTAATTCTACCACTAACATATCTCTTTAATTTATGTATTGAAAAAGGACAATTTCCATGTAATTTGAAGGCCAGCAGAGTGGTCCCAATTGTCAAGAAAGTGACAGAAATGAAGCATCAAATTATCGACCAATCTCAATTATACCAATCTTTGGAAAACTGTTGGAAGCCCTAGTTAAGTCCAAATTAATTAACTACCTTGAAGCTAAAAAACTTATAAACTCATGTCAATTTGGCTTTAGGCAAGGATATTCAACTATACAGGCTCTCCTGGATCTTGTTCACAGCATTGTCGATCTCAGCAAGGCCTTTGACAATGGAAAACTTATATGGCTTTCGAGGAGTTGCTCTTGCTTTTCTGAAATCTTATCTCTCTGGTCGAACACAGTGTGTTGGGCAGGGTGGTGATGCATCTACTTTTAGAGAGGTAACATATGGGGTACCCCAAGGTTCCATTCTCGGCCCAATTCTGTTTATTCTCTTCATCAACGATGTCCCTGACTATTTAACACCAGGAAAATGCATTTTATATGCTGATGACACTAGCCTGATGACTTCGGCAGGAACCATTCAAGAACTTCATCTAAGTTTGACTGGATTAGAATCGAGCGCAAAAAAGTGGTTTGATCAGAACACCCTGAGTATGAATCAGCAAAAAACACAAAGAATTTTCATCTCAAGTAATCTTAGGATAAATTCCACTCAGAGCGTCAAACTTTTAGGAATAACCATTGATGATGGGCTTACCTGGAGTGTCCATGTAAGCCAGTTATGTCGACAACTCTCAAAGAACATTTTCCTCTTACGAAGGCTCAAAAATTTTCTTAACAAAGATAGCATACTGAATACTTACTTTGCCATTATTCATTCCCACATTTCATATGGTATAATTTTGTGGGGTAAATCAAGACATGCAATTCGCATTTTTCGCTTTCAAAAAAAGGCTGTCAGAATTATAGCCAACGTCGCTTTCCGAGAGCACTGTAGGCCACTATTTGTCAGGTACAACATCATGACTGTCCCTTCGCTCTACATTTTTCAATGTTTGTTGGAAATTCATAAAAATAAAAGTAACCTGGAATACAACTCAGATGTACATGAATACAGTACAAGAAATGCGTGCCTATTAAGGCCTCCAATGCTTAGACTCCAAAGAAGTATTAACAATTCTCTGCCTGTTAATCTTTACAACAAGCTAAGATCAGATACTAAGGCTGCCAGTGAAAAGAAATTCAAAGCCCTAGTAAAAAATGAGCTGATTAAAAAAGCCTTTTATAGTATTTAAGTGGTTTTTGTGAGGTTTTTAAGTGTTTTTTAACTTGTTGGATTCTCGCCGAGGAAGTCGATGGTTCGCTGATGCTAAAATTGTACAGAAACAGTACAATTTAAAATTAACATCAGTGACGTCATACTGAGCGGTATTATTTGACTTTGTTCTTCCAGTCCTAGCATCACATACCATGCAGCGGCAATTCAAGTGTTGTAGGAACAAGGAATTCACGAACTTCATTTGCGTCGTGTGTCATGCCTTGTTCCATCCTAGCTGCTTAGAAAGAGTTCAAGGAACGATAAAGTTGGGGGGCTACCGAATTCTCTGCTCAAGTGAATGCCAAACGACACACAACGATGAAGACAAACAAAGGGAGGCTTACAGGAAAGTCATCACATCACTGGAAAAGGAGTTGTTTGAGAGAAATAGATACATTGAAAGACTGAAAAGGACCAGCCAGGTATTTGAGGACGATGCTACAGAAGCGGAAAAAGCTTTATCATCGCAGATTGAACGGTTGAATCAACGCAACGTTTCATTAGAAATCGAATGTCAAAAAACAAAAACTCGAGAAACTGAGTTGATTGCTGAATTGGAATCTTATAAAGAAACCAAGTTGAAGCTCTAAAACAGAATAAAAGAAATAAACGACCTAAGCACAAATTTGATTACCTCAATCAGAACTTTAGAAAGTGAAAACGAATACTACTCTAAGGAAGTGAAGGAACTGAAACATACATTATCGAACTTGCAACACAGGAATAACAACTATAATCAACCCAGTAGTTTGGTCAGCAACCATACAAATGAGTCCACTAATTTATCAACTAAATCCCCAAACTGTCCGGCAATTATCAAGAATCGAAGAAATCAAATTCTTATTATGGGAAGCGAAGACATCAGAAACATTCCATGGATGTTCAAAATAAAAACAAATTATCTTTATGACATTAACTGTCAGACTGCAAAAAATCTACTTTTTCACGATTCGATCCGTCGGTGTCAGCAGTTGTGTGGAAACTTTAATAAGAGAGACTATGTAATTTTTTTCACTTCTGATTATAATGCAGTAAAGGGTCGACCAATAACATGCAGTGAAATAGAGCTTCTGGTATCAGTCACAGCCAACACAAATTTGATTGTGTGTGGCTCTGGTTATCATATTCATAGACCGATTCTCAACGACCTGATACACACTCAGAACGCGGCAGTTGGGCGCTATTTGTTTGAAAAACAACGCACTTTTGTGCCTATTGCATGTTCAACATGGAACGGTAAAATGGACTACGCTACAAAAAAGGAGTTTGTCACACTTCTAATTAGTAATTATTTTTCAAGACAGATAACTGAGAATAACTTATTGATTGATAGTGATACCGTTATTCCACGTCAGAGTCAGAGACCAGAAATCGATGGGCAGCAAAATTTTCCAAATCATCCAACCGCCCAAACGTCGCTTTGAACGTATACTATCAGAACGCCGGTGGACTGCGCACCAAAACTGTTCAATTTTACAACGAATTATTGAATTCAAATCACGACATTGTGGTTATCACTGAAACTTGGTTGAACGAGGGAATCACAAACGAAGAAATTTTTCCTGTCAATTTTGTAGTATACAGAAAGGACCGAAGTGCTCATATTACTGGTAAATCAAGAGGAGGTGGTGTACTAATTGCAGTCAGCACGGGTTACCATTCGTATGTCTTCGATACACCTGATAGTCCCTTGGAAGAGTTGTGGGTCGGGGTCACTATTGGAAAGACTCAGTACGGTTTTTGTGTAGTATATATTCCTCCAGCGTCCGGTGTTTCTGTCTATGAGGATCATATTAATACAGCCAGCTATGTTATGGACAGAATACCTAATACTAGGGTGATGATTTTGGGCGATTACAATTTACCAAACTTCTCACACTCTCTCAAAAGTGTTGACATCGTGGATGATCATATTATTAATGATGAATCAATTTCATACCTGAACCAACTCAATAATGCTCCTAACACTGTATTTGTCCCAGGGAATGATTGCGAGAGAACTCTATATGATTTTGTTTGTTTTTATGATCTTTTACAAACAAATCAAATTTGTAACCATAATCAATCTACCTTGGACTTGGTGTTTTCAAATCATGCTAATATCGTAATTGCTGAGAGTCTCTCGCCATTATCCACTGTTGATTGCCATCATCCACCTTTGGATATTTCTTCACATATCGGTCCTCCACTTGATGAGCTAGTTGACAATCAAACCATCGATTTAAATTATTTCAGGGCGGATTACGATGGACTTAATGATTATTTTGCTGACATCGACTGGACCCTCTTAAACTCATGTCCTGACATAGACGCAACTGTGGATATGTTTTATTTAATCATTTATGTAGCTATTGACTTTTTTGTACCAAAGAAAAAATCTAATACACTTAGATTTCCTTCTTACTTCTCACCTAATACTATTGACCTTATAAAGCAAAAAAATAGAACATTCAATGGATTAAAGAATAGTGGAAACTGTCCTTTTCTAAATCGTGACTATAGACTGTTAAGATCACAGTCGAAATTATCAATTGATGTTGATTACAGAGCCTTCATTAGCTCCTCCGAATATAACATTCTACAGAATGTAAAGGCTTTTTGGTCCTATCTAAAATCAAAAAAATCCATCACAGGTTTTCCCAATCAAATGACTTACAACAATAACACTTCTACTAACCCTAAAGAAATAGTAAACTTTTTTGCTGCATTCTTTCAATCTGCATATAATTTGAACAGAAAGTCAAAGTATAACACAAATTTATTACCTAGCACTAGTATTAATCTGCGTAACATATCAATTAATGCAGACATAGTTTTTAATAAGCTGGTCGAATTGAAAATCAATAAGGGGGCCAGCCCAGATAAAATCCCTCCAATCTTCTTCAAAAATTGTAGTCCAACCCTTTCCATGCCATTAGCGCTAATATTCAACGCATCACTTTGTTCGGGTAGTTTTCCAAGGAGATGGAAGTCGGCCATCATCACAGCTCTTTTCAAGGGCGGTGACAGGTCTGAAATCTCAAATTATCGACCAATCTCTGGACTGTGCTGTATGGCAAAAGTCCTGGAATCAATAGTGACAGATGAAATCTTCTGTGCTTTTCAACAAATTATATCACCGCATCAACATGGATTTTTCCGTTCTAGGTCGTGTCAGACAAATCTGTCAGTTTACTCCAATTTTCTGAGTTCTTCTCTTGACGAATCAGTTCAGGTCGACTCAATCTATTTTGATTTTCGTAAGGCATTTGATAGTGTAGATCATTCTATTTTGCTGAAGAAGCTAGAGCACTATGGTGTGGGTGATCCTCTACTCTCTTGGATTGGTAGCTATCTCAGTCAACGGACTCAATTTGTGAAATTCAACAACTGTCTATCGAGCGAAATCCACGCATACTCGGGTGTTCCTCAGGGGTCTCATCTTGGGCCGGTACTGTTTTTGGTGTTTATCAACGACCTTTCCTCAATCTTCAAGCATTGCAGGTACCTTCTATATGCCGATGATCTTAAAATTTTCCAGAGAGTTGTGTGCATGGACGATTGCAGCCTTGTTCAGGAAGAGATTAATGGCTTATTTGCCTGGTGTTCAGAAAACGGAATGTCCTTGAATAGTTCTAAATGTAAAGTGATCTCATTTTCCCGTAAGAAACAACTCCTTCACTATGGATATTCCATTGACAGCACCATCCTTCCTCGGGTAGGCCTGATTAATGACCTTGGCGTTCTTTTTGACAGTGAGTTACGCTTCATCAACCATATCGACAATGTCATAGCTAAAGCATATAAAATGACAGGTTTCATCATGAGGCAGTGTTGGGAGTTCGGAATATTGAGACACTGAAATCAATCTATCTCTCACTTGCGAGGAGCCATTTGGATTACTGCAGTGTGGTATGGTCACCCTTCTATAAAGTCCACATTAAGAGAATTGAGCGGGTCCAGTCTAAGTTTGCAAATTTTCTTTTGTACAAGTTGAATATCGACAAAACAGTGCTAACTTATAATCAACGCATAAACATGCTGGGGCTCGATAGATTGGAGGTTCGTAGGATAATGCACTCTTTGTCTTTTGGACATAAGATCATCAATAGTCACACAGATTGTGCAGACTTGTTGACGCTAATCAACTTTAGGGTTCCAATGCGAGCAACCAGGCAATTGGAAATGTTCCAGCTGCGGCTAGGTCGTACAGACCTGGGCAAATACAGTTGTATCAACCGAATGATGGAGTTTTTTAATCGGTTCATTCCTTCAAACTTTGACATTGATTGTTCTCCATTATGTTTCAAGAACAAGATTAGGCTAATATTCAAAGATTATGATGTGTAACCAAATTTTATTTTTAGACTCGCTTTTCATGTATTTGTACCATGTTTTGTTATGTCAATTTAGTCTATTAGCATTGTTTCATATTGTTATTGTTATTTGACTGTATTTGTATCTTTCATTAGTGATGTAATTTTTTTTTTTTTTAATTTATATTGTTTCTCTTTGAATGTGCTATTTGGGCAAAGTCCTGTTATGTACTTATTGAATAAATAAATAAATGGCAGCTATAGAATTGAGCATTGTGAATGTTTTAGTTATTGTAGTGTACCGTCCACCTGGTGGCAAGTTTGATATATTTTTAGAAAAAATTAATGTTGTTTTAGAAATTTTAACTAAGTCTTTCAAGTATGTGATAATTACTGGAGATTTTAACATTAACGATGGTAGGAAATGTGATTTTGTCGATCTTTTGAATTCTTAAGGTTTCTCCGAGCAGATTTTCTGTAATACAAGGAGGCAGGCCTGTCTCGATAATATAATTGTGAACTTTCAGTCAATATTGGCATTTGATACAAAAGTCTCTCAAGGTGTGGTGTCCGACCATTTAGTGGTTGAGATAAATATTAAAAATATTGTTATACAAAAGAGTAATGTTTATCAATCTATAGAGTATCACCAACCTATAACCGCTGTGGGCACAAATGATCTTTTCAATATATTGACAAGTGTAGACTGGAATTTTATGAAATCGGAAGGAGTGCTGCTGAAAAATGTGAAATGTTCATGCAAATTCTCTGTGATAATTTTAGTGTATGTTTTCCTGTAAAAAAACTAGTTAGTAGGAGGGACAGAAGGGTAAGATGGTACAGTCCAGAGTTAGGTGAAATGAGAGAGCGTCTTGCTTTATTGAATGGTCTCTATAACACTTATAATATACCACAATTTGCAGATTTAAGAAACCAGTATCGATCATTGTACAAAAATGCAATAAATAATGCAAAAAAGCGGGCAAATTCTGAATTTATTCAGAGAGCAGGAAATAAGGTTAGGGCTACATGGCAGGTTACAAAAGATTGTTTGGGGATTTCAAAATATTCAAAACCAAATGACATTGATGTAAATACTTTTAATTTATTTTTTTCAAACATTGCAGAAGCTGTGCTTCAGAATTTGCCTCAAACAGGTACAGATTATCAAAGGTATCTTTTATCTTTCAACTTAAATCTCCCTGCTGGTGGTTTCTCCTTCAGAGAAGTTACATTAAATAATTTTCGAGATGCTATAAACCTATTAAAACCTAAAACTAACAGAGACATCTATGGTTTTAATACCATTCTGTTAAAGAAATTAAAGGATACTTTGTACCACTTACATATTTAATAAATTCTTGTATTTGTGGGGGTGTCTATCCGGATGTATTAAGAATATCAAAAGTTATTCCAGTGTTTAAAAAGGGTGATCACAGAGATGTGAATAACTATAGGCCTATCAGTCCGATCCCCGCACCTAGATGTTGAAACATCTGTATTTGCTGAGTTCATATTAACCTAAATTATATAATTAAAAAGTATTTATATTTTTATCACACAATATTCCTAAACTAAATGTACATGAAATTTAAAAAAGATAAGACTAGCAGAAGAAAAATAATCAAATAAACAATTTTTCAAATTGGCAATAATTTATTTAATTTAATTTAATTTATCAACAGTACACATTACAGGCAGAGCCCAAATAGTGCTACAAATCATTGTTAAATTTAATTTTATCTAATACTAAACTATGATTAAGGTTAAAACAATTTTGAAAGTAAAAATGTTAAAGTAAAATAGTCATGTGGAAATATATAAAAATACTAGAACATTGTCAATGGTAATTACAAACATAGTAAAACATAAAACATTTCAAGGTCGCAGCAAGTTTAGAACCTTCTTCTTAAAGTTACATGGACTAGTGTCAAAGTTAAAATCTGTGGGCAGGGAATTGAAAAGCCTCATCAGATTATTAATTGGAGAATTTTTGCCGACGTCTGTACGCGCATAATTAAGAGCAAATCGGTCACTATTTCTCATAATACGCGATGGAACTTTAAAATTAATAGCTGTTAGTAAGTCGTTGCAGTCAATTTTGTCACTTAGCAATTTATGACCAAAACACAATGCAAGAATCATTCTTCGTGTTGCTAAATCATTTAAACCCAACAATTTCAATCGATCACCATATACAAAGTCTGACTTGTCAATACTCAACTTATACAATAAGAAATTTACCAATTTATGCTGTACGCGCTCAAGCTTTTCAATGTGAACCTGGTAATATGGGGCCCAGATCATACAACAATATTCCAAATTACTTCTAACCAAAGCGAAATATAGAGATTTCAAAGCCTCAGTGTTCTTAAAGTTCCAACACTGCCTCTTTATAAAACCTAATAATTTAAAAGCTTTAGCGACCACATTATCAATATGAATGATAAACCGAAACTCAGAATCGAAGACAACCCCTAAATCATTTACCATGCTAACCCGTTCCATTTCTATGCCATTAATCATATATGTGTGTTGGATTGGATGCTTTTTCCTGCAAAAAGAGATAATTTTACATTTTGTGATGTTCAGGTCCATATGATTTTCTTGACACCATGAATAGATTTTGTCTATATTCAGTTGTAAAGTAGAGTCAGGTTCATGGTTGATAAGACTGAAGATTTTTAGATCATCAGCAAACATTAGGTGGTGACAATCAGCAAGCTTCAATGATAGGTCATTGACAAAAATCAAAAATAATATTGGTCCCAAGTGGGACCCTTGAGGAACGCCAGATGAAACTTTGACGATTGCAGAAATGGAATTATCTATTTTAACAACTTGGGTCCGATCATGCAAGTAGCTATGAACCCATGAAAGTAAGGGATCAGATATTCCATATGACTTTAACTTGGATATAAGCAAGTTCTGATCAACCCGATCGAAGGCTTTTCTAAAATCAAAATAAACGGCATCCACTTGACAACCTTGGTCAACAGCAGAGGTGATAATTGTTGTATATTACATTTTTACAGAGAATTTTAAACCGATTTTGATTTTTACACTCTCTTACATCACCCGGTAGTAACTTATATGCTTTTGGTCCAATATAATTTATGTATCTTAAGTTGAGGTTATTGTGACTTATGGGTAATTGCATTTGTCTGTCATGTCTGGTTCGTGTGTCATAGCTATGATTTACTATATTTTGCAAATTTGGATGGATGTGGAAATATGAGCAAATTACTAATAGGTATATAGATCTAATGTTAAGAATATCTTTATTAAAAAGTAATTGTGTTGGAAATAATATATTTTTTTAATAATTTTTAGTATGTACTTTTGTACTATATTTAATTTATACAGACTATTATTATATAGACCCCCCCCCATATCAGAATTCCATATCTTAAGATCGATTCAAAAAATGCCTTATAGATTGTGATTAAGATTTTTTTATTTAAAAATTCTCTTAATTAATAAAATTTATGAATGAGTTTACGAATTCTGTTTGAAAGATAAAGGATGTGAGGTTGCCATTTAAGAAATTTATCAATAATAATACCTAGGTTTTTGTTGAAGATGTCTCCATAATACAGTCATTACCAACGTTAATGCTGGTATATAATGGTCTGTTTGTACTAGTGAGGGAGAAAGCAATATAATTGTTTTTTTTAAGTTCAGAGTTAATTTATAGGTTTGAAGCAGTTCTTTATTGTAGTAAGACTATTAACTGTTTTATTTTTTACAGATTCACATGTATCCCCTGATATAATAATTGCTGCAGTTCTCCCAAAAAAAAATTTTTAGAAAACACGACGTGTCCTGAGGAACTAGATTCCTCAAAACTTCCTGTTGTTACTAGTCTTAATATGGTTCTAATTAATATTGCTTCTCTAAGAAATAAAACTGACGAGTTGTACCTATTTCTGGAAGAATTGGAGTTCCCCCAACTTGTTGCAATTACTGAGCACTGGCTGAATCTAAACGAACCCTTTTATATTGAGAGGTATACCACAGTAGATAGATATGACAGAAAAAACTCAGCTCATGGGGGAACACTGATTCTATCCCTAAATGGAGATTTCATGTCGGTATCTAAATATGATCATTTGTTAGCGGATAGCTCTTTTGAATTCTCTATAGTATATAATCAAAACCTTGATCTTTATGTAATTTGTATTTATAGATCACCAAACTCTGATGTACAATCATTTTTAAATAGCCTGGTAAGTTTGCTAGACAGCCTACCGATTAAAGGTAAAAAAATTCTATGCGGGGACTTTAATATTGACTATGCTACTGTTTGTGCCATCCAGAAATATCTAATTTCTATATTCGACTCTTTCGGTCTTTCAATGCATGTATCCTCGCCAACTAGAATTTCAAAAAACTCTTCTTCTATCATCGATTACATGGCGTCTGATTTTTCTCCATCAGAGGTGCAATCACAGGTCTATAACTCAGGTCTTTCCGATCACGAGGCGGTAATTTCCAGGTTTAGTTTACTTATTAGGCCCTTACCAAGATCTCGCCATCGGGGCAGAATTTTCTCGGCCGCAAATTTCTCAGTATTTCATAATATTTGCTTTAACACCAATTGGAATTTTGAATCTGATAATGTCAACACAAACTTCAGAACTTTTTTAAATAAAACTTTAAGTGCTTTTAACAAGGCCTTCCCGCTTAAGAATATCAAACCTAAGCGGCATAAACCGTGGACCACGAAAGGAATACGAATTTCTGCTAAAAATATGCGCTCGCTCTCATATATAAAAAAATTCACCGACTCCTTTCTTATTCTCGACTATATCTCTAATTATAGGAGGATCTACACTACTCTTATTAAGTCAGCAAAAAAATTACACTACCGAAAACGTCTAACAAACTCTAATAACGTTTCAAAAGAAACCTGGTCCATCATCAATAACCTCAGAAACAAATCAAACCCTGTGACTCAGATCTTGCCAGGGGCTAATGATCTAAATGATTATTTTATTAATGTAAGCAAAAATGTTACCTCTAGTATCTCGCCAAGTTTGGACCCTCTTTCGTTTCTCCCTCCTTCAAAAAATTTAGCTGATAGCTTTTTCTTAAGTCCCGTTAGCAACACTGAACTATTGAAGGTAATAAATAATATCAAAAGTAAATCTTCGTGTAGCACTGATGGCCTATCAATTAGAATATTCCTGAACTTGCCACTCCCAGTCATAGAGGCCCTTACAACATTAATAAATGAGTCCTTTATAAAAGGTGTATTCCCTGATTGCCTTAAAACAGCTATAATTATTCCACTTCATAAAGGCGGCGAAAAAAAACTTGCAATTACAATTGCACTACCAGTGCTATCAAAAATTATAACCGTCTTATGCCATTTCTCCTGAAACATCAGATAATATCCCCGGAGCAGTTCGGATTTCTACCCAACAAATGCACCAGTGACGCCATGTTCACGTTGCTTAGAGGCGTCTACTTATCTCTCAATAACAACCACCCAACTGCCTCAGTTTTTTGTGACTATGCGAAAGCCTTTGATTGTGTTAGTCATGAAATTCTGATAAACAAACTAAATTTTTATGGAATTCATGGTACTTCTTTAAATTGGTTCAAATCTTATCTTGGAAAAAGGCAACAACTTGTAAGGGCTAATGGTTCCGATTCTGATTGTAAGTTGATTACAAGTGGAGTCCCTCAAGGTTCAGTCTTGGGACCTATTCTTTTTTTGTTATACATTAATGATATCACGAACCTTAAAATTAATGGAAGAATCTCCCTTTTTGCTGATGACACAAGCATAACATGGAGTGATTTTGATACAACGTCTTTACACTCTAGTATCTCCAAAGACTTGGTTATAATTAAGGCTTGGTCCGATTCCAATATGCTTTGTTTTAACGTCGATAAAACGGTGGCGTTATCTTATAAGGGAACTTTACAACCACTTCAGATACATAACAGCAATATTGAATACGTAGAGTCGGTTAAATTCCTGTGTTTAAATATAAATAACAACCTAAAATGGTCTAATCATATTGACACCTTAACTAAAAAACTTTCTACCGCCTGCTTCGCCATTCGATCAGTTTCAAAAGAACTAGACGTTCCTTCTGCCAGACTTACATATTTCTCTTTATTTGAATCCCACCTCCGCTATGGCCTTCCCTTTTGGGGCTGCTGTACCACCGAGCAATTTCGTAGTATTTTTATGCTTCAAAAGAGAGCCATTCGTTATTTGTTTGGTCTAAATAATAGAGCTCACTGCCAATACTATTTCAAAAAACATGAAATATTAACACTTCCTGCATTATTTATTTTGGAAACGGTATGTTTGCTGAGAAAACATATAAACACCCTCCCAGAAAGGCCACAACATGTATAACCTACCAGAAACTCTAGGCATGATATTTATCTTCCCATTCCTTCCACAGAATTAATAAAAAAATCAATTATTTACAACGCCATAAAACTTTACAACAATCTGCCAGTACATTTAAAATCTATCCCTATGCTTGCACAATTTCGAAAAAACACCAAAGCATACCTCATTGAGAGACCATTTTACAGCGTTAATGATTTTTTTTTTCAGTGAGTAAGTCTCTTTAAATTGTCACTAAACTCGCTTGTTTACTTAAATCTTTTGTGAGTCATGTCCTAACTCGTAGCATAGAATTTTGAAAATCATTATATAGGGAAAAGAACTGTCGAACATTCTCTTAAAACTTAATTATTTTTGTTAGGTATTGGATTAAAAACAATTTAATTCTTTTTGTATACTACATTCTACACTAGTTCAATATACCTTCTGTTTAACATCACAATTATTTGTTTAACTATAATAACATAGAGTTTAAGGTCGCATAGTTGCAATTTTGATTTCAATGTCATCGAAATTATTCACCTCGTACATGTGTGTTTGTTTACTTTTATAAGGTTATCATGATTCATTTACTGTTTGCAATGTTATGTTATATTCTAACGTGTGTTTTACGATTTGGTAAATTGATAATTTACATTTTTAAAAAAAAAGCACTGACCTGTCGAAATTATTTTCGATTAATGTTTTGATATGTCTTATTTTTAGGTATATTTTGCTTTGTCCATAAAATTGTAAAATTTTTCTGCGGCAATAAAGCATACTTTTGTTTGTTTGTTTGTTTGTTTGCTGTATCATGTGCATAAGAGATGGTTAAGCCATCAATTCTCAATGTTAATAATGAGTTTATATATGGGTGTAATTATTGAGGTTTTAAATGCAGAAGGAACAATTCCACTTTCAAATATTAAGTTTATTATGTGTATGTATGTATGTATCACATCCCGGTGTGCTGTTATTTTTTAATGTAGCAACAAATGATATTAATTCATTTCTTGTTACAGGCTTCAAGTATATAGAATTAACCATAGGTGGGTTTAAATGATGTTCTATTTGTGGCAGGGGTATAGCTTTTTTCATTTCAATTCCAATATTTATATGATATTCATTGCAGAAATTAGCCATTTCAAAAGAATCAGTGAAATTCACACCATCATTATTTTTTACATTTATTAAATTAGAAATATTTTTACTGCTTTCATAGGTGGCATCCTTAATTATTTCATACAGTTTTTTCAGGTTATTTTTATTATCTTCTATTCGATTCTTATAGTAATTATTTTTTTGCTTATGTATTAATTTATTTAAAATATTGCGATATTCTTTGTAATCCTTTTCCAGTTGTGTACTATAATTATTTAAAAGTTTCCTTTTCATCTTATCTCTCCTTTTAATTGATGTTATAATTCCATTTGTAATCCAGCTTTTAATTTTTTTGTGTTTTTTAAATTTAATTGTGTATGTGTCTGTTGCCCTAGATAAAAATTCATTATACATTGTTAAAAATATATTTGTTACAATTTCAGGGTTTTTTTCATTTATAACAATAGACCAATCAGCTTCGCTCAATAGTTGTTTCAATTTAAGGATATTTAGATTTGATTTTTTTATAATTTCTTGACTACCTATTGCATTTCCCTCAGAAATTTTATTCTTATTAACAAAAAGCATCACTGGTCTGTGATCTGTTATATCTTCATTCACAATAAAAGAACTGAAATACAAATTGATTAACTTTAATTTTTTCTTAACAAAAATGTGGTCGAGGCATGTTTTTGAAAGAGGTCTTGTGACCGAGTTGATATACGACTCAAAGGCAATAACAATAAGAAAACTACAGAATTTTACTTGAGAAAAAAGACAAGACAAGACTGTAAAAAATAACTTTTACATATGTTTTTAGGTTATAACTTAATCTTCTATTATTGGACTTTCTGTTTTATTTTACAAAATATTGGGCTTTTTTGATATTTTGTACTGTTTCGAAATAATTTAGAAAACTATGTTTAAAAATGTAAACATTTGTAATGTTTTCATTTTCTACTATCAGCTCTGAAATACCCTGGATTTCAAAATCCCTAATAAGAGCCCTGCAGCCCTGGTTGCCTTCACCACTCGGCTGTCCCTCAAGTAAACATGTACCTCATTTGATTTTTTAGGGCAAAGTGCCGACAAGAAAGTAATTTACCTATAGATAAGCTATTGTTATGGCGTCAGTTGTGTTGAGTTTATTTGATTATTTACGTATCTGCTTTAATTACCAAACAAAAATCGTAAATTAGAATAAAACAGATAGACTGGTACAAAACAGAGCACTTAAACAAGCTACCCATTCAATTTCAGATGGAGAAAAGAAAGAGAAGAAGAAGAAGGAGAAAAAGAAGAGCGCCAAAACCGTGTCGGAAAGGCCGCGCAAGCGTAAAGAGAAGAAAGAGAAAGACGAGTTCAAGTGGATTTGGTCAAAACTTTCTCTAGGGTTCTTTCCGGACTGCCTGAAGAGAAAATAGTTCCTGTTTACAATGGAAGGTTTATCATTCCGTCATTCTTGCAAAAATAGACCGAAGCGGGCTTCTACCGCGTTCATGTTGTGGCTGAACGCGCACCGGGAGCAAATCAAGAAGGACAATCCGGGAATTAAAGTAACGGAAATCGCTAAGAAAGGAGGAGAGATGTGGAGAGAGCTTAAAGACAAGAGCGAATGGGAGGGGAAGGCTGCTAAAGAGAAAGAAGAGTATAATAAGGCTATGGCGGAATATAAAGCTTCAGGCGGTAAGTGATTTAGTTGAAGGTGACCCCTAAGAAAACATTTTGTTTTATTTGGTTTTATTTATTTATTTATTTCGATGGAAAATCCATTTTACACAAGTACATATATATAATAATAATCTTAATAAGTAAACATTTTCTATAATATTACATATAAAAAACTATCCAAAAATACAATAAAGAAATATCACAATAACAAAGCAATAAAAAGAGCATAGTATCACAATAAGCCAAATATCACAATAAGGGTAAATTAGCTAATTGCCTTTTAAAAGTTGTTAAACCCAAACCAAAGGAATCTATACGCAATTTATTTTAATAGGCGAATTATATGTGAAATAGGGCCGTGGTAACTGTAATTTGTGCTGTGAACCGGTATAACAAATAAAGTACTCTATCTAGTTCTATGTACACGTCCAACTCAGGACAGCAGTACATACCGTTCAATAATTTATACATAAACATCAAATCAGCACACAGTTTTAGCTCCTTTAATGACTTAACTAAACTATCTCATCTAGATTTCAGCAAGATAGAACACATAATGAATTCAGCCAATGTATACATTTTTGTAATTTACATTCAACCCAATTCTTCTCTAGATGTTTACCAAACATTATTTGATTATTTATCTACTCTAGACTTTATTCAAAACAATAAGATTTTATTACTAGGAGATTTTAACATTAAATATTGCCAAGCAGATCATGGTCAGAACCAAAAGTTAAGTTTATTAAAAGATTTTCTTTCATATCTTGATTTAACTCACTTCAATAATGTCACAAACTATTACAATGGCATACTTGATCTGATCTGGTTCTTTCAAACTTTCTTTGCACCGTTGTAAAAAATGACATATCGCTTGTACCAGAGGATTGTTACCATCCTACGCTAAATATTGTATCTAACTGTATCTTGGAAGATAATTGTGTCGACTTTCCAAACGATTCCCCTAATAGAGACTACAACTTCCGCAAAGCCAACCTTCCACTACTCTACCAACTTGTTTGGGAAACCGACTGGGATTTTCTTAATGGAATTTCAGATATTAATAACGCGGTAGACCTCTTCTATAATAGAATTTATTCCATTCTTGACCAATAAGTCCCTTTGTTTGCTCCCCATAAATATAATTATTCTTACCCGCCTTGGTATACAAGGGCTATAATTAATGATATTTAATCTAAGACAAGGCTGCATAAAAGATGGAAGAGTACAAACTCTTTGAGTGATTATTCTGCTTTTAAAAGGATAAGAACTTTAATAAAAGTAAAGATTGATATGGCATATAGAGTCTTCATTAGTACCAGTGAAAATTCTATTGGACGCGACCCAAAAAAGTTCTGGAACTTTATTCGACAAAGACGCAACAGATCCCGTATCCCAGGATCTGTCACCTACAATGGTTTCTATCATTGAATCTCCAAACGGCATAGTAAACGCATTTGCCCATTACTTTAAAAGTGTTTACACCGACTCCTCTATATTTTCTGGAAATTCTCATGCTGATGCAGGGTTCCAAAATATAACATTACTTATCCTCAGTAACAACGACATCCTATCTGGTTTAAAAAAATTAAAAAACAGAAACTTCAGGGCCCGATAAAGTTCCATCATTTATTTTACGTGACTGTGCCTCAGTTCTGGTTACACCATTGTCTATTTTATTTAACTTATCAATTCGCACCAGCATTTTCCCTGATCGTTGGAAATATGCCAAAATTTGTCCAGTACTCAAAACAGGTGATCAGGGGTGTGTTGAGAACTACCGTCCTATTTCCATCTTATTCAACTTTTCTAAAGCCTTTGAAGTCTGTATCTATGAAAAACTCTTCCATCAAGTCAAATATCTTATCTCCCCAAACCAGCATGGCTTTTTCCATTCGAGATCAACTGTCACGAACTTGACGTCATTTCTTCAAACAGCCTACCAAGCCATTAATCAAAGACAACAGCTAGACGTCATATATACGGATTTTTCGAAGGCTTTTGATAAGTTGGATCACGGTCTCATAGCACAAAAACTGCTCAAAATGGGGTTTCATGAAAATCTGGTCAATTTTTTTATTTCCTATCTGGCAAATAGGATCCAGTTTGTAGACTACAATGGCTTCAAATCAAATGAATATATCGCCACAAGTGGTGCCCCTCAGGGCAGTAATCTGGCTCCTTTTATATTTTCCATTTTTATTAATGACATCACTGAGGATCTTGCCGGCGGCTGTCTACTTTTTGCCGACGACATAAGGCTCTTTCGTACTGTCTGTAATCAGTATGACTGCATGGTAATTCAGCAGGACCTTGATAGGGTTCATAGTTGGTGCATATTAAACAATCTTCCCCTAAATATCCAAAAATGTAAGAAAATGACGATCTCTATAATTCATCATGAGTTCCACCATAACTACACTCTTGGTAACGCATTGCTTCCCGATTGTGATTCGGTTCGTGACTTGGGCGTAACAGTTGACAAGCAACTTTCTTTCAGTCTGCATATAGATGAGAGTGTCCGATCGGCTCTGAAGTCCTTGGGATTTTTGATGAGGAGTACATCGGAATTCTCACAGTTGTCTAGTCTCATTGCTATTTACAATTCCCTGGTTAAATCCAGGCTACTTTACGCGGCCATTGTGTGGTTTCCTACCTACAATGTCCATGTTAATAGGCTTGAATGTGTCCAGCGCAAATTCCTCAAGTACCTGGCCTTCAAAAGGGATGGTGTCTATCCTGAAAGAGGTTTTGATCATGATCTACTTCTTCATCGGTTCCAATTTTTATCTCTTAGGAATACCACTATTTGTGCAAGTCTGCAATTCCTTTATAAATTATGTAACAACATGATTGATTCCTCTGAACTGTTGTCTCAGCTTTGCTTCTTGGTACCTCAAACTAACACTCGTAGACACCAAATATTTTATCAACCCTTAGGTCGTACTAACCTTGCAAAAAAGGCGCCTCTGTATAGAGCCTGTTTGTACTTAATTTCAATAACTTTAGTTAATGAAACTGATATGTTTAACTTAAGTCTAAGTAGTTTTAAGAAAAGCATACTCTCGAGTGTCAATGCACTCTAATTCTATTTTGTTATATATTAATTGTCATTTCTTTCTTAGTGTAAATATGTGTACCATCAACTTGAATCTTATAAATTATTTATGTGTATAAAATTTAAATTTTATCTTGCATTACATACTTAAATAGTTTCTATTATGTGCTAATTTAATCTATAATTGTCTTTGTATTTGTAGACAATAAATACTTTTGAATTTTGAATATAATAATAGACATTTTTGGTTCAACCGCAGGGACGGGAGGCAGCATTAGACGAGTGTAGAAACTTAACGATATATTACCAAAATGTTAATGGTTTACGTACAAAATTATCTCTATCTATATATCCAATAACATATCTGTTGCCTCATATGAAGTAATGATGTTAACAGAAACTTCCCTTAACTCAAACTTCTTAGATTCAGAAGTTGGGCTTCAAAACTACAATATCTACAGAAAGGAATGAGATAGTAAGGAAACAAGAAAATTAAGTACTGGGGGTGTGTTAGTAGCAGTTAGTATGAAATTTAAATCGGAACAAGTGTTTATTGCAGATGAAATATCAGAGGAAATTTGGGTGTCTGTTCATCTGAATGACCGACAAAAAAAACTTTTATGTTGTGTCTATATTCCTCCAGCGTCAAGTCCGGATATTTATGAAATGCACTGCAAAGCAGTAGAGAGTGCCTATGAGAGGTATAGCGATCAGCAATTATGCATAGCAGGAGATTACAATCTTCCCCACCTAAAATGGTCAAATGATTCTCTAGGTGTCCTCATTGATGGATACTCAGCATCAGCTGAACCACTCATCGAATCATTCCCATTTCTAAACTTGTACCAGATCAATACAGTACCAAACTACAGAGGCGTGTTTTTGGATTTAGTATTTTGTGATAACCAGTGTGATAATGTAGTGATTGCAAGTGATATTTTGATAGAATGTGATAGGCATCATCCAGCTTTGTTAATAAATATTAAATGTGATAATAGCATAAGTACTTTAGAATATGATGATGAGATTCTTGATTTTAAAAAATGTGACTACGAGAGGATGAATGAATTTTTGTTGTGTACTAACTGGGATCTATATCTTAACTCTAGTCACGTGGAAAGTGATGTAAGTCTGTTTTATGAAATTTTAAATCATGCTATTGGCTTGTTTGTACCCAAGATTAAGATTAGAAATAATTACAAATTCCCATCATGGTTTGTTTGATATAGAACTAAAAACCAATGTTTTTCAAAAGAAAATTGCCCATAAAAGATACAAGCACTCTGGTAGCATTGAAGACTATAATTTGCTCTGTAGTCTTCATTTTTTATGTAAAACACAGATTGTACAAGAATTATATTAATAAAATAGAGGATAATGTTCTTCTAGATCCTAAAAGCTTCTGGAAATATATCAGTCAGAAAAGACTGAACAACGAAATTCCATCGGTACTTGTTCTTGGAGACAAACAATCAACAGACGGGCAGTGTTCTGTCAATCTCTTTGCAGACCATTTTTCGTCTGTTTATGAAAAACCAAAAACGAAAGCTTGTGCTGTCTTGAACATGACATTTAATGGTTTGGTTGTCGATAACTCCTTAAATCTAAAAATATCTGAAATTTTTGAAAAGCTAAACACTGTTAACATTGACAAGGGGCCAGGCCCAGATGGAATCACTCCATATTTTATCAAATTTTGTGCAATTGCTCTCTCTCGACCTCTTTGGATAATTTATAACAAATCATTAACATCAGGCATTTTTCCAGATTTCTGGAAATTATCCTTTGTTACCCCAATATACAAAAACAGTGGCCAGAAAAAAGATGTAGTTAATTATCGACCTATATCTTTGATGTCGCATTTTCCAAAAATTTTTGAGTCTATCATCGCAGAATTTTTGACTGAAAGATTTAAAAATATATTAACAACTAAACAACATGGTTTCATCAGTGGTCGTTCTATCACAACCAATCTACTAGTTTATGAACAGGCGATATCGGAAGCATTGGAGAGGGGATTTGTTATCGACTCAATATACACAGACTTCTCTAAGGCTTTCGATAAAGTCGATACAAATTTATTAGCAGCCAAATTATCACACTATAACATAGGGGGTACATTCTTGAACTGGCTAATTTCATATCTTGATAGCTGGAAACAAGTTGTTAAAATCAAAACTTTCTACTCGGACATTGTCAATGTTACCTCTGGAGTACCACAAGGAGGTCATCTTGCACCTCTTTTGTTTAATATTTTTATAAATGACATTGTTAATTGCTTTCACCATAGTGATATATTATTATATGCAGATGACTTGAAAATATTCATGGTAATTGACTCTCCAGAAAAAATAAATCTTATGCAAGATGACCTCAAGAGATTTGAAAGGTGGTGTGATATCAATTGCATTTGGGTAAATGTAAATACATACAATTTAGTAGAAAAATATCCTCATGCCTAAATAATTATTATATTTCGGATCATTTAATTGATAATGTAAGTGTTATAAGAGATCTAGGAGTACATTTTGATTCTAAACTCACTTTTATTCAGCACATTGATTATTGCTGTAATAAAGCCTTACAAATGTTAGGCTGTATTAAAAGACATACCAAAGATTTTCAAAATATTTGTGCTTTAAAAAACTTATATATTTCTCTAGTCAGGTCCCAGTTAGAAAATAGTACTTGTGTGTGGACACCCTACTATGTCTGTCATATCAATAGAATCGAGAGAATACAGTATAGATTTCTCAGATATATAGGTAGTAAACTGAACATTCCTTTTGATCAGATTCATTACAATGAATTACTGTCTTTACTAAGATTGAATACTCTAAGTAATAGAAGAAATAATTTTGACAAAATGTTTATATTCAAGTTAATTAACGATTATATTGACTGTGCTGATCTTTTGTCTCTGATCAATTTTTATGTTCCGCCAAGGACTTTGAGGGGATGAATACATTTTACCCTGGATGGCATCGAACTCTTTATGGACAATCATCATCAATAACGAGAATGATGTCTCATGCCAATTCCTTAGGTTTAATGTTTTTAAACGTAATGTATACCTTGATTTAATTTTTAGCGGTTTTGAATCTTTAGATGTGCGTACATCAGTAGATGCTGTACTCCCAGATAGTCTTCATCATTCTGCCTATGAATTTGTTATAGAAATTGTTCCTTGTAATAATATATTGAAGCAGGATGAAGAGTACTGGGACTTTAGACAAGCTGATTTTATAGGTTTAAATGGTTTCTTTGCATCGGTGGATTGGGATGGTATGATAAATCACTCTTCTGATGCCAATGCCGCGACAAACATCTTTTACGACATTGTTAATCGGGGGATCCAATTGTTTGTACCGCGCAGACGATTTGTTTCAAGCATTTTTCCAAAGTGGTACTCTACAGAGTTAAAAAAATGCATTGTTGATAAAAAGAGGGTACATAAATTATATAAAGAATCATGCTTATACCACCATTATTTACACTTCTCCGAGTTAAGAACAACATGTAAAAACCTGACTACTCTATGTTATGCCCAACATCTTGCGAGAGTTGATGCTGACATAAATACCAATCCGCGCAATTTCTGGTCTTTTGTAAATCAAAATTTATCATTTGCCATCTACAATGTTTTTGGATGATGTGAGGATATCAGGGGGTGTAGACATAGCTAATGCTTTTGCAGCATATTTCTCAACTGTTTTTGCTAACCAGAACACTCCTGTACCCGATTATATACCAAATCCTCATGTTAACATAAACTATCGATTGTTTTCAGTATCTGAGATTTTTGAGCAGATCAATGGATTGCCTGATAAATTATCTTCGGGAACGGATGGGATTCCGAACTATCTGCTGAAACGTTGCGTGCGTCTGCACCTTGTCCCAGGCTCTCACTATGCTTTTTAATGTTTCATTAAAGTTTGGTCAATTCCCGGATACATTTAAAGAGGGTTTTCTGGTCCCAATCCACAAAACCGGTGATAAGAAATCTATTAAGAATTATCGTAGTGTCTGTATCCAATCTAGTATTCCTAAGTTATTTGATGCACTCATGTATGGGCAGCTTTCGTGGTTATGTGGAGAATTAATCTCAAATTACCAACATGGTTTTGTGTTGGGCAGATCTACGGTCACCAATTTGGCTGTCTATCAGTCGCGTCTGCTGAGCGCCTTGGAGAGGAATGTTCAGGTAGATTCTATCTAAACGGATTTCTCCAAGGCGTTCGACAGAGTTAATCACAAGCTACTATTGGCTAAGATTTCAGCTTTGGGTTTCGGTGAACATCTTGTTCAATGGATCGGGAGTTATTTGCAAGGGCGGACGTACAGGGTCAGAGTTGATGGCTTCAGGTCTAGCCCAATCGCAGCCGTCTCGGGGGTGCCTCAAGGCACACACTGCTCTCCCTTATTGTTTAACCTTTTTGTTAATGACGTTTATAATTCTATACTGCTTTCTGATTTTTTGATGTTCGCTGACGATCTTAAAATATTTAAAGTGATTGAATCCACTGTCGATTCGGATGCCTTACAGTCGGACCTGGACCGATTTGTGGAGTGGTAGAGAGTAAACGGACTAGCTCTTAACACTGGTAAATGTAGTTACATTAGCTTTTTTAAAGGACAATTAAAGTTCAATACATATTATAATATTGCTGGTGCGCCTCTGGATAGAGTTAACACAGTGAAAGACCTTGGAGTGATTTTTGATTATCGTCTCTCATTCAGTGACTGCTAAATCAAGCAAATTGATAGGTTTTTTCCAGAGAACCAGCGGAGATTTATCTGTTAATTCATTAAGACTAATTTATTGTACTCTAGTAAGATCTGTACTAGAATATGCCTCTGTGATATGGTCGCCAAATTATGAAGTTTATAAGTATAGTATAGAAAAAGTTCAAAACAGATTTCTCAGGCTATGTGCCTATAAATTAAATATTATCATTGTTGATCATAATTATGAACACATCCGTAGTATCCTTAAATTAGATAAATTAACCAACAGAAGAACTGTTAACGATGTGAGCCTATTGTTTAACCTCTTAAACGGTCGGGTGAGATGTCCAGCTCTTCTACGGCTGATTAACTTGCATGTACCATATAGATCGCTTAGAAGAACTGAACTTTTTTATATTGAACACCATAATACCAATTTTGGCTTCCATTCACCTATTACAAGGGCAATGAGATTTGCGAATCAGCATGAAGAGCTTGACGTTTTTTCATCTGGCTTGAATTATGTAAAAAGAAAAGCCTTACATATTTTGAGTATGTCACTGTGATGTGATTTGCTCATCGCCACATAATGCGGACTTTCTGTTTAAATGGGTCTCAAATAGTTTCTAAGTAAACATAGATACATAGTACTTTTGTAATAAAATGGGATGTACCCGTAAAATTTGCAAATAAATAAATAAATAAATAAATTCATCTCTAACCAAAGCAAAAGCAATTCTAACCTCAACGTAATCTTAATTTTATTTATGTTTCGACTGTAATTTTTAATAAGTGTATTTTATATTTTAGTTATATGATATTGTATTTTTTTTTATTACTTGTATTTAATGTAGAGTTTTATGTACTCATCATATTGCAGTTGTAAAATTGGGCGCTTGCCCGTTGACTTAATAAATAGACACCCTCAAAAGCATCAATTTGATATTGGTAAAAGGGAGACCAGACCGTGGACGCATACTCAAGACCTGAACGTACTAGAGTTTTCGTGCTTTGAAAAAGATGTTTGCATTGATCTTAAACTGAGCATTAGCGACTAAACGAGAATATTAAAATAATATTTTATTAACATTAATTTTGTTTAAAAAAATAATAAAAATATTAAATATAAAAACTATTCTTCCTCAGTTTTGCTCTCAGATGAATCGGCATTTTCATTCAAATTGATAAATACAGGCTCTACAAGGACATCTAAAACTTGCTCCGACTCTACCAATTTTAAGAAGTTTTTGTCTGTGCCCTACTGATTTTTTCCAATATTCCTCATCTAACTGGTCCAGCGCACATTGCCAAATCATTTCTACCTCATCGCTTTTTAAACCATCCTCTCATACTGATGTTTTGCGCCTGCCTGTATCAACTCAACATTGAACTGACATTTATTCTTTTGGGTGTTGGTGTCTTTTTGTCACTACCAGGAGCTTTGACTTCACCATATTTTGAAAAGGATTTAAGTATTCTTTTTGACACCACAAAATACATTTTTCTTCCATGTAGACATAGGTTGCTTATTAAGGACATGGGAATGGTACAAAACATTATTTAAAACTATTATAATTTTAGTTTAATAAAAAATTGTTTTAAAGCGTGATTTAATATCTTTATAAGAGTGCATTATTTAATCTACCAGATAGATTATTGGGATAGTACAATGGTTCCAAGCCAAAATCGAAATATTTGCAAACATTTTACATTTTTCGCTTTTATAGATAGATATGTAAATATAGTCAAAAGCAGTGTTATCGTGCGGGTCCTACGATTTATCAATGACAAACTTTTTAAGTTTGTTTTTCTTTTATTACGTGTAATCATATCCTCCGCATAAAATCCGCAACATGAATTAGATAGACCTATGATATTTTCATATGAAAAAAGAGGATAAACATATAAATACCAGCAGTTGCAAAAATCTTTGAGCGATGTCACTTCAAAGTCAGATTGACAAGTCAGTGACAAAATGAGTAATAGAAAACAATTTTCGGGTTTTTTGCATCCGAATTGCAAGCGAAAAAAATGGTATTAAATCTAATAAAATATTACGAAAAAGAAAATTCACCGGCTAATATCCAGGAGACAGTAACAAAAGCTCTGGAAATCGGTATAAGGACTGTGCAGAAAATTGTGCATGAAAAAGAGCATAATTTACTACGGCACAAGATTAAGAAATGTACATGAAAAAAGCCAAAGACAGAAGACTTAAGTGACAATGTAAAAACGGATGTTCGTAATGCAATTTACGATTTATAACACATCAAAAACTAATATAACCCTTCAAGTTTTAAAAGAAACTTTGAAAAATCGAGGCATATTGGAAATTGGACTAAAATCGTTGTCACAATTAATAAAAATGTTGGGTTTTGGATATAAAAAGGACTGTGATTGAAGATTTTTATGGGAGTTGCCACATATAGCAAGTCAGCGTACCCAGTTTTTAAAGAAATACACAGAAAATGTTAATTCAAAATTTAGAAAAGTGGTATTTTTAGACGAGACTTGGATATTTTCTAATGGAAGTGGTTTGAAATCTTAGCAGGACGAGTCTGTAAAAAGGGTCAAGAGAAAAAAGAGATGTGGGTCGGGAAAACGGTTCATCATTTTGCATGCAGGTTCTTCAACAGGATTTCTCCCAGGTGCAAGTTTACTGTTTTCTTCAACATCCAAAAGTATGGAATACCATGATAATATGAACTGTGAACTGTTTGAAAAGTGGTTAAAAGAACAACTGATTCCAAATTTAGATGTTCCATCTTTAATCCTTCTGGACAATGCATCTTATCATTCAAGAATCTTAAATAAACAACCTACTTCATCCTGAAAGAAAAGTGATATTTATGTCTGGCTAATAAAACAAAACCAAATTCCTTTACCTAATATGCTGAAACTAGAACTTCTTTTAATGGCAAAATCTATTAAAAAACCAACAATATATGCCATAGATGAAATATGATGGGAAAATGGACATAAGGTTTTTACGACTGCTGCCATACCATTGCCAGTTTAATGCAATAGAATTAATATGGGATGGGACAAAATCATATTATGAAAAACACATGAACGATGGTCTTCCATCAGATGAAGTGCAAATTGTTTGGCAAGATTCATTAAATTATATTACGCCGGAGTACTGGAAGAAATCTGTCGAACATATGGAGAAATTAATGTGGGATTGGTGGAATCGAGAACGAGTTCTAGATGTCGAAATAGCACCAATCATCATTGCGCCATTTGAGGACGACTCAGAAGATGAGGACCTTTTAAGTGATGATGAAATTTTTTAGTTTATAATATTAAAAAGTTTCTGAAGGATTATATTAGTCTTTGACGTGTATAAATCATAAATTGCATTATGAATATCCAATTTTGCATTGTAACTAAAGTCTTTTGCCTTTGGATTTTTTCGTGTACATTTCTTAATCTTCTTCAGAAGTAAATTATGTTTTTTTTTTCATGCACAAGTTTCTGTACATTCCTTATACCGATTCTCACAGCTTTTGCCACTGGCTCCTGGATATTAGGCAGTGAATTTTAATTTAAAAATTTTTTTATTAGATTTGACACCATTTTTTTGCTTACTTTTTTAGTACATTTGTAATTTTATAGACAATAAATAAATAATTATAGAAAACTTGTTCCAATTTTAAAGTGTTTAAAATAAGTAAATTTTTTTATTAATTATAAGACAAAATTTCATATATAAAAATCGGTAAAATCGCTTTACCAGAAACTCGGGGCTAACGAAAAACACTGGCTATACATATAATATTTTTGCAAAATAAATTTTTTTTGTTATCACAATACAAAAAAAAACAAGTTTTCTTTGCACAGGGGTGGCTTGCATTTAAATAAATGACACTGCATAAGTGGTTAGATTTTTAGGTCAAATGGGGCTCTTAATTTTTGGTGATTGATAAAAAAATCTCACTTTCATTAGGTGGCTGTATAAACAGAACATATCCTGATTGTTCCACTGATTTGAACCGCCTTGTCAACCAAGAAATTTTAACCAAATACATATTTAGCGAATTTTCTTATTTAGTCCCTCGGCATTTAATATATAAAATAATATTAAGTGGTTATCTTACTTGGCTATCTACTATTTTCTTTCTCCCTACATATTTGTAAATAGCCCATCGAGATTTAATAGCTCGATAAAAGAATCACACAACATTTTGGTATTTACTGTGTTTTCTGATTTGATTTATAATTTTGGTGACCTTTGGACCCGCATGATAAGACCGCATTCGACTATACCTAAATGTTTAAAATTTCGACTTTCGCTTAGAAGCTCATCTTATTTTGGCTCATTTGCTCTATAGATTTCATACCAATCAAATATGGTTCTTCTAAATTGGGTATTAATCGTTCTTTAGTCCATTATTTAAATAAATCACTGTCCATATTGTCGTGATAGTCCAAGTTTTTTGAATTTGATGAAAAGATAAAACTTGTTCCTGGTATAAAACCCATTGAAGACCCTGCATGTAAAATAATATATTTTTTACCTGAACGACAACCCTTTTTTCCTTAATCAGTTTTCAGGGTGATATACGCTGCCACGATTTTCCTCCACTCTCATTCGATAAAAATGTATCCAAAAACACCACATTTCATAATTTTGAATTTTGGTTTTTTGAAAATTGTACAGACTGACTATCAGTTTCCGGCTTTTCGCTCAGAAATCTTCTGTTGCCGTCTTTTTTATATCGAAATTCCAAACTTTTTACCACTTTGGATAATAAATGTAGCCCAATACCCACAAAACCCGTTGCTTTAAGACATCTTTTAAGGATTTCAAAGTGACATGAAGTTTTTTTGCATATAAATGATAAATAAGATCACATACATTCATCTTTTCATTTTCAGGTAAATCTTCAGTTTTGGACTCCTTTCTTTTACGGTAAATAATTGACAAGATTTATCACCATTTGCTTGGCCTGGGACTGTAAAAACCCAGCAAAATATGAAAAAAAACTGACAACTCAGTGACAGAATAATTTTAACCAATTTTGTGAAAGGTCAAAATGTAAGTGATTTAAAATAGGAAAAAAAGTTTTGGTAGCCCCTGGAAAATATAGCGTCTTTGTTTAATTTGCATTGGGCTGCTTGACCCATCTTTTTTAACCAGGCATTTGCAATTATTTGATCATGCCTCACACACATTTTATTAAAGTAAAGCTGACTATATACATGTCTCTTTATACATATTTGACATACAAACATTTCTTACAATAAATTATTTTTAAATACTGAGTTGTAGCATATTGTTTTCCATTCAGAATAAAGTAAACAAAAATAAACGATCTTAGGTATGCTTTTATATGCTTAATGTACTAAATATTACAAGGAGGGTAGATTTTTTCTTTGTCACACTATATCCAGTACAGTTTATTAATTTTAATGATTGCATCAAAACATACACAATTTTATCAATTAAACAGTACAAGATGTGTGGCCTCCCTGTTGTTATGTCTATATTAAGAATGGTTTTATGAATCTCCTAAAGAATTCGACAAGGCTAGAGTTCTTAAAAGCATTAACTTTATAGTTTATTTAAAAAATTATTTAAGATCTCTTAAGATAGGGCATTTTCAGCTTTAAGACATACCTAACCTTCTGCAGAATATTTTAAAATTAAAAAGGAGGTTTTTGAAACGCGTTATTCAGCATTCTGAAGACCTTCATAAATATTAAATTGTTTTATGGATGCGAGTTTTCTGCCAACTCCTTAACGTCCCTCAATCTCTCTATTCATTATGAATTGTAGCGATAACTCAGGTATAAGAGTTTTCTATACTTGAAATTGTTCAGCAGCCCTCGAGTAGCATTGCTTTGTTTAATACTGAATGGTTTGTTTGGAGGGCTGTCCGAGGTATTTGCAGTAAGTGACTGTAAATCCGCTTTTTAAAAGTTTCGACCTGTTTATTGTAGCCTTCTGTAGGGTCCATATTTGAGCTCAATGCAACAAAAAAAATCATCAAATATAGCACTTGGTAATAAACAAATAGCTTTGTGAAGCAAATTTCACCGATTTTTACTGTTTGACATACAATCGAAGATCCTAGTGGTCTGTTAATGATCCTTGGAGTAGTATCTTTAAAATATTTTAAACACTTTTTTTGTTTTTTATGTTAAATTAAATTGATTTAATAAATAAATGTACCAGGCTGTTAAAATCCAAAATCTTATTGTGAAGCCATTTTTGATAAAGGTTCATTTGAACTTTTTTTCTTAAAAAAAGTTCCACAATTCCTTTTATATATATGCTTTACAGACGCTGTGTCTCTAAAACTTATAAATCTATTGATTTTTTTTCCAAAATGCAAAAAACTATAATAATATAATTGTTTTTTATGTAGGTGGTGTCACTACTAAAACAAAAAAATCCTCCCAGCCCAAAAAGAGTCAGCCTACAGCTAAAAAACCATCTGCAACTGCGGATTCACCTTCTAAATCAGGAACATTCAAGAGTAAAGAATTTATCGAAGACAGTGATAGCAGTTCAGATGATGAAAACAAAAAGAAAAAACCCAGTAAAGCAACTAAGAAGGCAGAATCAGGAGACGAGAGCGATAAAGATACGAAAGGAAGCAAGAGAAAGCAGGAGAGTGATGATGAAAAAAATAAGAAGAAGACTAAAAAGAAGTCTGAGAGCAGTGATGAAGAAAAGGAAAAGAAAGCGAAACCCAAACAAAAGAAGAAAGGTGGAAGTGATGAAGAAGTTGAGGATGAGGAAGAAATTCTTAGCTCCCCGACGGCTAGTGAATCTGAAGGCGACGATGGAGATGATAGTGATTAAATTTGTTTTATATTCATTTTTTCCATAAGTATTCAAATATATTGTAAGCCAGCTGAATTATTACTTGAATATTGTAAATAAATGTTTTTTACTAATAAATGTTGAATGTTTTTATAATATATACATTAGAAATATATATATATATATATATATATATATATATATATATATATATATATATATATATATGCTCGTCCACTTATTGAAAATAAAAAAAATAGTAATTTCTTGCCTCAATCCATACTTATAATACAATTTAACAGAAGCTGTAAAATTAAATAAGTCTTGATCAAGAAAAAATTAAATTTTTGCTGCTGTGCGGACTAGCAATCTTATCTAATTAAGAGGCTTATGAGAGTATACGAAAGTAAAGACTCTTTATAAAAAAATCTTTTGTTAATGAACGTTAAATATGTAGAGAAAATATTTCAAATATCGAGTTGCGTAGTAGTTTCTATGTATGACGTCAGAATTGTATGCAAGTAAAAACTGTACCTTAAGTCGGGTGTTTTCCTGTTGGAATGCAATCGGTCTCTATAGCCAAAATGCTAAATACTAAGTGATTCTATTTTTATTTAAATATAATTTATTACATCAATCTGCAAAAAAAGTATAACTATAACCCAGTTCGATTTTTTATAGTCCGAGAATAACCACCACTACTCCAAAATTATAGGTTTCGCTAAAAAAAAATGTCTCCCGTCGAAGATGCAACACAAAATTTTGCAATGCTAACCCAGAACTCTACCTACTTTTTTTTTTCTCACATATATACAAGGTCCCAGCAATAAATCTCATACCAAAAACATAAAACTTTATATTCTGGGATGGAATAATATGTGAATTAGTCACTAATGTCTATGGTTGGTGTGGTAACCGTTCACCCGGTGGCGCCACTTAGGACAAATTTTAAACGTCTGAGTTCTGACGCATGTCCATCACTTGCCTTTTCCACTTCCTTGTTTAGAAAGATGGCAGACAATAAACTGTACGATATTTTAGGTGTTAGTAGAAATGCTTCCGATAACGAAATTAAAAAGGTAATTTGTTAATTTATTCTAGTAACATTCTAGCTTTAGGATATAATTAACTTTGATACAATCAGCTGATGCAATCGTTGAAAATTTAAGGCGTACTATTTCAAGGCTAGACAGTGATGAAGCAAAGTATGAAGGGAATGAATTTATATTTTTTTAATATTACAGCAATATAGGAAACTAGCCAAGGAATTTCACCCTGACAAAAATCCCGAAGCCGGAGATAAATTTAAAGAAATTAGCTATGCTTATGAAGTATTATCTGACCCAAAGAAAAGACAGTTATATGATAGAGTTGGATTGAAGGGAATGCAAGAAGGTGGTCATGATGGATTTGGAGGAGATGATTTACTGTCACATCTTTTCGGTGGAGGTATTTTTGGAGGATTTGGTGGTTTCGGCGGAGGTGGCATGCGAAGGAGACAGCGTGGTGAAGATACAGTCCATCCCTTAAAGGTCACATTAGAAGACATGTATAATGGAAAGACATCCAAACTTCAGCTAAGCAAAAACGTAATTTGCTCTACTTGTGCTGGAAAAGGCAGCAAGAATGGACAGCCTGCTGAAAAATGTCATTCTTGTAATGGTTGTGGTTTAAAAGTTACTTATCGTAGTCTAGGACCAGGCATGGCACAACAGGTAATTAATTTTTCTTCAATAGATCTGAACAGAGGTGTTGTGAAATAATTACATGATGGTCAAAAAATTATTAGTTATGTATAGATACTTGTGAGTCTGAACTATAAATACCTTAAAATTTATACTGAGTGCCTCTCTTCAATAGAAGTGAACTGGGCATAGATATACTAAAATTTCTATGGCATTGGGTAATTTACAAGGGGTTTGGTATGATTTAATACAACTCGATTTCTACATGTTTTTGGTTTTGTTAGGATGCCTACTATATTTTGAAATAAGGAATAATTTTGAATTTAACTACTTCTCAATGCTGAAACTCTCAAATTATGAAGTTTTTGGTGAAACGCAGAAACAAAATTATCTGCAATGTTGCCAAACTTACCTGATTTTCTTCAAATATCTAGCAAATAGTATTCCTAAATTTGAACAAAATGGTCTGTTGTTTAAAGATAGTTTTGTCAACAAACCTAGTGCTAGCTTTACCCGGTATGAATCACAGGACCCTCAATCGCTTTCCTCAATCATGCTGCTTTAGATGGCGTGCCAATATTTCAAATATGATTTGCATGTGATTTGAAGGCTTTAATGATTTATCGAGGAACCTGAGCTAATCTAATACTGACCACCGAACAATAAAGGTTTTGTAAAAAAACTTTTTTAATCTGCATTTTTAGTAATTATAAGTCCAAAAATACTAAAATTACTAACAAAACTAAAACCAAATAATTGCATAATTTCCCTTTCCACAAAATATGGGTAAAACTGGTTGCCTACTTAATGTGAAACTGACCATAAATATTTTAGATTTACCTAATGACTGTTGTCGTTGTCACTCTCTGGTACGTAACCTGGTGGTAACCTGGCACCAATCCACCTAATTCTTTTTTACTCCAACAATTCTAATCTAAAAAATATATACTAGAAATAAACAACAAAATAAACATATATTAACCTACAACCATGAAATGCTTAAAATGTAATAGAATTTAATAAAATGTATTAATAGTGCAGTAGGGCGACTCGACAATCAATGTTAGTGTTATTTTTATTTAATTACAAAGTGAAATCCATAAAGTATCACAATTCTGAACAAAATAACTCTAACTCGGAGCTGGTAGTGTGAAAAAAGTCAGCATTACTCTTATTATATATGAAACTTTCACACTTTTTCACATGGCTCGCATTATATATAGAACTAAATTTGACAAAAAAATATAATACCTTTGGTAATTTTATTTTATTTTATTTATTTATTTACGGGCCATGCCCAATTTAGTTAACATTTAAGTACAATATAATATGTTGCGTTAAATACAATCTTAAATGTTCATCTAATACATCATCCTTAAAGTTATTAATTAATTTGAAGAGTTTTGAGCTGCCTTTCAAAGTGAGACATACTACCAAAAAAATTTAGTTCCGGATACACATTTGCCAATCTCGGTACACGCGACAAAAAGGTATTTGTTCCATAGTTAGTTCTACTCCGAGTTACTGAAAACGTCGCCGTCAATCTGGTATCTCTAGTGGGGGCACGAAGTCCCACCCGAGACAGAAGATGACTGCAGTCCACATAATAATTAAGAATCTTATATGACATTTTAAGGTCCCTTTTGTCACGCCTGACAGACAGTGGCTCAAGATTGAAAACAGAGTACAAAGTATCATAATCAACAACGTAGTTCTCAGAAAGGGGAATGTTGGATTTATAGCAAAGATAGCGGACAAATTTACGTTGCACCTGTTCGAGAGCTTTTATGTGTACCGTATACTGGGGGCTCCAGACCGAGGAACAGTACTCCAAACGTGGTCTAACCAAGGCACAGTACAACATTCTAATTGAGGCAACATTATTGAAATCCCTAGTGCACCGCTTAATGAAACCAAGCATTTTCAGAGACCTCGGGACTATCTGTGACAGGTGTGGTATAAATGTCAGAGAAGAATCAAAAGTGACACCGAGATCACCGAATTTAGTCAACGTCTCAAGGTATGTCTTGTCAATATGGTAATTATACCCGATGGGGTTGTGAACTCTTGAGAAACAAACCACTTTACACTTAGAAGCATTAAGCTCCATGCCATTTAGCCTACACCACCCAATGAGCCTATCAAGATCTGCTTGTAAACCCTGGCACTGGTTTGTTGATGATACCTCGACAAAGAATTTCAAGTCATCGGCAAAACAAAGAAAGGTGCTGTTTGAAAAGCAATCTGAAATATCGTTTAGAAATAAATTGAAAAGCAGGGGTCCCAGATGCGACCCTTGGGGGACACCAGAAGGAATTTTGATTTGCATAGAGTGATTGTTATTTACCTTAATCACTTGGGAACGATTAGACAAATAGTCAGCAATCCACAGGAGAAGGGTGCCAGAAATTCCATAACTGTACAGCTTGTTCACTAAAACACTAATAAATTGCATTCCATGTATAGTGAATAATTGAAAAAAGTCTGACAAAACAGTAATGATGATTATATTTTTAACTCTCAGAATAAGTCTAGTGCTATTTGGCAGATAATTAATGACTTGTGAAAGAATGACAATAGCAACAGAAAGGATATTTTGATTTTTTGATAATAAAAAATTTACTACAATGTATGTCTGGATAATGCAGACTTCTACCTCTTGGATAGAAACATTGCTTGGGGTAAATACTTTTTTTTCTGTCTCCTGTGTGCGCCCCAGAAGTTTTGTCTGCTATAAGTAGACTAAAAAACTCAAATGCTGGTAGTTCTGATGGCATTTCTAATAACACTGGCTGACAAAAAAAATGTTTTTTGTTGTAACACAACATAAAATAGCAAAATCTAATAGAACGGACCTATCCAAATATGAAAATGACAAATAGAAAGTTGCAGCTTGTAGGGTTTTCTTATTAGAGTTGTAGAACCATATCGAATGTTACGATACTTAATATCTATAGAAAAAATGATTTCAGAAAATTCTTAACACTGTTTATTGATTATGTTTACAGTTTTCGAAAAGCAAACGAGAAAAATATTAACTTAAAAGACTAATTAAATTATATTTTTTCCATTTATGACCATCATGGTTGGAATCCCATCTTCCTTGGTACCGAATTTCCATTATGCTGATATCTTGGTGAAACCTTTCACCCTGCTCACCACTGACAGCTCCCAAATTTTTGGGAAAAAATGACAGATGGGAATGGAGAAACTGACATTTTAATGACATTCTGGCACCAAGTGCTTTATAGGCATCTAAGAGTTCATTAACTAATTGTTCATAATTTTCATCCATATTATTGCCTAAAAATACTCTTACTACATTAACAAACGAATTCCATGCTCTGAGTTCCTGCCTGGTAAGCTTTTCCGTAAAATTGACATCGTCCAGCAATTTTCTGATTTGTGGCCCAATAAAAATGCCTTCTTTTAATTTGGCGTCACTTAACTGGGGAAACACTTGTCTTAGGTATTTAAATCCATCACCACTTTATTCAAAGCCTTCACAAAGTTTTTTATCAGCCCAAGTTTAATGTGTTAAAATTAAATTAACTCGGAATGGCAGTGGTGCAAACCATTTACTTTGCATTATTTGAATCGCACCTCAGATATGGGATTCCATTCTGGGGTTTTAGTAGTCAATATCTGTTAAACATCTTGTTTGTGCTGCAGAAGAAAGCTGTTTGCTTTATGGCTGGTGTGGGTCTGAGAGAATCCTACAGACCTCATTTACTGTCACAAAAAATCCTAACTCTTAGCTCTTTATTTATCCTCGAAACAGCATGTCTAATCTTTCAATACCGAGAAAATATACAGCGTCCGGCAGGTCAACGAAACACCAGACAAGCTTTGGATTTGCCTTTGCCAGTGCCTACTTCTGTTTTGACTAAGAATTCTTTGATTTATGAGGGCAGAAAGCTTTTTAACCACTTGCCAAGTAGCCTTAGAACAATTGTCATTAAAACAATTTAAAAGAAGTCTTAAAAAAGTATTATTAGGCAAAGCCTACTATAAACTTGTCGAATTTTATGCTGACCCTATTGCCTAATCTGTCTGGTTGTATATGTTATCTATCTTATGTTCTTTTTTCAGCTGTACTGATTTGCACATACTTGTTTTTACTATGTTTGTACTTTATATTGTTTAGCTTGTTTAAAGATTTTTTTGTATACTATTAGACTTTATATTATTTTGTAGTATGCTTTGTCAATGGAAATCACATTTCCTCGATAATAAAGTATTTTTGAGTTTGAGAGTTTGAGGCAAAAGGACATTTTTGGGATCAACAAGAGGTATAAATTTAACATTTTGAGATCCAGGTTGAAATTTGCTTCTTTCTGGCCAAATTTTTGTTACACAATGCTGATTTATTGCACGACAGTCCCATAAACAAAGAAAACAGCAATATTTTGTAAATCCCCCCTGAAGTCCCACTAAAATCGCTATAACTTTTAAATCCCCACATATCTGCCATTACTACCTATTGTAGTTTATTTTATCCAAAATTGTGCTCATATTTTCATAATTTTCTTTCATTGCAGCTGAATGAGCAACTGGTATAGAGGGTTTTAAATTTCCATTATGCAATAACACAGCTTTTAAGCTATATTTAGATGAGTCTATGAATAAGCGTCAGTCAAAGGGAGAATGTTCAATATCAAGTTCCTGCATTAAACTGTCTATATCAGTAAACACACACAACAAATTTTCCAAAGCATTTGCAAACCTAGCATTTCTTTTTCTGAAATTTGTAATTTTTGTTTTTTTGGCCAATAGGTTCCATTCCTTAAGTCTGGAACCCAGAAGTTCTCACTATTGCTTGGATAACCCCAAATCACATACTAAATCATTTAATTCACTTTGAACAATCAAATGTGGGTCGCCAGAACTGGGACCTGTGGTAAAAGTGGGATCGGCGCACTGTTCTTCTAAGCTGCCTGATGATGCGTTACCTCCATTATCTCCCAAATCAATAGCTTGCCAAGCAAGGCGCAATCGGCACTGGCAAATTTGCATTATTTGGAATAACCTTCAGTTTTTGTCAGGCAAAAATAACAATCGTCAGAATGATTGGTGGGTTCTCACCATACCATTGGAACTGCAGAAGGCAAACTTTTTCTCTTTCCCTTCATCCACTGCACCAATGATACACTACAACTAACACAGCACACACTACAACCACAACTACTCTACAAGACATTCTGCTACCAACCTAATCTTCCCTAGGCATAGAAAGAATGAAACATTTATTCATGTTACATACACTACGCTTACATACGTAAAAAAAAAGGGTATTTTAACACTTCAGAAACATTGCTAATCATTATACATATTACAGGAAACAACTATGATTCTATTACAACATGTCTGAGAAATCATTAGTAAAGAATTCATCCAATGAATAGAAACACTTTTTAATAAGATATTTTTTAATAACCATTTTAAAACTTTTAGAAGTTAACATTTTAATTTGAGGTGGTAGTAGATTAAACATTTTAGGGCCAAAGTTTTTGTTCTGTGAATTCTGTGATAACTTGTACATATGTGGTCAATATTTCTGGTATTGTGACTGTGCATGTTTTGATGTGTGGTATACTTATGACTATTTTCTTTAACATAAATGAGACATTGCAAGATATAAACACAGGGAACAGTTAAGATATTTAAACGAATAAAACTTAATTTGCAATCAGCTCTGTACTCCAATTTAGCAATTACTCTCACCGCTTTTTGCTGAAGGCCAAATATTCTTCTGGTTTTTGCTGGATAACCCCGTGCTAACAAAGCGTATGAGATCCTAGACTCAATGCAACTTCCGAAGCAATCCTTGGACAAAGATGATCGATGTGCGCATTCCAAGTCATTTTTGGATGAATTCGGACCCCCAAGAACTGACTCACAGTTTACCATTCCCTGCAAGGTACGGAGTGTAAAATAAATCACTTCTGTTTTCGATTGATTCAGATTTAACTGGTTACTGTTAAACCACTCAGTGACCGTTGACTGTATGTCTCTCATGTCAGTTACTATTTTGACTTGATCTTTAGCTCTCTTGAGAACATTTGTGTCATCAGCAAATAACACAAGGTCAGCACTGGGCTCACACCTCTGCAGATCATTTATGTAGATCAAAAAGAGCAATGGACTCAGCACTTATCCCTGTAGTACACCATAGAACACATCTCATAAACGTGACTATTTTTGTTTTTTAAACCTTTTAATAAATCCCTAATTTCATTAAATGATACTTCCGCAACAGAGAATGATAAATCCCTCACTGTAGGCAAACGAGCGGTAATGAATGAGTTTACTGTCTTCTGATGAGGTAAATTTTCAACAAGCTTGTGTGGAATATCTACGAAGAACTCATTCACTAGACTTGGCTCCAGGTCAGTATTGGCTTTAGTTTTTTTACTACTCAAATTCGACTGGCTCTTGACTGTATCCGAAATAGCTTTAGGAGTATACTTATGGTCTATTAAATAGTTGGCATTTGCTATCTCAGAACGATAAAATTTTGTATACTGTTTAAGCAATAATTGAGAATTTACAGATTTAGATGTTTTTGCGAGTTCTCTATAAAAGTTTAGGGTTTCACTTTTAGCTCTAAGTCCTTCAGTGAACCGGGAAACAAGTGGTTTATTTTTTTCATGCTTAAAGTTCTTTTCTGGGAAAGCTGAATCAGCACAATTTTTTAAAAACATTATAAACATCTCAAACCTATCCTCAATACTAATAGCATGGTTATTGATAAAGTCCCAGCAGATGTTACTAACAGAAGCCGAAAATAGGCTAGGCTATGCATAGTGATGGGTCTATACTTAGTAATTACTTGTTTTTCTTTAATGGAAAAAGGCAAATTAAATCTGGTTATTACAGCTAGGTGATCAGAAAAACCAATATCCCTTACTTGACTTTCACACTCACAACAATGTATGAAAAATCACCAAACTATACTTGTATCAGAATTTATAATAAGTTACCCGAAGAAATCAAGCAAGCCCCAACCAAAGGAATATTTGGAAGAAACTAAAAAAATTTCTAAATGAAAGAACTTTCTATTGCCTTAAAGACTATTTGAGCCCAGAACAGTAGCGCATATATGCTGAGATTTGGTAGTTTGAACTGGCTTGTTTTTCCTTGGATTTTACGACACCTCTTCTTCATCTAATTTAATTTGTTGCTGTATATTCTTAGTGTTTCTTTCTTCTTTATTAGTTTTGTGTAATTTTCCAGTTTTCTTTTTAACTTATATTTAACAAACAAACAAACAAAAGTATGCTTTATTGCCGCAGAAAAATTTTACAATTTTATGGACAAAGCAAAATATACCTTAAATAAGACATATCAAAACATTAATCGATAAGAATTTCGATAGGTCAATGCTTTTTAAAAATGTAAATTATCAATTTACCAAATCGTAGAACACACGTTAGAATATAACATAACATTGCCGCAAAACAGTTAACGAATCCTAATAACCTTATAAAAGTAAACAAACACACATGTACGAGGTGAATAATTTCGATGACATTGAAATCAAAATTGCAACTATGCGACCTTAAACTCTATGTTATTATAGTTATACAAATAATTGTGATGTTAAACAGAAGGTATAATGAACTAGTGTAGAATGTAGTATACAAAAAAGAATTAAATTTTGTTTTTAATCCAATACCTAACAAAAATAATTAAGTTTTAAGTGAATGTTCGACAGTTCTATTCTTTATATGATGATTTTCAAAATTCTATGCTACGAGTTAGGACATGACTCACAAAAGATTTAAGTAAACAAGAGAATTTAGTTACAATTTAAAGAGACTTACTCGCTGTAACAATCATTAACGCTGTAAAATGGTCTCTCAATGAGGTATGCTTTGGTGTTTTTTCGAAATTGTGCAAGCATAGGGATAGATTTTAAATGTACTGGCAGATTGTTGTAAAGTTTTATGGCGTTGTAAATAATTGATTTTTTTATTAATTCTGAGGAAGGAATGGGAAGATATATATCATGCCTAGAGTTTCTGGTAGGGTATACATGTTGTGGCCTTTCTGGGAGGGTGTTTATATGTTTTCTCAGCAAACATACCGTTTCCAAAATAAATAATGCAGGAAGTGTTAATATTTCATGTTTTTTGAAATAGTATTGGCAGTGAGCTCTATTATTTAGAACAAACAAATAACGAATGGCTCTCTTTTGAAGCATAAAAATACTACGAAATTGCTTGGTGGTACAGCAGCCCCAAAAGGGAAGACCATAGCGGAGGTGGGATTCAAATAAGGAGAAATAAGTAAGTCTGGCAGAAGGAACGTCTAGTTCTTTTGAAACTGATCGAATGGCGAAGCAGGCTGTAGAAAGTTTTTTAGTTAAGGTGTCAATATGATTAGACCATTTTAGGTTGTTATTTATATTTAAACCCAGGAATTTAACTGACTCTACGTATTCAATATTGCTGTTATGTACCTGAAGTGGTTGTAAAGTTCCCTTATAAGATAACGCCACCGTTTTATCGACATTAAAACAAAGCATATTGGTATCGGTCCAAGCCTTAATTATAACCAAGTCTTTGGAGATACTAGAGTGTTAAGACGTTTTATCAAAATCACTCCAAGTTATGCTTGTTTCGTCAGCAAAAAGGGAAATTCTTCCATTAATTTTAAGGTTCGTGATATCATTAGTGTATAACAAAAAAAGAATAGGTCCCAAGACTGAACCTTGTGGGACTCCACTTGTAATCAACTTACAATCAGAATCGGAACCATTAGCCCTTACAAGTTGTTGCCTTTTCCCAAGATAAGATTTGAACCAATTTAAAGAAGTACCACGAATTCCATAAAAATTTAGTTTGTTTATCAGAATTTCATGACTAACACAATCAAAGGCTTTCGCATAGTCACAAAAAACTGAGGCAGTTGGGTGGTTGTTATTGAGAGATAAGTAGACGCCTCTAAGCAACGTGAACATGGCGTCGCTGGTGCACTTGTTGGGTAGAAATCCGAACTGCTCCGGGGATATTATCTGATGTTTCAGGAGAAATGATAGGATATGAATGTGACAGTAATTTACCTAAGTTACAATAGTACCAGTTTACTTTATGACAAACCTTATATCATATGTTTGTGATCTTTAGTGAATAAACTTAGTTTGAGTTTGAATGGCATGCCCATATTAACAACCTTTGAGGTAGATTGCGCAGTTCCTGCTATGCCTTAAGATTTCTAAACAATCATTGCAGTCAAAGTATTTTGCTGACCTTATACTATGCCAATTTTCAATCACATTTGCGCTATGGCGTCTTAAATTGGGGCACTAGTATACATATTGAATGTGTATTTCTATTACAGAAGTACACATATTGAATAATCTATGGTCTCTCAAACAGAGAGTCATGTAAGGCCGCTTTCCACAATCTCAAAATCTGGACTATTTTTGACTTATATATATTGGAAGTATGTACACATGCTTATAAAAACAAATCTACTCTTCAGTTAAATCGATCTGCTGATCATTATAACACACACATGCTTGCCTAATAGTCACAGATCGTCATTTTATCAAAAAAATGTTATATTTAATGCATGCAAGTTTTTTAATGTGTTGGATAATGATATTAAGAGGTCTGAGACATTGAATATTTTTAGATCAAAGTTATAAACACTTTTACTTGAAATTAACTGTTATTCCCACCAAAGTTTTATATTGTTTCACTAGTAATTTAAGTTTTTTCACATGGTTTCTTCAATTATTTTATGACTTTTGTAATACTGTTCAATTGAGGAAATAAATGATTGATTGATTGGGGATCAACAGAAACCTATTATCTAAAGGTGAGCTGTGGCTGTCTTATCCTTAAATTAATCTTAAGAACATTAAAGCATATTCTATTGACTAGCAAACAGTTTTTATGTATAATATTATTTATAACATTGTAAATAAATAACACCAACTTTATAGATCGCCTTTTACTTAACAGCACCATATCAAACTTCTTTAAGATACTGTTATGTTATATCAGGTAAGGATATATGTTGTATTTTTTGACCATTTTTTTCACTTTTTTTATGGAAAATTGTGATGCATCCGCACTTTTTTTTTCTTTATATTTAGTAAATTTGAGGTAAGCTCCCTAATAAAACCAAAAAAGATCAAAAGTCGAAATGTATTAAATCATACCAAAACCATTTATAAGTTTCCTTTTGTGCAGGTTTTGAACAAAAAAGAGAACAAGCAAAAAAGAACATTTTTAAATTTTGTTTTTTTCTATCATTGTGAAGCACAGAATAATTATGGTTTGAAATTTGGAGATTTAGGATTACTTCGTGCTGAACCAAACTAGGGCAATACCTCTTTCCAAACATTTTTTTAGCACTACAGAGTAGTTGTAATAATAAAAGAAATAACCTATGTACAAGCATTTTTACAAACTTAATACCTATCTGGATTTCTATAGGTTAAAAATGTATGTTTTAATTAATTTTATAAATTATAGCACCAAACATTGTAATATAAAAGTTATCAAATCTTAATAGGTGTAATTTGCATATTACATTAGTAAAAATATTAGTTTGGCAAGCAGTGTAATCTACTTGATGGTATATTAATATAAAATTTTAACAAACTTATAAAAGAATATTACAAACATTTAAAAAACAAGCAAAACAATATTTTATAGAATACATGTTTTAATAATTAATTTTGTTATTACTTTATTTAATCATTTATTAGTTTATTTTTTATGTGTTGTAGGTTATTTAGTATCCTTGTAATAAATTAGAGGGTTGGGAATAAATGAAATTAAAAAAATAATTAAATAAAGTTATGTAATAGGATTCTAATATTTAATTCATTATCATAAATTGTTTAATATATTCAACATTGACCAACATTTTCTAGGTCATTAAAAATATATTAACATTAATGATTAGAAAGTGTACTTTACAAGGGATAAAATTGATTATTCTGTTTATTTGAAATTTTCAGAACAAAACCAAAAGGTGTACAATTGTTTTGATACTTGACTACATAACCTGTTTTTTCCTTTATTATTGTTTTAGTAATTTCATATTTTCATATAGGTGGATAAGAGTTGCATAAATACATGTATTTATACTTTTGTTGAATCTTCTGGCATTGAAATGTGTGATGACATATTTTTTCCAAAAGATCAGTAAAAAGTATTATCAACAAAAAATAAAATAATTTGTGTTGTATGAAATTTACCTTCTTATGCAAAGCTGGATAATACTGATGGACCCCAATGACATTATAGGTTATATGGACCCGTGAAAGAAATTAATTAGGGCAGAAATTGTATTAGTTGCAAGAGAGATCAGTTTCTGCCTTCCATCTGTCTCCCACTGCATTGGAGTCAATGAAGAGTTGCAAAGTCTATTAACCTATTATGTCTATGCTAGGCCCAATCTAGAGTATTGTGCTATTATCAATTCAATTGTCCAGACAAGAATTGTTACCATGAATTAATACAGTATTAATATATGAATTGAATTTAGCTACAATGTACAGCATTTTAAAGCCTTTTTCAAATTATACCATTATCCAGGAAATGCCCCGCATTTACAAAATTGGAGTTAATAAGGTATATTAGGCAAGAGAGATGTGATCTCTTAATTTATTATTCATTGGATGTAAATTATTAATAAATTAAGAAATCATGGTTCTTGGGATTAGACCGTGTCAAACTAGAATTACTATCGCCTTCAGGGATCTTTACTCCACGAGGTCTGAACACTGAATGTGCAGCCTGGCATGCGGAATGGATGAGAAATTAGTCTTGAGCAATAAAAGGAATAAAATATGTATATTTAAATTACAGCAAGACCTCTGGTTGCGTGCATTTTTTTGCTTAAAATGTCCCATACTTTTTCATGTTATTTCTTTGTTCATGTACCTTCATTATCTTACTTACTAGAAACTTAACATATATCACGTTTTAGGTTCAGTCTTGTTGCACAGAGTGCCGTGGTTCCGGAGAAGTTATCAGAGAGAAAGATAGGTGCCCTTCTTGCAAAGGGAAGAAAGTCTGCAATGAAACGAAGATTCTCGAGGTCCACGTCGACAAAGGTATGAAAGGTAACCAGAAAATCTTATTCAGGGGAGAGGGCGATCAGCAACCCGACGTCGAACCAGGCGATGTCGTCATAATTTTGCAGCAAAAGCCGCACGAAAGATTCGAGAGAAACGGCAACGACCTACACATGAAACATACTATTTCTCTTACCGAAGCTCTTTGTGGTTTTTCCTTTATCGTTCATCAACTTGATAAGCGCGACCTGCTCGTAAGGCACCCGGCAGGCCAGGTTATCAAACCGGGTGATGTCAAAGTTGTCTCCGGCGAAGGTATGCCTATTTACAAAAACCCCTTCGAAAGGGGACATCTGTACATAACATTCAACATCAAGTTTCCCCAAAATCACTTTGCCCCTGAGCCAGTCTTGAAGAAATTAGAAACCATATTACCCGCCAGACCTCCTTTTGATATGCCAGCAGGAGAACACGTCGAAGAGGTGGATTTAGTTGAATACGACCCCAACGATAGAAGCGCGCACTCCGGGCATAGGGGAGAGGCTTACGCTAGTGATGACGAAGAACAACACGGGCCAGGAATGCAGTGTGTACATCAATAGAATATTTTTCTGTTAGATAATTGTTCAAGTTGTTTGCGCTTCTTTCTAAATGAGGAAATTCTTTCCTTTTAATATTTAATTGAAATATTTTAAATTACAAAAAAAAAGGTCTGTTCCTTGAATTAAAATGGTTCTCTGTTGAAGGACTGGAGAATTACAAGTTACACAAATTTTCGTTTCAAGTACCTCACTTCTTACTAGTTTTTACCATTTTTTGTTATAGTTACTAGCTATGTATTTTAATTGACTTATAATATATGTCTACTAATGGACCTGCATGTTTATTTTCATGTACATTCACATAATGTGATCTCTCATTTCCATGATATTTATTTTTGTATAACTAGTATATATGTATTACACTAAACGTTTTGACAAAGGTGTTTCTTAAGGTTCTAGCAAATGGTAATATATCATTAAACATATCATTCGATGATTAATCTGTTAATTTTCCTTTTACCCCGAGTTTACTAATGCTTTTTCTATGGCATCAAACAGAATCGAGGGATTTTTTATGACACAATTTTATGTAAGGACGTAGCCGATGACAGGATGCTAAACATTCCAAATGGTACAAATTCGCAAATAACGTCAAATAAATGAATAATGATGTCAATAAACAAAAATTTCCAACAAGGACAAGGATTTTCAATTGAAGTAAAATAAACATGAATAAAACTACACAACTACATAAACAAAAACGAACATCAATATGGGCCAAAAAACATCACAAAACCAATCTGGTTAACTGCCTTTTTAGCTGTAAAGTGGTTAGTCTGAAAACGTCATATTCTGAGAAGTGACGATTGTAATTGTGAACTAGTCGGTCAATAAATGCACTAAACCCATAGTTCTGTGGTACCTTTCAACAAACAGCTGTAATTGCCTTGTTCTCCTAATAGGAACTAAAAACAGGACTGATCCCAGCAGCACTTCACAGTCAAACCCCCCATTGACCAATTTATGCAAAAAGACTAGAAGTGCCTTCTTCTAAATTCAAGGGTTTGAAAGCCACAAACAAGAACTCTAGTATTAGATGACAGACCTTGATATGGGAAATGAAATTTATGTAAGAGGTATTTTGAAAACCTATTTTGCACCTTTTCAATTCTGTCAATGTGACACTGGTTTGAGTTATAGACAACCAATTGCTTTGGTATCAGTTACGTGTTTCGTATGTCGCTTTATAGAACCCAGTAGTCTAAAACTCTTAATTAAAATGTTATCAATATGTAGATTAAAAGTTAGATTTTCATCAAAAATAACGCCTAGGTCTGTGAAAGAACTAACAACTTCAAGACTTAAGTTATCTATGAAGTAAGTGGAGGGTATGGGATTATTATGTTTGCATAATCGAGATGTTAAGAGAGAGATAATTAGTTCTGCAACATTTGACAAGCCTTTCTATATCAGACTGCAGAGGATTGGAGTCTGAGAAGACTGGTGAAAAGACTTTTAAGTTGTCTGCGTATAAAAGACAATCGAAAATTCGAAACAAGATATTATATCATTTATAAAGAGCAGAAAGAGAACTGGACCAACATGCGAATCTTGTGGAACACCTGATGTCACAAAATCTCCCTGGAAACTGAAGCACATATGTCCACTTGCTGGCGACGATTAAATAAATACGATTTGATTCACTCAAGATATTTTCCACAAAAACCAATTTGCTGTAATTTTCATAACAGATGCAAGATGGCAAAGACTGTCAAAACTCTTAGATATATCTCTGTAAATAACATCGATCTGTTTGTCACAATAGTAGTAGTAGAAGTAGTTTTGAAATATTGCAAGATTGGTAGTTGTTGAACGACCACGATAAAAACATGTTGCATACTCGTAATATAGTGTTTTAAAGTCTCAAATATTTGATCAGTGATAATTGCCTCAAAGAGCTTTGGTATATGTGAAAGTAAAAAAATACCTCTGTAGTTCTTCACATCACGTTTATCATCAGATTTAAAAATGGGCAAAAGGGTAGAAATCTTCCAAAATCCAGGAAAGGAGCCCAGATTAATGGATCTTTGAAAAATTATACATAGAGGCTGAGACAATGACTCGTGGCATCTTTGCTATAGAATGGTAGGAATTCCATCAGGGCCAGCCTTCTTGGAAGGATCAAGGTCCTTTATTTTGTTAAAGATTTCTGCCTCTGTAAAACAATATGTTGATAGTAACTTTCTTGAATAACTTATTGGATCAATTTTACTAAAGTCTTAATTGTGGTGGTAAGTATAGCAAGACTGAAAGTGAGTAGCAAAAGCGTTTTGCGATGTGATTTCTTGCCCGTCATAATTCATAACACTGTGCAGATTGTCCAGAGCAGAGTTTCTTCTTAAGTTTCGTACAAATGACCAAAAGTATTTAATGTTTTCTGGGATAAGTAGTTCAGTCTGTACAGTATATATAACACATATCAATTCGAAATTTAACCTCACGTCTTATGTCAGAATAGGCCAAATAGTCAATCAGTTTATTGGTCTTTTCTTAAGGGAAGGCCAAACCATTTGGGATATTTACAGTCAGCCACGATCTTGGGGACATAATTATTGATACCCTGAAATAAAACCTCATAGAATTGTTCAGCCATTCTGTTAATCAGGCTCAGACAATAAGAAAGACCAGTCGGACTGCTTATAAAAAATATTTAGATTGACAAAATTTGCTTTATGAAACTGGTAAACATTTTATTTGATTTTGATTTTTTATTGGCGAAACATATTTAATTTTATTCTTCACTCAATTGCTGGATGGTAGGGGTCAATCTGTACAGGAGGAAAATTTGAAGATGAAACGAAAACACTAACAAAGTCATCAGCAAATAGCAGATCTAAAATTCTGCCCATGTGATTGCATAGAAATCTGCATTACAATTCAAGAAAACTCGTTGTCACAAAACGAGTTTCAGAAGTTAGGGATGGTAAACATTTTGGAACCAGTGTATTGTCTTCAAAGATCTATTCCATCGAAGGAAGGTTAAAATCCCCAAGAATAAAAAATGTATGGAAGAAAGACTGATAACATTCCTGTTTAGAATTAGGTGGAAAACATATACATCCTCCTAGTATCAAATTTGCATTGCCTGCTTTCTTTAGAACCCAAATATCGTCAAACTCGATATGGGCAGGAGTAACAATCATAGAGGCCTGAAACAAAGAAGAAACGGCAATCAGTACGCCGTCGCCGCGTTGACACCCTAGTTCCTTATAACTTCTATCTGCTCGAAAAACTATATATTTATTTTTAAATATTTCATTGTTAGAAATATCCTCATTAAGCCATGTCTCGAGAAATATTACGTCATAGTCGCAAGACATAACGATAAGAGAAATTTTATTAATTTTGGTACGTAGACCCTTGACATTTTGGTAAATCATGACAAGACTACCACCCGCTGAAGATCTGTCATTAGCACCAGTCTAGCCAGTAAAGGATGAAATTTAAAAAATAAAAATTTCCATATAGCCATAATGGCATATCACATACAACTTAATAAAAGTAAACAAAACATAATTAAAATTTTAAACAAAAACATATATGATAAAAAATGCGTGCGTTCAATGAGAAAGTTGATACTCGGACTCATCGATAATTTTTTTGATGTTTGCAGTGTAATTTGATACAGTCATTCGAACACAATTGACCATATGTTCATCTGTAAAGAGAAAGAAGATTCGCACAAATAGGATAAAGTAAATAACACTTTCACTTTTAAAGCAACACGACATAGAACTGACTATTTGTCTGTACATAGTAAGTACCAGATACATTTTGTACTTTAAACTAACAATTTTAATGCTAAATCATTTTGAAATGCAATCACTTCCATATCAGTTGCAGAGATGTCTTCACCAAAGTTTTGCCTAACATAACTCAAAAATCAAAATACAAGAGTTCTAACCACACTACACCACAACTTGTTACGTTCTGGACGCGCGTTTCGCTAACCAAGTTAGCATTATCAGCAGATGATATAAACTAAAGTAACTTATCCTAACCGAGACTATTTATAGGTAAATGTGGTCACACTTGGTTGCACCCGACTGCACCGTTGTCAAGTAAACAATAGAGGGGACTATAGGGAATAGGCCCTCTGTCTTTATTTAGTGCTTTCTTACCACATTGAACTATTTCTATACTCTCAAATGCATCCAATAATCTATTATTAGATACATTTTTAATCAACTTAAGATTATTTATTCCTATTCGGTGATTGTTTTCCAAAGCATGTTGGGCAACGCTTGACTTTTCTGTTCTTCCGTATCTTAAATGTGCCATGTGTTCTTTAAAACGAATGTTTATGGAGCGTTTAGTTTGCCCAACATATTTTAGATCGCAGTCATTACAGCTAATTTCATAGATGCCACTCCTCTCCCTCAAGTCGACTTTGTCTTTGGGGTTTCCAAGGAGATTTTTCAAACTATTCTCCGTTTTGTAGGCTACTCTAAAACCTACGTTTTTAAATACTTTTTCTAGACCTCTCGTATATCTGGGATCATATGGGATTACTATGAATTTATTGGAAGCCTCAGGTATTTGAAGAGTAGTGGCATCTTTTAACATTTTCTTATGCTTATGTCTATTTACTAGTTTATGTACAAAATTATCATTATATCCGTTATTTTTAGCTATATTTTTAATGCGATTCATTTCATTGTTAAAACGTTCTTTACTTAGTAGAAAATTGACTAACCTGTGAGTTAAGAAATGGAATGCTGCCATTTTGTGTTGACGGCAATGAAATGAGTCGGATGTTATATATCTATCAGTATTAGTAAATTTCCTATAAATATCAAATTCTAATTTATCGTTATTTCTAATAACTAACGTGTCGAGAAAAGGTAATTGCCCATTGCTCTCCTTTTCGTACGTAAAATTAATGGAAGGATATTTATTGTTTAATGTTTCTAAGAAAGTGTCCAAATTTTCTATTTTAGTATCAAAAATAGCAAATATATCGTCTACGTATCTATACCACACCCTTGGGAAATACTTGAGTTCTTTTTTGAATTGGGTTTCTAATCTGCCCATAAACAAATTTGCAAGGAACGGAGATAAGCAATTGCCCATCGCAGTTCCCTCTAGTTGTTTATAATATTTATTGTTGTACTGAAAAAAATTTTGATTCATACATAATTTTGTGAGAAGTAAATACTCATCAATAATTTCTTTCTTCAAATTATTGATTTCAAGTAGTTCCTTTAGGTACTCTAAAGCTAGTGGTATGGGTACACTAGGAAATAATGAGCTTACATCAAAAGATATTAAAATTTCACCTTCTTTTAAGTGAACATTCTTAATTTTATCTAAGAATTCTAACGAGTTAGTAACCTCAAAGTTATCATACGAGATATTTAATTTGCCGAATTCTTCTACTAACCATTTTGAAATATTGTACGTTGGTGATCCAACAGCTGAAACAATAGGTCTCATGGACTTCCCAGGTTTATGAATTTTGGGATTATCACAGTTATCTAAACTATATTGCCTTCCCATGCCAAATGTGGTAAGAAAGCACTAAATAAAGACAGAGGGCCTATTCCCTATAGTCCCCTCTATTGTTTACTTGACAACGGTGCAGTCGGGTGCAACCAAGTGTGACCACATTTACCTATAAATAGTCCCGGTTAGGATAAGTTACTTTAGTTTATATCATCTGCTGATGATGCTAACTTGGTTAGCGAAACGCGCGTCCAGAACGTAACAAGTTGTGGTGTAGTGTGGTTAGAACTCTTGTATTTTGATCTATCTTCCACCACAGGTTCCAGTGTTAGGACCTAACATAACTGTTGGATGTCAGTTTCTATGAAGGGTGAAACAATCAATTGAGCCACCAGTGTCATTTTGTTGAAATCCTTAAAATGATTTTTGAAGTTTTCCTTCAAGTTAGAAACTATTTTTACATGAGATTTACTGTCATAGGGTTCTTTTGAATTTTGAGATTATCTTGTCTGAAAGAATAGGAAAATGCTTGACATCATGGTTGATTATTTCATTCATAAAAAAGTCAAGTTTTTTATGAATGCATTTATATTGGAAATCATCTCCGCCAGTTCTTTATCTCTTCCCTAAGGTTGCAGATTGAGTTCATTTACACAGTACATTGTCTGTACTGTCCACAAGAAACCCAAAATTTCTAAGCCAAATTGAATTTTACAGTTCCTGAATCGGTTTACCGCGTTGTTTGAAAAATTGAACTATGACAGAACTTCATTAAAACATGTTAACACTCGTCCTCTACTTTACCATCGCACATTAGAGTGAAGAAGTAGATCCCTATACTGACAATCAATTTCATCGGCTAAGATTTTAAATAATCTTTGTAATGCTCTAATCTTTTTTTACTACCAATTTCATGACGTTGTTTAGTTTTAAAAAATTTGTGGAAGCGTTCATCTTTACTACAAAATGCTACCAGACCCTTATCACAACCCACCATAGCTGGAGCCCCGTCAGTTGTCAAGCCTACCAATTTTGAAATTGGAATTTTCTCAGAAGATATAAAATTGTTTTAATGAGAAAACAATTCCTGTTCAGTGGAATAAACTTCAAAAGATCTTCTTTAATCATAAAATCGCTAAAAACATCTGGGAGGTATCAACCACATCTGTTGATTCATCCAGTTGAAGAGAGAAATAAACAGAGTTACCTAAGTCAGTTTTTAACTGTGAAAAATTATCCTTGCTTATTACGTCCATTCGTCTCATTACTGTATTAGCAGAAAGTTGCATAGATTTTATTGTTGAAACTATCTCGTCTTTATTTTTAAAGTTGGAAAATAAGGAATCTGCAGCTTCTAAAAACCCCTGTTTTATCATTTCCCCGTCTTCATACGGTTTATTTTTTTGTGCAATTATTTGGGACACACATTATGATGCTTCCGTTGCAGACTTATTTTTGTCAACTACTTTTAAACTGGTTTCCAATTAACTAGTTCTTTAATTGTTTCAATTTTTCTTTTCTGCTGGCAGCATGTATTGGCAAATATATTTTCAAATTCGGATGTACACTTTTATGATGCCTCTCAATATTTTCTTTTTTAGCAACCGAAACAGAGGCATTACATAACAAACATACATTTTTACCTTCCCAATTATGAATTGTGTAAATAAGTGTGGAATAAGGAAGGATTTGCAGGTATGTTAAATATATGAAGGTCTTTACATAAACTTGAAGACTCGGCGGAGCATTTAAAATGCGAATTAATGCTAAAAACATTTGTAAAAAATCAAAGCACTATAGCTGACACTTTAAAAGAAAACGCTAAACTATATAAAATACATTTTAACGAAAACGTCCGATTAAATAGACTATTTATGTGCTTGGTAATTGACGCAGTTTTGTACCTTACAAAACAAGAGTCAGTATTTCACGGTCATGATGAGAGCAGCGAGTCAATAAATAGGGGGAATTTTAAAAAGCAATTAGGTTTATTAATATCGAGAAGTTCCCAAGAACTAAAAGACCATCGCGAAAAAATTTAAATTGTTTTTACTGGTGACTCGAAAAATATTCAAAACGAAATAATTGAATGCATTTCTGATTATTTAAATGATCATGTAAAAAATGAAATAATGAACACACAGTTTTTTTCTGTGCAAGTGGATGACACCACTGATATTACGCAAACCTCCCAGTGCACCATAATTTTAAGATACGTTAATTCAGTAGTCGAGAGGTTCTTAGGATTTTGTAATGTCAGCTCCGATAGAACGTCGGAGAATTCATATTCTCGATTGGATCAAATTTTGGACAAATTTGACTATAAACATAAATTAATAGGGCAATGTTAAAGAAAAAGCGCCCCAAGCTGTATTTGTCCGTTGTCTTGTTGCTATGAAGGATAGGAGAATTGATTTAGTATACAAAATTTAGGTAAGTCGTAAAAAATTATTCTACCCCTTCCACATATAAAAAAAAATTATTGGGATATTTTCTTGCTTTGTACTTACTTTTTCACCCGCGAGCCGCTACTGTTAAAATGAATCTTTAAAAAAATCTATCACTGCATAATAATATAGTTTTGACTTCCTTTTTAAACTTTCTACAACAATCAGTTTTCCTTACCTCTTTCGGAAGGTGATATTTTCTTCCCATTATATATTATAGAATTCTTAACTAAAGGAGAAGCTGCTATAGGAAGTGCTGTTATGTGGGTATTATGAGTCATGCAAGCTGATGTAGTCTGAATTTTCTGAAAATTCAGACATGAGGTCTGTTGAATAAAGATGCTTGCAAGTGTCAATAATTTATTATGAATAAATAATGCTTTACAAGAGTCTCTAGGTGACACTCAACATGAATCTCAAAATTCTTTACTGCAGAAGAAAAATTAAATACCTTAAGCAAGATCCCCAGAAACATATACCATATCTTTTTTTTCAGGACTTTTAGCACATATATTTATTTATTTATTTATTTAATGTACTCAAAATTTTACAATTTGTAAGGTATTATATATAAGAATTTAATGTTTAGATGCGATGAATTCACATGAATTTGTGGGGACACTGATTACCAATAAATCAATATTGTTTTACTAATTTTCAGCTATTTTCCCAAAGTAAAGCAAATTTCCGAGAATTACAAGTGAAAACTTAACTCTAGTGTTAAAGTAAATTAAAGTAAGTTTGTCTGAAACCAAGGAATTATATCACAAATCTTATCAAAATTTTCAGCTATCCATTTAAATATTTTCTTTTTATTTCTTTGAAAATTTAGTGCAGTAACCCTAAAGGGAATTTTATTTGTAATTTTAGGTATTATATATGTGAAATGCCTTTGCACAGATGAGAAACGGGTATTTGGCGTAGTCAAGTTTTTATTCCAGTATGCCCTTATCTTACCCAGACCATGAGACACGCAATCTTCCCGTGACTCATTCTTGAAATATAACTTAAAACATGTCTTTATATATAGTTGTCTGATATTCATAAGTTTTATATTTCTGAACAATATATATATATAGCAGGGATAAAAGCAACCTTAATATTTCGTCTAGATTAACGCCTTGCTAGTTAGGCAAAAAATAAAAGTGAAACGTTCATTTTTAAATATGTAATTAAAATCCCAAACACTAGAAACAATATTCCAAACAAAATTTTTTTAGAAAGTGAGGTTGACACAAATCCAATATCGGAAAATTTTAAAAGTATTTTAAGTTCATATGACATCGGTTCAAATATTCGGACGGAAAATGGTGCCAAAATATTTTGACCAATAGCAGCTCTTTCGTACTATCGGATTTTGGATTTTTTTTGACAAAGCTAAAAATGCGTATTAAGTTAGGTTAGGATTGATTAGGTTGGCTGTAAAGAAAACGAAAGTGCGCCAACGAGACTCCAAGTCTATATTAAAACTGTAACTTTTTGTAACCAAAAATTTCCAATTCCAATATATGTTTTTGGCACTGCACTTCGCAACTTGCCAGATTGTTCCCCGTCCGGAGCTTACTCGCTTTATCCGGCGACCCTCGGAGCGAGATACACTTTATTTCGGTTTGGGGACGTTATCGGTTGGATGTCCGGATGGCGAGCTCTGAGCTGCCGGTCACCCCGTGTATTTCAAAATCTTTAAATTTGACTTTCTTTAAAAACTTTTCTAATGCATCTTGGCTTCCATTAGATGCCCCTTAGTCACGAGATAACCTTTTCTTTTCCCGCCACATAGCGGCCATACGCTAATATTCTATGTAGAATTTAAAAATCTGCTCCCTTTCTAGCGGGGTCGTTTTTCCACTCTGAGCGTTTACGAAATAAAGCAGCAAAACCGAACACGTGGAACCACTTATGTTAATAACACAGAGTTCTGCCCTCGCGAGACGAACCGGAAGACTGGCACCAAAAATTTATCTCGTCAACTTAGTATCATCATCATAACCAAACCTAATCCGCATCATTGTTAATTATAGTTTCCTTTAAAAAAAACAAAAAATTTAACCGGGCCGAGATTCTTAGCCTATGCTATGCAGCGTGTGTTCTCGGCCCGGATGAACATTTTTTGCACTGCACTACAAGGTTTCACACCGGATATGTACCAAATTTTGTTTGTGGAAATAAACCTATATATTACAGCGGCGCCAGAATGACGGAATCATTCATCTGCTCTTAAAATTCAATTTTGGGCTTGGCAACATTGGCATGTGGTGATCGATTTAATGAATAAATATCACCGTTTTTAGCGCTTGAAGTACAATGAAAATCCCGAAAACTTCTAACGGAAAAACTAACCTACAGACAAGACAAAAGAAATACACATTTGTGGTACAAAACTTGGTGACAATTTTGACGTTAGAACTGAATATAACGGCTTATAACCTATTTTTCATAAAGGTATACAAAAAATGACAAAATACACAAATAAAATTAAAGTTTGACGTAAATGGACGGAAACAAATGACGTAACTTACATTGTGTTCCGCGCTTGAGGGTCAAGAAAATTCACCAGAACGGCATATTACAAACTCCCTAGTTATGTTATTGGACATCGGAGGCTTGGACTTGGAATACTAGCTTAATTTATTCATTATTGGAAATATTTAGGATTTCCTAAAACAAAAATCAGCTGTGGCGAGACACTCCATCAATGTCAAGGCAACGGCAATTGCAAATGATAAAACTGACCTGAATTTGTAGCGTATAATTTTTTTTTGCTGATGTGATAGATGATAAGGCAACACAACGCTGGAAATCTATCAGATGTCATTGTCAGGTATAATTGCCAATAATTAAAATTACAAATTTAAAAAATAATATTTTAAAAAGGAAGTAAAATTAGTAGGCCGACAATTATTAAAAATCAAATCGACACTTACTAATAATTTGCTTTTTAAATTATTTTATTGAATAATAGAGAGCGGCTGTAAACATTTTCTTATCAACATTACCGTTGTTTGCAACGAGCATGGTGCTGACGTAGTAACAAATAAATTGGCCCAAGTGCTAACCGCATCCTAATGTTCCAGGCTCCTAAAAAGAGTTTAAGGTTTTGTATCAAAAAAAGAATGCAGAACAACATTAATTAGATACGATTTTAATAATTTCAAGCTTTTTCTGTTTTTTTTGTATTTAAAAATATCAAACTCTCTTATACTTATAACCACGGAATGACTGTTCCTTTTCGGTTGCATTCTTAGTCTCAAAAAAAGATTTTTAAAATGAATAAATGAGCTAAAATATAGGTTTAACCCCTATTAACGTGACAGCAGTGGATATGCAGCTAGATGATTTCCTGCCAGAACCTATTTTTTTTCGTATGGTGTATATGCTAAGTTTTAATAATTTACGTTTGCCATTATAATATTAATATATTTTTTTTTAACTGATTTAAAATAAGTAAATCTAACATTACCTCTTTTGGATAGCGGAAATCAAGTTCTAATGTGCCTTATTTTAAAATTACAATTTAACTATGATTTACAGACACGTAGATGGCGACACTGCGTTTAGGGTAAAATATTACATTAATGACAAGATTGACACGTAAATAAATGCCAATTGCCAAATACTAAAACGATTTTTTGTGTATCGTTCTTTCATTTTCGTCTTTGTAGTGACACAGGTCGTTATCGGCTGAAATTTTGAAAATCCTCTAGTTTTTCGTAAACTAGAGCTTTGAAAACAGCTCAGAGATGAGAGCGAAGGTAAATACCATTAATATTTTTTTAAGAATTACAGTATTTTATTTTTAATTCTTGCAAATTATGTTTGAAGATGTGATAAAAATTTTCTTTCGTTTTTCAAAATGTAGTTAGCCAATACTAGGGCTGTCTGTTTAATGATAGAAGTGTTTTGAATAATTTAGTTGATATATGTTGTGTGGTTATTAACCATTAATAAAAGAATTCTATTGAACTTAGACAGAAAGTTAGGTTATAAAGTTGATAGTTTCCTCGTGGTTAATACATAATAAATTTTAAATTTCTTCTATTTTCAGTGGCGTAAGAAGCGTATGCGAAGGCTAAAACGTAAGCGCAGGAAGATGCGTGCGAGATCTAAGTAGGAAGGACATCATTTTTTTAAAAATGTAAGTAAAACTACTTCATCCCATAATGTTACTAATAGCAAGAAATTCAAATTCTAGTTTTATTTACTATATATACTTGTCTTGTGTTCCTTGCAATTTATATGTGAATGTTTACAAAATTATTTTGACATTTTACATTACGATTTTTCTCTATTTAGTATTGTTTATAGGAACCATAATTATTCAAATTATTCTTTGCAAGAAATTATGAAAGTTTAACTTTGTAAAGCACTATATGGTTATAAACGCCCACTTTTACTTTAATTATGTTAAAATTGCATGCAGAATAAACTATTACATTATATTATTACATAAAATACTATTTTTTACTCTTAAGTTTTTAAAGAACTAATGTTAAAAATGTATGAACAAAATGTTATCCAATTAAAAATTTTTCAAAACAAATGCAGAAATTTAAAACTTCAATTCACTATTAGGCACTCCAACGATCTGTCATTGTCATGTCATTTTTGGTTTGCCGTAGGACAAACAAACTGATTTAGCCAATGAGGTTTAAATATTGGTTTGATAAGTCCCACAATATCCCACTTCATTTCAATTCCAAAAACTATAAGACTAAATTAAACTCAGTTAATGACTGTGTATATTGCTTGGATAGACCACATCGGATCAGTTCAAGTGAATGCAATTTACAAGGTATACATGTATTCATAGATCCATTTTTTACATCAATTTACAAAAAAGCCTGTCTAACTTAGGTTAACTAAAAAGGCAGTCTGATGAATTTGAATTATATTAATATTTGGCATAAAATATACAGTCTAAATGACCTATATGATTCTCTTCTCGGGTTTTGACAAAAATTAATGAATAATATCCATTCTTTTCAGGTTAATATCACTATCGCTTCAATCTTACATTTAACATTCAACTATTTTCTACATATATTCAGTGTTATTTAGAAAATCTGTTATAAAAAAAAGCCATATAGAATTTGGTAGAATGTAATTTCATAAATTTGCCCAGTATTATTTTCAAGTGCTGTTTGTATATAATATTAAATTCAAATCATTCTTTATTGTCGAAACAAATTACAGGTATTATAAACAGGTAATATAGTCACAATACATTTTATTAATTTATTTATTAAAGCTAAATTACAATAAACATCAATTCATAAAATATTTAAAAAACATGTATGCAGTTTTCAGAATATTAAAAATATATAAAAAAACAAACCTAAATGAAGATTATAGATATAAAATTACCACCAAGCATCAAAGAACTCCTCAATCCTATAGAATCCTTGCTCTATTAGTAAGTTCTTACCAGTTTATTTAAATTTTACACAGTTTTGGACAGATTTTTATATCATTTAGCAAATGATTAAACATTTTTCTGTGTTATAAATAAAAGAACTTTTTATTTGTGATGTAGTGGGTATAGGTAGCAGAATATTTTGAGTCAGTCTCGGAATATGAGGGTGTTCAGTAGTCAAAGAAGTGTACTTTTTAAACACAAGATAAACAAACATAGAATGTTCAAAATTTTTTCTCTTAAGAAGAGTGATTTGCATGACTCTTAAACTCTCATGCCATACATAAAACGAATAGCCCTTTTCTGAACTATAACTATAGAATTAAACAAATATGCACTATTGTAAATTAAAATCTTTTTTTTCTTTAATCATCAACTTAGTGGGTATATACATTGATAAAAGTGGGGAACAGTGTGAGGCCTGTGGGACTAAAGGCTCGGGAGGGCTCCGGTTGCTAGAGGTTCATCAAATTAAACAGGCTATTCAAATAAAATATACATAGTTAAAAAAACTTGCAACCATCAGATACATTGGAAATGATAATAATAATAATATATAAACCTTCTGAAACATTTAGAAGTGGCAGTACTTAATGCATTAAAGATAGACGTGTAAATTGCATTCACTTGAACTGATCCGATGTGGTCTATCCAAGCGATATACACAGTCATTAACTGAGTTTAATTTAGTCTTATAGTTTTTGGAATTGAAATGAAGTGGGATATTGTGGGACTTATCAAACCAATATTTAAACCTCATTGGCTAAATCAGTTTGTTTGTCCTACGACAACCCAAAAATGGCATGACAATGACAGATCGTTGGAGTGCCTAATAGTGAATTGAAGTTTTAAATTTCTGCATTTGTTTTGAAAAATTTTTAATTGGATAACATTTTGTTTATACATTTTTAACATTAGTTCTTTAAAAACTTAGAGTAAAAAATAGTATTTTATGTATTGCAAATGCATTAAAGATGTAATAGTAAGTCAGCTAGATAAAAGATTTACTGCATTTAAAACAGTTTATTCAATATTTTCAATTCTAAATCCTCAGGTATTGGTTAAATTAAATGACTCAGTTACTAGTGGAGAAATATTCAAAATAATATAACTTCTCAACTAGCAACTGAGCTAATTCAGATAAAATTATTATTGTATAAAAACATTAAAACCCTTTATACAACTCGTGAATTCGTATAAACTATACTTTCAAGAAAATGAATTATTTTTAAGTAATATACCAGATCTGAATTCTCCATTCCAATTATTTGTTGTCCTTCCTGTAACCTATAGTTCAATCAGAAAGATCATTTTCAAAGTTGAAATTAGTTAAAAATGTCCTTAGGTTGACCATGACTCAAAGTCGTCTTAGTTCTCTAGCTCTTTGTGAATAGAGCACGAAAGGGTTAGAGAAATATTGATGAACTAGTTGATAAGTATTTATCTAGTCGATACGAAAACAAAAAAATCTAGTCTACCGCCAAAGAAAATGATTCTTGTACTGTTGTTTTGTTGCTTGAACCAGATTTATAATTTTTGTTTTGTGTTTATTAGTTTACTTATACCTATTAATTTTATTATTTATTTATACGTGGATATTTCCCCGATGAATCTAAAAAAGCAATTGCTGTCCTGATATGTAAAAAAGGCGACATGATGACTAAGGACTATTATCGACCTATCACTCTTTTGTCTGCATTTTCCAAGATTTTTAAGAAGATTGGTGAATTTTCTGGGCAAAGGCTAATAGTAGTGTACGTGCAATTTCAGCTTGGTGTGCGAACAATGGGCTATGTCTTAATAATTCGAAAACAAATTTCATGTTTTTCTCCCCTATGAGAGTCCCTCAGGACAGGAGTTTGCTTATTAGAAATAAATCCACAATTATTAAACAAAAGGACTCAGTTGACTTCTTGGGAGTGTTGGTTGATCAGTACCTCTCCTGGAGCATTCATGCAGAATAATAAACTGTCTTCCTACAATTATGCTATGCTAAGGCTAAGAGACCTTGTAAATATTGATACTCTTAAAACCTTTTATTATGGATCAGTAAACTCTGTTCTGTTATATAGTCCACTGGTTTGGGGCAATCATCCTAGCATCGATTGAGTTCTGATTAGCTAGAAAAGAGTCCTGAGAACCATGTTTTGACTCCCATTTAGGGCTTTGTGTCATTCACTTTTTGTTTCTGAGAGAATATTAACTGTAATAAACCTTTACATTCTCCATTGTGCTTGTATCGTCTTTAAGAATCGTTTTACTACTTAAAATGGGGTGATATTAATACTTATAGAACGCGAAATGCAGATATGCTTTATGTACCTGCTGCAAGATTGACTCAGGTGTGGGAAGGACCTGAGTTTCTTGAAGGTATTCAATCACTTACCAACACATATGAAGGATATACCTAGTATGTGCATTTTTAAAAGACGACTAAAGGCAATACTGGCTGAAAATCCGTTTTAGTTTTTTTATGTTTGAGTTTTAATATGTCTAATTATATTGTAGGGTAGGTCTTTCAGAACATTTATTCTCTGGAAGAGGTTAAGTTTATATTTTAAAATTTCGTCATATATTGTAACATAGGTCTTTTATTTTAATGTAAGGCATACTACTTTATTTCATTTTTATTATGTTTACTTTAAATTTGACCTTTAACTACATATGACAAATCCGATACATGTGACATGTCTATGGAAATAAAACAATTTAATTTGATTTGAATCTCAAAATTTATATCGTTCATTCCTTTTTTTTACTGGAGGTATTTTTTATTTTATGTTATAATTTTTGTTAATAAATTTATGAAATTTTTTGTTTGCTTATTTTTTTGGAGAAATTATGCTGGAGGCTCCCAAAAACTCTGCTCGCTACTGAATAGCTGTACAATAAATACTTCTAAATTACCTCCAGATTAGATTTTATAATGCAATCTAGTTTCTATTATCATCTTTAACAGTGTAATATTCCCCTTATTTACTTCATTTGTTCTGCATTTATTGCAATAATGTAGACAGATGTAATGAGGGGTAGATAATTTTGTGACTCCACCCATCCTGCATTTGTAATTGCAGAGAATGGTCTAAGATCACAAAACATTAACTTCAAGAAATTTGATACTTATTTCAACAATAATGTGTTCTAGAAAAATATTTTATATTTTCTCTTTCTTTTGCAGGCATTTTACATCAGCTGACTTGTTCTCACTGAAGATTTTAGAAGACGTAAAATTCATTTTGTTATAAAGCAGAAAATCCCACTTTGGTGTCAAGAGAGAAAACACTTGTAATCTTGGTGGCTAAAAAAAAATACAAAATTTCTAAATATTATGCTGAGTTTTATTTCTATGAAGAGTAGTAATATAAGAAAGTCAAGGAGTTTATCAAGGAACTAGGAAGATTAACAATGTTGTTTAAAGTCTGAAATTTTATGAACATCACAAAATAGGAAAATGTTTTTTCTTGATGAAAGTTAGTTTAGATTTCTTTTTCTACTTTGTGAAAATGATCAAATATGATGTAGTATTATTACTATAATCCATTTAAATAGTATTAGATTAGAATAAATTACTGTATAAACACAGTTTCTTACAATCGTCAAAATAAAATAGTACAAATTTTCAAAAAGAAAAATATGGTACATACAGATTTTGTCCAACTTATAACATATAATACATTTATACAAAAGTTATCTACTATATTACAATGTAAAAATTCAGCAAAACTGTAAACATTTTTATTTAAAAGGTACATTTTAAACTTAGTGATTCTAATTCTATCAGATAGTATATTCTAAAAGGCTGCTGTACAATGTAGAGTAGCATTCCACGCGATTCACAACCTTATGAAATCGATATTGTTATAATGGTGGCATATACGAGTAACTGAAATATACTGACTTGCAGGAGTTAGGATGTGATTCAGAAATAGTGGTTTTGCATCGTCTATAGCTGGTCCTTGACAAAATAAAACTGCCGTCCGCTGGAGACCAAAGACCCCGTGAGCTGAATGACCCCACACAAGCAAGCGACATGTGGAAATAAATAGAGTGCTCCAAAGCATGATAGGTGTCAAGACAGACTGTACTAGCTATTTTCTTAGGATTTGTCTATACAAATATACTTATTGTAATCGGAGATGTGACGTTTAAAAGTTTGGGGTCTCGAGCAACACCCAAAAATTGATTTTTTTTCTGGGTTGTTGATATTTTTGTTACGTCTCGAAGAAAAAAAAATTTTAAGATTGAGATTGTTAGTTGTAAACCAATCGTTCAAAGAAAATTTGTGTCATTAGCATAGAGAGTATGTATATATATATATATTTCGGATGTTCTCTTGGTAATCACAAATGTCGGTTTTGCTCCTGTTGGTGACTCTGGTATTGTTTTGTGTATTCGTTTTGGCACTAGTTGTACTCGTCTTTCAACTAGTTGACTGTACTGATGAAGACCTTAAGTCAGAAACACGTGTCTATGGTTAGCCAAATTCCATTGCTTTAGCGGTCATCCCAAAGAATCCATTTTCTGCTATATACTAGTTCTAACCGCGTTAGATATTTTCTACTTTCGATATATATATATATATATATATATATATTTATATATATATATATATATATATATATATATATATATATATATATATATGCAGTAGTGGCAAAAAGTAGAGCAACTTTTTAATAATCATAATATTTCTCTTATAACTAATACAAATGTATAAATACTTTGTCAAACTAAGCATACGCTCTAAGCCAACATATTCTGATAAAAATATATCTCTTAGCGTTTTAATGCTGCAAAAAAGTAGATTTTATTTTATTGTTGTTGAAACAAGCAAGTAGCGAAGAATTGATTTGGTAGGAAGGAAATTCTAAAAATTGCTAAAAATTACCCTTTTATTGGGTCTAACAAAATTAGAGGTCAAATTTTAGAAGACCAGCTAAAAAACCGTTACTGTCAGCAAAAAACCGACAAGCCAGATTAAACTTTGCCAAAACTCATTTGCACTGGTCAGAGTCTGAGTGGAAAAAAGTTATATGGAGCGACGAATCCAAATTTATTTCAGAGTGACGGTATGACTTACGTTAGACGACCTGTCAATGACAGCCTTAATCCGTAATACACCCGCGCGACAGTGAAACATGGTGGTGGCAATGTCATGGTTTGTGGCTGTGTCTCCAGTTATGGGATGGAACCTTTACATGAAATACAGGACATTGGACAGGTTCTAGTACAAGGAAAATATGGTGCCGTACTCTGAAGAATTGTTCAATAGGACAATGACACGAAGCATTGCTCAAAATATGTAAAAGCATGGTTTAAACAAGAAAAGATCAATGTTTTAGAATGGCCATCGCAATCTCCTGATTTAAACCCAATAGAAAACCTTTGGGAGTTACTGGACAAGAAAATCAGAACAAAAACATACAGCAACAAACCAGAATTGTTTTATGCTCTAAACGAAGCTTGGCTTAACTTTAATATGACTATAGTTTACGGTCAATGCCAAATAAACGTAGGGAAATAATTAAGAACAACGGTTACTTTACAAAATATTAATTGATTAATATTAAATTCCCTATATGAACATAAAAAAAGTATTGTTTACAATGTTGCTCTATTTTTTCCATTCCCAAAACAAATTAATATTGCCCAAAAAATAAATGAAACAAACATATAATATAACTGATTTTTAAATTAAAAAACAAATATATATATATATATATATATATATATATATATATATATATATATATATATATATACAGGGTGAGTCGGGAGGATCGCCCCAAACTCCAGGAGTGTGTTCTATGAAAGATACTGATTTAAAAAAACTCATATGTTCTTATTCGATTTTCATTTGTTTTCAACTTACAACAAAAATAAGATTTCAAGCATAATTCCATACATACAACATAATAATTATAGGGTGCTTAGAAATCAAAATAAGTTAATGTTCCATTTACTGGTACTATACCTGTCAGTGTCATTTTTGAATTCGTACCTGTCAGTGTCATTTTTGAATTCGAGCTGTTGAACATATTCCAAAATGCCGAATTTTTACTCACACTTAGAGTATGCGAATATGATATTTGTTTATGGTTTTTGCAATGAGAATGCTACAGCTGCTGCTGAAGAATACCGTCAACGATTCCTATTTCAACGTCATCCTGATAAGAAAGTATTTATGAGAGTTTTCAACAAACTATGCGAAAGCGGAACACTTCCCAGTGCCAACACAACTTCTGAAAGAGCTACTCAACAAACTTTAGAAGAAGTAGAAAATATTCTGGACCTAGTAGAAGAAGATGCAACCATCAGTTCACGCAGAATGGCTGCTCAGTTGGACATTCCACAAAAAAGAGTGATAAATACGCTCCACGAGCAAGGTTTGTATCCTTACCACTTGCAAAAAATCCAACACCTACAGCCAGAAGATTTTGCCAAACGTATGGAGTTTTGTCGGTGGATAGACAATAATCGTCATCTTATATCGCGCATACTTTTCACGGACGAAGCAACATTTACTCGTGACGGTATTAATAATAGTCGCAATTGCCATGTCTGGTCAGAGGAAAATCCGCATGCAACAGTCGAGAGCAACTTTCAACATAGGTTCTCGATAAACGTATGGTGTGGTATGATAGATAGTTATGTCATTGGCCCTTTTATTTTGGAAAATCGCCTCACAGGGGACTACTATTGTGAATTTCTCGAAAATGAATTACAAGGACTACTGGAGGATGTTCCCCTAAACATCAGAAGGCAAATGTACTTCCAGCATGATGGAGTTCCAGCACATTTCGCACATCAAGTCAGGCAACACTTAGACAGGAGGTTTCCAAGGCGTTGGATTGGTCGCTCTGGTCCTATTATTTGGCCTCCAAGATCTCCTGACCTCACTCCACTCGATTTCTGTTTATGGGGCTGGTTAAAAAATGAAGTGTACAAAGTGAGGGTGGACACTCGAAAAGCACTTATTCAACGTATCAGAAATATTGCAGATGAAATTAAAGAAAGGCATGAGGCAATTAGAAGAGCAACAGGTGCCCTACGTAGACGAAGCCGAAAATGTTTAGAGCTCAATGGGGGCATTTTTGAACATTTAATATGATGAAATCTAATGATTGAAACGTTAATTTGTTAGATCTTGTTTATATTCTAATTTATGCTGTAAGTTGAAAACAAATGAGAATCGAATAAGAACATATGAGTTTTTTTAAATCAGTATCTTTCATAGAACACACTCCTGGAGTTTGGGGCGATCCTCCCGACTCACCCTGTATATATATATATATGTAGAATAGCAGAAATATATAATTTCTGCAGGTGCAAAATGGCCTACAAGAAGAATTGCTTTCAATTATGTCACAGGGTATACCCTCCTGTGATCATGATTTCTGGGCCTCTACCCTCATCAGGCAGGCTTGTACCCAGGGAAATCTGAAATAACAGATTGCTCGATATGACAAAATCGAAACGTCTATCTTACTGAAACAGTACTACATGCTAAGCGTACCACTTAGCGCCACCTATTGGGGCTTCGGTGGTTTTCGGCTGCAGACCCATGGGTAATTTAAGAGTATGCACTAGCACCATCATGCGGAGAGTAGATACTAAAAATCGATAAAGATGCGCTTTCAGACATCTTTATCGAAAGTTCTTGGCCGGAAAAGATATATGTAGAATAGCAGAAATATATAATCTCTGCTATTATATATATATATATATATATATATATATATATATATATATATATATATATATATATATATATATATATATATATATATATATATATATATATATATATATATATATATATATATATATATATATATATATATATATATATATATATATATATATATATATATATATATATATATATATATATATATATATATATCAAAGTATTCATAAAGCTGATTTTAAGCAACATCTCCAAAACCTTAGATATTACAGGTACTAGAGAGATGAATCTACAATTCTCAAAGGAAGTCTGGTCACCCTTGTTGTTAACCGGAATAATTTTACTTGTTTTAAAGGCTTCTACGGGTAGATATCCCCCAGAATACACCTATTAAACAACCTTGTTTTATTAGTACCATTTTTAAAGTCATAGATATTTTTGCTATATTTTCTCTTTAAAGCTTCTATAGCATTCCTCACATCATTAAAGGTTACCTGACAAGAAGAAAAAGTAAACTGACCATCTGAAACACCTGAGTGCCCAAGATAAACATCAAAAGTATTTATAGGTACTGGCAGAGCTGAGATCAGCCTGTCAACTATGTTGGCAAAAAAATATTGAAGCTATTTGAATCCAAGTCTGCAGTAACCCCAGAAGCAGATTTTGGTCTGTTAGTGTTAATTATATTGCAAGCTGCTCTGGATATATTATCAGTTCTTCACTAATTTGGAATTTGCCCTCCTCTTGGCCTCAGATATTTCATACCTATACCACAGGACAGTCAGACACCTGACAGAGACCATTGATAAAATTAAACTGTGCTCTCAACGCAAAACCAGGTGCAAACCAATCAATATTAGGAGTTGCTGTGTCTCCAATCATCCTGCAGCTCAGGAAACGCAACATTAAATTTGAAGAGTAGATTACTCCACCAGGTGCACTTAGTTAAGTCACTGACAGTAGCCCAGTCTGTTTGGAAAATTGTAAGCAAAGTCACAAATTATTCCTAAAATAGTATAACAAGTTGTTATTTTACAGTCACAGCAATTATTTCACAGGTAGTGATTTTTTCTCAACTCTTATGATATATCTATACATCAAAGGGGACCAATCAACTTTATCTCCCTTGGCATTCACTGACCACATGGGAAATGACCCTGTATGCACGAGATCTCAGAATCACCTAAAGATTGATATTAAACAGGAAATTTTTAGTTCTCTACAAGTATCTACCAGCATTAAAAAACAAAAATGGTGATATTAAGAATATACTACACAAAAAGTAAATGACCTAAATTTAAATATTTTATAAAAAAATTAATGCTCTAGGTATTTCAACTTATAAAACAAAATAACAATGTATAACACAGATATACTAATAAATACAAAAAAATGGACTGTTCAGAAATCACATTAAACCAATAAGTTTCCCAAATCTGATAATTTTATATTTTAAGAAACAAGTTTTGACGTAGAGGACTATACTTTCTGGTCATGCCACTGCAAAAGATTGCTTAAAAACAGACCAGAAAATAAATTTTTAAGTTTGCACTTAGAAGATTAGACACAGATCACTTAAAATATTTATATACTAGTGATTCCATTTTTATCAACTTGCTCCAGAATATTTTTTAAGTTCGTGTCAAACAACTCGCACCTTATAGGCATTTCAAGAGAATAGAATGGGTTTTTCAATGCATAATCAGCATAAAGTTCATAAACTCGTTTCAAGAACACTTCCACTCCAATTTCATTTCTGTCCACCACCACCATAATTTTAACTCCAGTTAGTGTTTGAAAACAGTGCAGTTTAAATGTGTCCGCTTCGAGAACTTCAATACCAGAACTTTTGGGTTCTGGGCTTAATTGGCTCGCAATAGCAAAAAGGGGATAAAACATGCTAGCAAGAAAAATTTTCTCATTTGTTGTCATCTTTGGGCGGCCAAATTTTAACGTTAAAGGATAGTTTTCTCTGTTTTCCAGAACTTCCATGGCATCTCTTCCGTCATCAAGTTGTCTGCCTGTTATGGGAATGCCATTTATGGCGTATAAGACATGTCCTACGTGGATTCCATCACGCTGTCCAAACTGAACTGAAACCCTTTTGTTTTCGTAGTTTAATTTTATGTCTAGGGGATATGCAAACCTTCGTTCGGTTTCAATTTTTGGTACATTGTGGTCATGATTAAATATTAATCCGCCTGACTTCGATACAATATAAATTCCATAAATAACCATTTTTCTTGATTTGTTTGATTACATCCAATCTAATAAAGAAGAGACAAAAATATAAATTCTTTTAATTTCCAAAATAAATAAATATTAAGATTAAGGTTAAAGAAGAATGACATAATTGACACGACACAGACAGATTACAGATTTGTTTATTTCAGGGCTACCCCAATGAAATTGCTAATTATGCTTAAATTGTGCCAAAATTAACAAGCATCTAAATGATTAGTTATTTTGTCAGAACTTTTATTAAGAAATCCTTGTTTTATTATAGAACGAGAATTTTGTAGGCACGCTTTCTTTACAGCAAACCTAACCTAATCTGCATTTTTATTATTTATAAGTTTTGACAACAAAACTACTAAAAAGTCATCGCTCAAACGTTTCGAAAAAAAATATCCCGTTAGTTATTCAAAAAAACTTTATTTTTTATGCTAACATTGAACATTACGGATACAAACTAATAACTATGATCGGTTCTATTTTAAATACAATCTTACTCCTAACAATACTACAACATATTTATTATATAAAATAAGCCACACTTAATAGATCTCTAGTATTCCCTCTGCTTATAAACAAACACTACGGCACACGGCAGCTACAGAATGAGAAAATTGACTTATCTTTGGGAGGTTAGCTTTGATAAATCATATTTTTTTGCATCTAGGTACCCTAAAACTGAAAAAAGGTATGTAAAACTCAGGGGGTGATTTTTTCACGGTTACAAACATTTTATTTGGACGCCATTTCGTTCCACGATCTTGAATTAGTACCGCTGTTTTACAAGTTCATTTCTATACAACAATTAGTTAATTTTTGACCAAAATTTGAAATTAACCAGGTAAGTAGTTTTTTTAGCTATGCTGCGAACAGACAGACCGACGGAACTGAGAAAACATGTTCTTCGGCATCTAGGAACTCTGAAACGTAAAGATCCCAAAAAAATTTAGAGGGCGGTTTTTCACGAGCATGACAAGCACTACTCTGCTGCCCCTGCCTCGAAACAGCAGTGTTTCATTGGTAGACTTATGCATTCCAGTTACGTAGATATATTTGAATGGCCTATAATATAATTACAGTGACTTTATACAACACTATAAATATAATATACCGGCATTAGAACCACAGAATAACTGACTATTTAAACGCTACTTTAAAATTGAGCCATTCTTAAGTTTAGCAAAGTATGTGTGCTTTGGCACATATTTTTTTCCTGTAAGAAAAACCACGAGCGTTTAAATGATTAGTTAATCCGTGAATATGGCGCCGTTCTAACACATACGTTTATTTTAGGCTAAGTATAAACAAAGTTTGTAGAAGTTTACGTTAAGTAAGACACCGGTTAGCTCAGCTAATCTGTACCACAGATTCAAAAATAGCGATGCAAAAGTCTTGTGTTCCAATTCCGGATTGCTCGTTTTTTAAATTTTTTTTAAGAAAACTAAATAATTAAAAATGAGAATTAGGTTAGGTTAGGATTGAGAAGTTTGCTTAAAAGAAAGTACACGGTACACAGTCTTCCGGTTCGTCTCGTCGAATGCAGACCTCTGTGTTGTTAACATAAGTGGTGCCACGTGTTCGGTTTTGCTGCTTTATTTCGGGGGGAAACGGGAGACTCAACCGCTCAGGTGGAAACTTACGACCCCGCTAGAAAGGGAGCATACGCTGTGAACGTGTGAGGCCTAGTTGTTCCTGCATTCTATCCCGTTCGTCTGCCGCAGTTCTACATAGAATATTAGCGTAACGGCCGCTACGTGGCGGGAGTGGGAGGGGTAAGGGGATAGCTTGAAAGAAAGGGTCATCTCGTGATATCAGTAGTACTCTCAAGGGGCACCTAGTGGAAGCCTAGATGCATTTCATAAATTTAAAGAGGAATTATTAAAGTACTTGAAAGATTCGGGGTATTCGGGAGCCTTGAGCTCGCCATCCGGATATCCTACCGATAACGCCTCCAAACTGGACCAAGGTGCAGGGTCGACTTCGAGGGTCGCCGATTTAACGACTCTGAGCCCCGGACGGAGGGCAATCTGGCGACTGCCTCGTAGCAAAGCCAATAAGTCCTGTTATGTAACAGGCTAAACAGGAATGAAGAAGAAGAAGTACACGGTACTGGTAGTACGCCTATAAAATTCTAGGTTATATTTAAATAAAAATTCCCGTAGAACAACCAATTATTTAACGGATTGTGAAAAACCTAGTTTAACGGCCGGTTGGAGAAAGCACAATTATCGTTTAGAACGTTTAACGGAATGTCAAATTTGACAGCGACTTCCTAGATTTCTGGAAGCAACTTGTCAAATGCGAAAACACGGTTAAGCATTTTAAACAGCAATTAAGTTTTGTGCAACCGGGGGTAATTGTTGTTCCATTAGTGACCTAACTTCAAATAAATTTTACAGGCATTTGTATATCAGGACAGCAACGAACTGCCTTTAACCGTAAAGATGTCACTCTACAGAAATTTCAATAGGGGGCATCTAAGAAGAAAGAAGAAAGAAGAAAATTCACGTTAAAGCCTAAGAACGGCAAGCAATTATCAAATCAACTAATTTGCTCATTGCTGTGAAATCCTTCGTGTGGGTAGCAGCGTTTTCGTTCTCTGCGTTTCTAGAGTTATCCGATATAAGGGCCTTCTAATTACACGTTGTGCAACGTTCAACCGGTAAGTTGAGCATCATTTGTCTTTTGTTCCTCATATCATCTGCTTTTTCTCATATCTGTCATAGTTTGATTTAAACAATGGGTGATACAGGGGGGGGAGACCCCCCCCTTACCATGTGTAAGCCTAAAAATTTAGTAAACAACCAACCGACACAAAACGACATTCCTAAGTTTCCTACAAAAAATGACATTTTTTACTTACCTGCAGATAAAGGTCCGTTTGTAGTTTACATTGAATCTACTGATAAAGTAGGTTTCAGTATTGGTAAAAGCAATAATATAAAAATAGCCAGAGATATTTTTAATTTAAACTTAGCAGATGTCCTAAGAGTTTCTAATAAGGGGTTAAACAGAATTGCAGTTCAATTTATATCCTTTGCTGCTGCAAATTCCTTTGTAAATAACAATACTCTCTTAGAAAAAGGATATAAAATTTTCATTCCGTATAATTTTGTGACCTCTAAAGGCATTGCGAGAAGGGTGGATTTAGATTTATCCGACAAAGAATTATTAGATCACTGTAGTTCTAAAGGTAATATCGAAATCTTAAATGTCAAAAGAATGAATAGGAAAATTATCAAAGACGGGGTAATAACTTATACTCCTACAGGAACGGTCTTATTCACCTTCCAAGGCCTTGTAATACCAAAATCTGTAAGCTTTTATTTTCTTGAATTCCCTATAAATATTTACATAGCACCTGTTACTCAATGTTTTCGATGCCTTCGTTATGGGCACACTAGAAACAACTGTAAAGGCAAAGAAAAGTGCTTTAACTGCTCTGCAGATAAACACAATGACGGAGAAAAGGAGTCTTCATGCGAAACATGCTGTTTCTATTGTAAAAACAATCATAAATCATCCGACAAAAATTGTCCTGAACATATCAGACAAAAAAATATTAAACAATTAATGGCCTTGGAAAACCTGACCTTTTTCGAGGCTAACGAATTATGTAAGAAAAATTACATTTCTAGAGGTGAATATATTTATAACCCTAGTGATTTTCCTAATTTAAAAAAATCTGAAGAACTTAATTTTTCAAAAAAAACCTCTGAAGTGGTAATTCCACAGACAGAAAGGAGAACCCAACATTTTAGAAATAACACCACTAAGAGATCTTTTCAGCAAGCGCTTTTGTCTGACACCAATAAAAAACGAATTATTCAAAAAAGTTATGACCGTAGGGCACATGAGGAAAATCTTTATTTTCCCAATTCGAGACCACAAATGTCACCACATTCTATGCTTAAACCCCTATCTCAAGATACATCAAATGTAACGAAAAATAACATGCCTTCTTGCAGTGCATTTTCAGAAATTCCCTGTGAATTACAAAATTATAATTATGATTTAAATTCAGTCGTAAATTATTTGCGTAACACTTCAGAGATTAACAAGAGGGTATGTAGGGAGTTACTGCTCTCCGAGCTGCTTCCGGGATCATACATGGACCTGGATCAGGACTCGGATTTGTAGTGGGGTTTTCATGCTATTTTCTTTTTACCTTTAATTCACTGCCGTAACATTTTCACTTATATATATTTAGAGGAAAAAAAAAAAAAAACAAAAATGAACAATAAAACAAAATTGAAAATTATGCAATGGAACATTCGAAGCATTCGGTCAAACTTAGATAATCTCAATTATTTAGTTACGGAGGGAAAACCCGATGTCATTCTTCTTAATGAAACTTTTCTGTTACCTAACCGTACATTTACTCTTAAATCTTACAATATAATTAGGCAAGATAGGCCAGACGGATATGGGGGTGTGGCAACATGCATTAAAAATAACTTAATATTTCAAGTATTAAAAAAAGTTTGTACAGCTAATATCCAATATATTCTGTTTAAAGTAGGGGAGTTAAATATTATTAATATTTATAGCAATTCAAACTTGGTCATAGATCAAACGATGTTAGATTCTCTTATAGAAAGTGTTAAGGACCAAAAAATAATTATCATGGGAGATCTTAATTCTCACCATCCCTTATGGGATAAAATGCCAATAAACAGTGGAGGGAAAAATATTAGTGATTTTCTTATAAATAATGACCTTGTAGTTTTAAATGATGGATCTGCTACTCTGTTCAATAATCCTGGGAATAAAATAAGTGCTGTTGATCTAACGATAGTTAGTAATCATATAGCACTTTTTAGCCACTGGAGAATCATAAAAGACTGTGGGAATAGCGATCACTTCCCCACTCTATTGATTTATAATAATAATAATGAGGTAGATATTAAAAATTCAATAATTAACACTTATCAATTAAAAAATTTTAAAAAAGCTAACTGGGAAAGTTATTATGACAAAGTCTTGACTTATTTAACCATATCTAATAGCAATAACTTAAAATATAAAGATTTAATAGAGATAATGGATTTAGCAGCAGAAGAAACTATACCGAAAAAAGCCTGTGGAGTAATATACAAAAAGGGTAATCCATGGTGGGATGAAGAGTGTACCTTATGGATTCAAGAAAGAAGGAGAAGCTTAGAAATATTTAACAATATCCCTTCTATAGAAAATTACATACAGGTTAAAAGAACTATAGCTATTACAAAAAAGAAATTAAAAAATAAAAAAAAGGAAAAATTTGTTAACTTCTGCCACACCTTAAATAGAAATTCTAACATTTCATACATTTGGAATAAAATTAAAAAATTTTCAAATAATGGTAGTAGTAATAATAAAGAAATGGTAATCAATAATGATATTAAAAATAATATTTTAAAAAGAATGGCTACAACCAACATTGACCCAACTTTTCTAATGTTTCCACCCAATGACAATTGTAAAATTGACCCTTTTAATATTTCAGAGTTAAATCTTGCTCTCCAAAATAAAAAATATTCAACTCCAGGCATGGATGATTTAGGTTATATGATGTTTAAACAACTCCCGCTGAAAGGAAAACTAATGTTACTTAATAGTTACAATAATATACTTTTGGGTGATTCAATTCCGCCTTCATGGAAAAAGTATAATATTATTTGCCTCCTCAAGCCCAATAAAGACCCTAAATTAGCAGAAAATTATAGGCCCATTGTCCTAGCTTCGTGTGGTTGTAAAATTTTGGATATTATGATAAAAAATCGTTTGGATTGGTTTTTAGAACACAATAATCTTTTGACAGAACAACAATTAGGATTTCGTAAAGGCAAAGGGATATATGATAACACTGTATATTTGTCATCTTATATATTTAATGCATTTCTGACCTCAGAATCAGTATTGGCCGTTTTTTTGGATATTAAATCAGCTTATGATAATGTAAATATTTATAAATTATATAAAAAAATTAATAACCTAAAAATACCCACAGAATTAAATAATCTCATTCATAAATTATTACGCAATAGATTGTTGTATACAAGAGGCGATGATGGGTCCTATTTAGGCCCAGTCCTAGCAACAAATGGTTTACCACAAGGGTCACCCTTGAGTACGATTCTGTTTAACATTTATTTGGCAGAATTGTTCAAGTTGGACCTGGGGGAAGTCAAAATTATAGGATATGCTGATGATTTGGTGCTCTTTGTAAAGGGAAAAGACATTAATAATATGGTTACGTTAATTAATAATGGCCTGATTCAGGCTAATGAATTTCTGGAAAATAATGACTTGTGTTTAGCCACAAACAAATGCGAGGCGGTTTGGTTTACCAAGGGAGTTAGAAAGGTACGACCCCCACCAATTATGATCAATAATGTCATTATAGAATATAAAACTTCTGTTAAATACTTAGGCATAACTTTTCAAAAACATCTTAAATGGGATATGCATATAGACAACATTTCCATAAAAGCAAGAAAGGCTCTTAATGTTTTGAAGGCTATTTGTAGAGTATGGTGGGGCTCTGATCCTTCCACCCTATTAATGATATTTCAGGCACTAATTATATCTCACTTAGATTTTGGAGCTATTCTTTTAAGGCCGGCTAATCAAAACAAACTCGACCAATTAAATAAAATTTTCTATGAAGGTCTTCGTATATGTTTAGGTTGTATGCGATCTACCCCAAAAGTTGCCCTTTTGGCAGAAGCCTCTATGGTAGACTTGGAACAGAGAAGGAGAAACTTTACCATCAACTTTCTAAAAAAGATTATTGGTATTCAGAAACATCCTATTCTAAATATTATATTGGAAAGCCGTAGGTTTTTATTATGTAAAATGGGTTCCATTACTGGTTTTAAGGTTACTTACTTTATTCAAATGCTTCAAAATTTTTTACCATATATAAATAAAATTTATAAATCTAGGATCTTACCATGTTATGAAATAGATTTTGAAAACCTAATTGCTCCTATTAAAACAATTAATTGTAAGGTAAAAAAGAATGAAAATATGACTAAAACAAAGTTTTACGCAGCCACCGAAAAATATAAAAATATTTTTAGTTTTGTATATACTGACGCATCAAAAAAAGATAATAGGGTGGGGTATGGTATCGCTATTCCGGAGTTAAAATTCAAATTTTCAGCACGACTTAACGACCTGCTTAGCATTTGCAAAGCTGAAATAGTAGCAATACACGAAGCCGTTATAACCATTATCAAAAAAAAATTAAAAAAAGCTATCATATTCTCAGACTCGAGTAGTGCCATCCAAAAAATTAATAGCAATTTACTCAATATAAGAGCAGATTATTGGACCCTAAGAACTAAACGTATAATTCTCGTAGCCAATAAAAACGGTTTTGATATCAGATTGGGATGGATCCCGGGACATTCTGGTATTCCTGGAAATACGGAAGCGGACACACTTGCGAACATTGGTAGGATCTTAAATGTTCCTAAAACTATGGATATTGATTGTTTTGAGATATATAATAAAATTAAAACAAAGCTTACTGAACAGTTTAAGCAAAGATGGAGTAAACTTGGGCTAAATAAGAAATACCAATATAGGAAAGTCCAAGACACCTTTCCATCAAAAAAGTGGTTTTCCTTAGTCCCCTTTATAGATCGTAGACATATTACTACTATTATAAGAATGCGAACTGGACATTGTTTAACAGGGGAAATGTTACACAAGTTTAAAATTAAAGCATCTCCACTATGTGAATGTGGCCAAATTGAAACTCTTAATCACATCTTTTTCGAGTGCCCGATTAATGAGGTTGGAGGTCTAGACTTATATGGAGAGTTCATTAAATTACAATTTACTCCACCCATTTCAATTAATATGATATTAGCAAAACCCTCCAGTGAATCAATCAAATGCATAATTCATTTTCTTAAATTTAATAAAATAAAACTGTGATGCTCAATTTATAATAATCCAAATATCCTGTTCCTAGGTGTGTATGTCTACAGTTTGTTTCCAAGATTCCTGTGTTGTATTGTCTTACTAACAGTAGCCCTATCTACAGCTTTATACGAAAAGGAAATTGCTATATTTTATGCCTCATGTTCACAGCACTTCATATTAAAGCTTCAGGAAATATAGATGGTCACGAGATGGTTTAGAGCCAGGCAAGACGTGATCGTCACCTAATGGAGCTGGCGATTGCCTAGAAGCAAAGCCATAAACAAGCAAGCAAGCAAGCAAGCAACTAATTTGCTAAAAGAAAGTCCCCGCCTTAAACTTTTAGGGGAATGAGTGATGTTAAAGCAATGCATGCCTTTTGTATTTGACAGTTATAAAGTATATTTTCGGGATAATCCCGATGTGCGTTATTGTTTCCTTAAAGAACTCTGAAGGGTTATCCTCACTTAGGGACAAAACGCAATTACGCAAATTTTGACGGAAGATCAAAGATATATATATATATATATATATATATATATATATATATATATATATATATATATATATCAAAAATAAGTTCAATAAATATCAGTTATATTTAAAAAAGTATTGGTTAAAACACGGAAAACTCTCAAAGAAAAATTACTTTTGAAGTAATTTTTATTCTCTGTGAACGATTTTAGTTGTGATAATATTTTAGGTACTTTTTTGTTATACCTTAATTTCAACTCTGTGCTTCCGCACTTCTGCGCTAACGGGAGCTAAATGCCAATTGATTCCAAAATGTAACAAAATATCTGTAATATATAGTATTAAAAAGTGGATGAAGAGTACTTTACAAAAGAGAAAAACAATTCAAACACCGTACTTACATTTTTTGTAGTTTAAACAACGCTGAAACCTTAAATCGTGCAGATTGTTGTGTTATGGATCCGTTTTTGTGGGCTTTCTAATTTATGGTGGGATTAAATCTAAAACCAATCCTTGACTCTGCTGAAGTCTGCTTAAATATATTTTTTAAATTAATGCTGGCAAATGACCGGCCATTTATAAATTGTTCACTTATGCTGATTTATACAGTCAATTTTTAAAAACATTCGAAAATATGCCTAAAACGATACTTTTATCTTAAGCTTTCAATTAAGACCAAACAAAGTTGATTCGTTTAATAAAAAGTCATTTAACCCCCGTATTCACTAAAAAGGTTTAAGAGTTAGACCAGGTGTAGTTGCCTTGGTACTTATAACTCCTAGTTCGCCCGATATGTTTCGCATACGTCACTGTGACTTTATTTGTGAAGTTTAAAAAATTATTTGTTAAGCTGTTAAAAAAATATTACCTGAAACCTGCATCTGTCAAGTTATATTTAACACACGCTTACATAAAAAATTATAGATTTTGAATAAAAAAAAACATCGTCCGTCGGAAAGAGAACGCTTCAATGTAACTCTAATGCCCTCCAGAACATTTAATGCAGGGCCGGATCGTGCCTTTGTGGGGCCCTGGGCTAATATTATCTGGGGGCCCCCTGAAATTATTAGCACCTTGTGCCATTGTCCTAGAATTATGTTAAATGTGCGAAAACTTAAAACATAATAACATAAAACATAAGTAAAACTTAAATATTTTTATTTCAAACAGAAAATACATAATAGGTAATGAATAAACTTAAAATAATTAAAACAAACAGGTAGCTTCTCAGTCTTTGGTTAACAAAAAATTAAAGTTATAAATGCTTAACTTAAATATACTTAATTTAACAAACCACAGTATTAAGAACTTATAACAAAAATGAAAAAGAAGGCCTTATAAAAACACTTTTCTATTCTTTTGAGTTGCAAATTCTTTTATTTGATCATCACAATTTAAGTCTTTGGTGAGATCACTATTAATGGAAAGAATTGATAAATAATTAAGTCTTGTATTTGTCATTGTTGTCCTATACTTGTTTTCCACGTAAGACATTTTAGAAAACGCTCGCTCCGCTTCACAGCTAGTAATTGGGAGCGTTAAAAAAATCTTTAAAATTGTGTATACATTTGGAAAAACGTCTACGAGTTTCTTTTCAAAAATTAGATTGTACATATCACTACAAGTATAGGACTTTAATTGAGTTTGAATAGTTTGATTTAAATAAGATTTAAATTGAATACATTCGCTTATTAAATGTTGATCTACATCATCTGAGTAATAATCAATAATAGCGTGTACATTATCTAAGCCGATTTTTTCCTTACATTGATTTTGCAAATCCATCAAAAATTGAAATTTTTTACTAAATTCTTCATATACTTGACTTCTTCTATTTAAATCAAAAATTAGCTTATCTAACGCAACAATCAGAGTTTCTCTTTTAAATTTTTCTGCCCCAAACACAGCCTCCTCTGTCGATTTGTCCGCAAATTTTGAAATAATCCGTCTTTTGTTTATATCCCTATAATCCATTTCTACATTAGGGCTTAATTTTTTTGCTATATCTTCATACTCTTTTAATTTTTGATCCGTTTCATGTCGTATATTGTTTAAAAACTCTTTTAATGATGTAATTAACTTGTTGCCTTCACAAATGTCCAAACCCGGTGTCTGTAATTTTTTGTTAACTGAATTAAATCTCTCTAAAATTTCTTCCCAAAATATAATTAAAATAGCAGTTTCGAGTTTTGTTAATTTATTAAATAAATTTAAGGTATCTTTTCGGTAATCAATTTTTTCATTCTCGTCGACACTAAATGACTGAAGTATATTCATTATATTACCATAATTTTCTTTTAAGGCTTTTACAGCATCGTAATGACAAGACCATCTCGTCTGACTTAAACTTTTTAGCGTAAATTTTAATTTAATTTCACTATTTAAAAGTTCCCGCCTATGGGTCGAAGCAGAAAAAAAAACCGTAGATTTGTTGCACTAAACCAAAAAAGTTTACGATTTCAGCTGCAACCTTAACTGATTCTGCACCCACCAGATTAAGAGAATGTGCAGCGCACGGCACATAATTAGCAAATTTATTTTTCTCTTTTAGAAGAGCTTGCACACCATTATAGCGACCGGACATATTGGCGGCGTTGTCGAAGGACTGTCCCCTGCAATTATCCAATAACAGCCCTTGTGTTTCTAAGAATTCTTGTAGAGAATTAAATAAGTATAAACCAGTATGACTACTAATCCTAACAAATGAGACACATCTTTCATATACTTTTCCTTGAAAACAGTATCGTAGTACAATAGCAAGTTGATCATTGTGAGACAAATCTGGTGTTGAATCCATAATAATTGAAAAGTACTTTGAATCATCGGTATTTATTTGGGCAGTAATTGTTTTAGTTACTTGCTTAGCCATAATCTCAATTATTTGCTCATATATTGTTTTTGATAAATACGATATTTTCGCATTCGGTCGTAACTCTCTTTGTTCAATATGTTCCCGAATAAATGGATCGGACTCGGCTAGCAGTTCCAGAGCACCCATGAAATTACCATTGTGAGGAGAACCAAATACTTCGTCAGTGCCTCTAAATGCTAAACCTCGGATTGTCAAGTACTTTATCACCGCAATAACACGTTTGAGAACATTGTGATAATATTCTGAATCTTTTCTTACTTGCTCCTGTAACTGTTTATCTAAAACGGACTTATTTTCTTTCCGTGTCAACCAAACCAACATTGAATTTTTATGTTCCGTAGAATTTTCGTGACTTTCTAAACAATTTGTTATGTGTTTCCAGTCAGAAAAGCCGGTAGTATAATAAGAATTTGTTTTAGAAAAAAGTTTACAAGTCAGACAAAAAACATTACCCATACTATTTGAGTAACATAGCCAAGATCTCTCAACCACTTGACCATTTTTAAGTTTTTTAATAAAATGATTGTTTGAAAACGACCTGTTTTGTCCTTTGTACTCTCTTACCGAAAGAGAGTACGTATCGGTAGGATCTTTATTTTGAAAGTATCTTATTTCGTGTGAAAGGATGTAATCAATAAAATTATTACTTAACGATTCAGGCCACAAACCCACATCAACGTATTTCTTAAACTCAAAATCAACATTTTCTAGGTCTTCGGTCGGAGCATTACTGATGTCCTCTGATTGAACAGTATCGATTTCAGAAGGCTGCTGGCTCGGCTGCTGGCTCTGAAGATCTTCATCTTGTAGAATTTCTTCAGTAATATTTGTTTCGGTGTGTGATATGTTCGTCCTACCTTCGGCTATTGTAAAAAACGATGAAATTTTGGCGAATTTGCTTTTCTCTTTCTCTCGATTTAATAAAATTTTTCTTTTCTCAGCTCCACTTTTATATTTTCTTCCAGACATAATATTTATGTTTTATTATGTATTTACGATTATTAACAGATTTCCTAAAAATAAAATACAAAAATTAAACGAAAAGTATAATATTAACATTTAAGCAAGCAATGTAATTAAATATATTTAAAAAAATAATAATTTACAAAATATTTAATAATTAAAAACGATTAATAAAAAAAATCAAGACCAATTTACTTTCAACCACAATAGCCCGCTATTGGGGATGATTCCATAAAATTTTTGCAGTCCTTTTCCCACTCTATAGCCTATACTAGGTACTTAATACTAAGTAAAATAGGTCTACAGGTGCATAGGAAATCGTGATATTTTCAATAGTTATTAGTAAAACTTGGTAAACGTAAAACTGAACTAGGTACTAAACCAAAAACCATAACCTCAATTCTTAAAACTAGACTAGAAATAATTATAATATGTATTGATACTTACTTTTTATTTAAGTAATTAAGCGATCTTTATTTTGAAATATTATGTATTTATTGCAATTTAATGTTTACACTTGCAATGAATCTTCTTACAAGTCTACAAATAGGATAGCGGCACTCCGCGCTTTTTCGCGTATTTACACCATTCACATGAGCGCAAAAAGAAAGGACAAAAGTAAATTGCTCTGGGAAATTAAAAATAAATTTTATATTATACGTACTTTCGATTTTTCGTTTTGATTTTTAGATTGTATTTTTTAGCAGGATTATAATTTTAATATTTACTGTTTTGGGGGCCCCCTACGAGCCGGGGGCCCTGGGCTGCAGCCCATAGGTAAATCCGGCCCTGATTTAATGGAGTTTGATTATACTCCAATATTTTCAATGGCGTCATACAATTTATGCAAATCGCCGCAAGTGGCGCCATTGTCAAATAATTGTTTGAGATTTAATTCCTTTTCATAAAAGTATAATTTGTTGACAGACGAATTCTTTTTAACAGGGCCAGTCGACATTTTTAAAACGTTTTCATTTTTCACACTTTTTGGTAATTGACGCTGTTGCTGTTACGTAGCAAGTTGCCAACAAAATAGAAATAGAGGTGCATATGGATATTCACCGGCATTGAATCCTATTCAAGGCAGGCCGATTACTTTAATACATTTTTTTTTAAATAGCTGATGCTAAATAGCCAACCAAAGAAATAATAAATGGTCTCTCTGTCGAGAAATCATCATATACGACTCAAAAAAAATCTTTAGTCGTTGTAAATGTTGTCATCTAGTAACCCTAAAATGAACTAATATGTGTTAGTGTTAAATATTTGGCAATTTCCTAGCAGCTGGATGAAAAAATATAAATATGTACTAGAGGACAACCCTTATTGATACTTAACACTAACTTGCACCAAATAGGGAAGTTGTAGGAGTTCACCTGTATTATCTTCGATCGTCTGGTTACAGAGACCTTTCAACACCTATTTTTCTATTGTTTTATTGCGTATTTTTTCTATAAAACCAATACCATTTTCTCCAAAAATATTTCTGGACGATGTGGTGAATGCACCTCATATTCTTATAAGTAAATTGGAAACTCATCCAGCCATCTAACGAAAAAGGCAGAACGCTTTATGGTATCGGCAGCTCTGGTAAGCCTATTTAACTTTACTGGAAAAGTCCATGGGAGGTTGCAAGTGAAAATATTTACTTCGTTAAAAAACACATTTTTATTTACAGCATATATTTTTATAAAACAATTTTATTCAATAACAAAAAATCAATCAATAAACAGATAAAAATAAAATTAGGCGATTGTAAATCTATTATTGATACAATAACATAATTTAAAATTGCTATGCGACGCGGAAGTGATGAGACATACAGAGTTGACTGTATACTGGAATATGAAGGTATATAAAATAGTTAATTAAAAATCAAAATACCAAAACTTCAGTATGTTAAAACCACTTCAATAGTTTATCAGTCCAAAATATCTAAAGTATATTTGGAATCATAACATTAAATATTGCATAGAGTTTTTTGGTAAATTGATTTTTGACGGTTGGAAAGTTACGGAGCACTTTAGTGTTTGGTTTAGCAATCTATCTATTTAAAAAGAGGTGGTAAATAAGAAAAACGACAGCTATATTTTCAGTTTCTTCATTCTTATCTGGACTTTCATTACTTTTTATTTAACTAAACTTTGTATTAATACTTTTAATTTTAATGGTACATACCGATTTAGTAGACTTATGTAAATAATTTCTCTTTCCTACCCGTGAAAACTAGACTTTTGAAGTGTTCTCATAACGTCCATACGCCAAGGGTTGGAGTAAATAAATTCTGCTGATTTCTTGCCTTTGATTATTGTTTTAATTTTATGCTTACAAAAAAAATTAGAAGTTCTAATCTAGATAGTTAAAAAAAGCGACCCTGGTTTAATCAAACAAAACAAAAGATTGAAGTTTAATTTCTTTATATGGGTTGTCGTTTTTCTTATTTTTAAGCTTTCAAGTGTCTAATACAAAATATATGGAGTGACAGGGTGGTGAACAAATCTAATATAATATAAATAACGTTTGACGTTAACTTTGTAAAATTTACAACCGCACTGATTATGCTTTGCATACTGTGCTCTTACTTAAGTACATATCTCTTCGAATTCACTAGAGCAGCAGTCCAATCAAGTACGTAAATAAACATGTTTTAAACATTTTGTAAAACCGTTGTCAATTCTTTGAGAATTGCTAATCGCCGGTTACTCTTCGTTTTTTTATAATTAAAGGATCTCTTCTTCTCTGTCTAAACTTTTTGTCAAGTAATTTGCCATAACAATTGACAATATTGTTACGGATTTCATTTGTACCAAACTATAAACTCAGGTGTGTACAGGGGTATTATTTTAACTTGTCCGCATTTCAAACGCTTGTAACTTTTTTATTTTTTAACTTGTAACGAGTTGAACCAAAAAAACAAGTTATATGTCTACTTGCCAAGTTTTTTGTGGCGTCCATTTTCATAGCGATTACACTCATAAAAAATTATATAATACAAATTCAAATTCAAATTTTTTATTTGGTTTCGAGCACTATAAAGAATAGAAAGAAACACGTCAAATAGAAATGTAAATAGACATATAACAAGTACCTAATATAAACTAACAGCAGATATATGTAGATATAGAACACAAAACATATATATATATATATATATATATATATATATATATATATATATATATATATATATATATATATATATATATATAATTTTTCCCTCAAGTTAAAATCTGATCTTCAGTGCGGTGTCCAACAAAACAAGGTAAAAAAAGGTTTTCAGGTTCCATATTATGATGGGTTATTCCTCAAAAAAGTGAAAAATTGATCTGTGGTGTAAAAGTAAGCTTTTAATTTTATTTTTGAATTTATTTCGACAATTTATTGCTTTAATATTATAAGGTAGCATATTATAAATTTTACTCCCAGCGTAGATTGGTGATTTTTTATAAATATTTAAGTTATTTTTATTTCTTGTATCATATGCTTGAAAATTACTGTTAATTTGAATTAGATTTTTATTTCGATAGATATATGATAATAATTTTAAGAGATAAATTGAAGCAACTGTCAAAAGTTTATCTGACCTGAATGTCTCTCTGCAAGATTAAGTCCTAACACTGGAACCTGTGGTGGAAGATAGATCAAAATACCAGAGTTCTAACCACACTACACCACAACTTGTTACGTTCTGGACGCGCGTTTCGCTAACCAAGTTAGCATCATCAGCAGATGATATAAACTGTTTATATCATCTGCTGATGATGCTAACTTGGTTAGCGAAACGCGCGTCCAGAACGTAACAAGTTGTGGTGTAGTGTGGCTAGAACTCTTGTATTTTGATCTCTGCAAGATGTTTTAAAGGGTAAACTAAAAATGATTCTAACGATCCTTTTTTGTATTATAAATACTCTCTCTATATCTGAGGCCTGACCCCACACTACTATGTTATAAGGTATTGCAGAGTATATGAAAGCACAATATACATTCATAATTGTTGTACTGTCAACATAATTACGGAGACCAGAAATTTCGTAAGCTCCCTTTTTAGGCTTCTTACAAACATTGTCGATCTGAATGTTCCATTTAAGGTGGCAATCTATAGACAAACCCAAGAAACTAACACATGAGGAAAGCTCAAGGTCATGACCATCGAAGGAAATGCTGATATCACAAGGTGCTCTACGAATAGTTTTTAAGTTCATAGCTACAGTTTTGGTATGGTTAATCATTAGCTTGTTAGCAAAGCACCATTTAGAAAACTCATTTAGTACAGTGTTGATTGTATTTTTTAAGTGACTTTCTGACATATCGGATACTACGATAGTAGTATCATCTGCATATAGAAAAACCTGGCGTGACTTTTATAGTCCTGAAGATCATTAATAAAAAGTAGGAAAATCAGGAGACCTAAGATACTTCCCTGAGGTGTGCCAATATTCTGATTAAAATCAGACGACATTATATTTTTAATTTTTACAGAAAATTTTGTGTCAGTCAAAAATGAAACTATAGATGCGTTTATATTACCACGTAGGGGTCTAGTTTAGCAGAGACAAACTGTTTATTAACAATGTCGAATGTACGTGTCAAGTCAAAAGACAACATAATTACAAATTCACCTTTGTCCATCTTATTAGAAATATACTGTACAAGATCAATGCACCCAGTTTCCGTAGACATGCCTCTCCCAAAAACCATGTTGCCTGTCGTTTAAGATATTATATTTGCAAATAAAGTCATAAATACGATTGTAAACAATTTTTTCAAAAATCTTAGAAAAGGAATTCAATAAGGAAATAGGCCTGTAGTTTTTCATGCTAAGAGAATCCTCCCTCTTAAATATAGGTACAACTATGGATTTCTTTAGCCTGTCCGGAAATACACCAGCACCCACCGAAAGATTAATCAAGTCACACAATGTGGTTGAAATATTAAATATAACATGTTTAATAAACTTAATGAATATAGAGTCGAAACCACAAGAGCCTTTGTTGGGGAAACTCATGACAACTCTCTCCACCTCGGTACTTGTAACACACCGGTAATAAAACGAATTCAAGACAAGTCTTCGACCAATAGTGAACATGTCGGAGAATCGCCCACCGAAATACGTACCCAGCTTGGTAGCGATAACTAATTCCAGGTGTTCCCCAAAAGACTGACGCACCCTCAAGTGGCTCAGAAATTATTTTATTATCCCCAGATAGAACTATGTTTTTTGTGGTATTAATGTTTTTGCCCTGTATTTTGTTAACTATTGACCAGCTTGTTTTAACTTTATTGGTTGAACGATAAATTAAAGTGTTGTAGTAAGGCAGTTTTTCAACTTTAATTTTCATAGTTACTTCTTTTTTAAATATTAAATAGCGATGTTTGATTGCATCGTCCCTACTATTATTTGTTAGCCAGTTAAATCTGAGAGTATTCTATGTGATTTATCATTACATAAAGTGTATTACATCAGTAAAATCAAAAAAAATGAGCGATCCTATGAGTGAAAAATATACCCAGGGTTCCACTTAAAAAATGTAAGTTGAGGCCATAATTTGTTTTATGAGTGGTAAGCAGCCCTATAACTTGTTTTTTTATTCAACTCGATAAGTTAAAATAATAACTCTGTACATTCATAATTGTGAAAATAAAAGTGGCTATGAAAATTTTTATGGCATAGAATAACTTCGTTAAGTCACCATTTCTGATGTCACGGTAGTCTGCAGTGCAGTTACTTCGGTTTCACAGCCTGGGGCTATAGGGATGCGCGATACGATCCGATATTCTAGGAAAACGATACTCGATATTTCGTGTCGATATTTTTAAAATACGTGCTATGTATCGATTCTTCAGACTATATATCGATAGCATTCGATCCCTAATATTTAGTTAATATATTAGTAGTGGCGTCATCTAGCGTAAGATGCAAATTCTGGCTGAGCATTAAACATTTTAATATTAAGTTGCAAATTACAGATTTCTATAAGAGTAACAAGTGTCCAGAATTTTGAAACTATAGTTAATAGGGGGAACGGCGGATGGGGTATTAACAGACAGTGACAATGAAGTTGATGTTAGGGAATATTCCGAATCATGTGTTAACATGGTGGCTCTTTCATTATGGGACGATCCCTTATCTCGGAAGTTATAAGGGGTAGCAAAAAAAAATTAAATACAAAAGTTGTTTGAAGTAATCCGAAGTTTTATTTTATGTATGTTTCATATCTACAGGGTGTCTAGTTTTTCGTGGACAGGTACCAATTTTCTTATTTCAAATAGGACACCCTGTATATTGTGCCATTTTTGGATTTCTTATAAAATTCTAGATATAATTTATGTATATCGTTCTATACCTAAACCTATCCGTTTTTGACATATCTTATGTTTTATGTCAAAAATGACGTTTGCAGCCTCAACTTAAATGTGGATTTCTCCTGCTTAAGATCGTTTTTAAAATAATCAAGACTTATATTCCAGTAGAATGGGTTCTACTTTAGTAGACTATGTCAATATTTTTGTAATTAACAAATACAGGGTAGTCAAAAACTAGTGTTTAAAAAGTAAATGAGAAAATCGTTAAAACTAATTTTTTTCAAATGGAAAACTCATAATTTTATAAGTTTATTTCATTAAGCGTTAAATTGAGGGTGACTTTGTTAAAAAATGTCTATTTCAAAAATTTTTGGTTTTCGAAATATTGACAATTTAACATTTTTCTATTGACAAAAAGCTATATTTACAAATTTTAAAGTTTGCTATTATTAGTCATGACGGCCAGGCTGAAATAAAACACAATCGAGAACTATCATTATTTTCGCTTTGAAATCAATCTATTGGTTTTATTCCACATAATTGTTATTATTTTGTTGTTACTGTTATTTTTATTTATTTTTATTAATATACCTACGTTCTAAAATTTTTTAATGTATATCCAGAAGAAAGAGCCGATATCCTGAAGTGGTATTTATCTAGAAATAAAAGTGTATTTGTTAATTACGAAAATATTGACATAAGACATGGCCTGGCTACATGGATGTCAGATCCTCATAATGAAAAAGCGGGACAGGGTTGCTAACGCGATATTACGACTGGCGACCAACAACATCCACAATAAAACTTACCACAAAAAAAAAATGGTCTTCTGATGGTCAAAAAATAAGTTTTTATGGCTAGAAATTAGATGAGTTGTATGTATTTTAAAATTAAAGCTGTGTTAAGAAATTTAATTTAATAGGTATAGCAGTATTGAATAGCTGGCAAAAAACTGTTGAAAGCAATAATTGTTCTTATTTTTTATTTAATTTTTATTGTCTGTATAAACCACCTGCGAATCCTTATCTCTTACTTTATTTCCTGTGTAAACCCACCTCAACAACTTTTATTTAGAAAATTATAATACTCTGGGTCTAAAATGTATCGATATTTCCAGTATCGATTCTTTTAAATACGACTTTCTGTTGTATCGATACTTTATTCATCAATCCGGATCGTTTCGAAATATCGATACTTACGAGCGGATCATGCATCCCTTGGTTAAGTTAGGTAAGCCTCCCTTTTGAGTTTTATGTACGTAGGCTGCCTAATATATTCTTTTGAAAATCCTTTTCGATTGACAAAACAACATTTCCCGTCATTTTAAGGGCAAGAAAGGAAAATATTTTAAATTTCATCAGATACAAAGATAGGGCCCTGAGGATGCCTACCACTGGATACAAATGGATTAAACAAATTGTTTAAACCAGCCCAGTGAAGTGGAGTTTCTTTAAACCCCTTGTAAAATTGCGTACTTGTATGTAGTCTCATGACAACTACGACTCAAGATTGAGCTAAAACACTGCCTTTATTATACTCTGATCTTGATTCTTTAAAAGTGGTAGACAGTTAACAATTCTGGATTAGTACACAAGATTTCGAATAGTGTTTTACTCTAGTCTTTAGCAAGGCTAAACGGTTTGCGATTGATGACTAGAGATAAGTACCTACTACTCGAAACGTTGTTAGGAATCAGTAACAATGAATGACAGTGGTTAAAGTTTTTCTGAACCCGTTTTCAGTGCTTGATTAAATTCCTGCTCTAGACTTTCCTACGATCACGCTTCGAACATTGAACTAGATCATTGTTCAAAGTCTACAAGCATATATTGATGAGAGGGAATACAGATTGTTTGTTATAAACGTAGTATAAAACAAAATGAAGTGGTTCTACAAAAAAAAAATACCGGAATGTATCTAACAGCGCTTGCGTAAGAACAGAAATGACATTCACATACATTGATAATATATTTTGCAATTAACAATGATCGAAAAAAATTAAATCGTTTTTGGTAGACATATTTGGGTAGACGTATTAGGTACTCAAAAGTTCTGCAAGCGAAATCCCGATTTCCATCCATTTTAGGGTTTTTGATACATTATGTTTGACCCAAAGAACTTAACGGCTATGAAACTAACCTAAATTTAAAAGAAGCCTGCTATCCATCCAGTGAATGCTAATTACAAAATCCGTACGTTCATTCTATATTCTTATACCTAATATTATAGTTTTGGTTTCGTTCATGGACCGAAAACTGTAAGTAACGTGAAAACAGTGTTATTTAGGAACTAGTAATATATTTTTTTTGAAAAAACCTTCTATTGGTAAGAAGTAAGTTTTGTATCCATGAATTTTGAATATTGCTTCAGAGACAACGAAGATGAGACGAGCAGCTAAGCTGAAAAAATTGTGCGATATATCTACCTCTTTTCATTTCGCATAATTTACTGTATCTTCGTCCTTGTCTCTCATCGTGGGAAGGTAACAGCACTATTGCCAAACTGTGTCTTTTTTCTTTAAAGTTTATTTTTTATCCCCGTCTTGCTCACTTATGTTTGTGCGACAGGAGAACTGTCATTTAACTATCATTTAACGAAATAGTTTAACTTGACAATACTAATGTCCTTTGGGCGTCGCTCCGTTTCCCGTTTGGATATTTGAAAATGGCCGTCTTGCTCCTTCTTTTGATTGTGTTGTTTTATATTTCGTAATGTGTTTTATTCAGTTTTCCCTGGACTATTTTATTCGACTTTGTGTAGTATTAGTGTCTATATTACAAAAGTTTATGCTTATTTATAGATAAAAAAAGATAATAGTGAAATAAGCCATGAACTGTAGATATTTACAATTTTTTTAATAGGCTAAATATTTTATATGTACAGGGTCTTCCAGGAAAAATGGTATTTTTTTGACTTCAATTTTTCAAGAAATTCAAAATAGCCAATCGATGTATTTTAGATCGGAGAATTCGATAATTCAGTTTTCATAGAAATATATCCGTAAAAATAATTATAAGGATTAAAAACCTATTTGAAGAAACTAAATCATTACATAACAAAAAACAATAGTTAATATTAACCAAAAAGTAATAAAACATAATAACTAATAATTTAAATGCTCAATGTGTACTCCATTATTCTCGAAGCAACATTGGTATTTTCTTTGTAGCCTTTGCAAACTTGAGGTTATAATTTCATTTTCTTGATTAGGTGTATTAATTTCGTTCCCAATTTTTTCCATTATTTCATCAATATTTGCGTTTCACCTTTAGTATGCCACGTTCTTAAGATGCCCACCAAAGAAAGTTATCCAAATATAAGCCAAAATTACACTGATTTTGAAGCAAGGTTATCACTTGCTTCACCTTCATTTCATATGAATATATTCAATTGAATAGGTAGAAAAATAATTTCCGTTTTTTTGTTTGACTGGCGTCTTAAGACAGCTTTTTAAAAACTAAGACAAGAATGTGAAAGTTACTTTGCTGTAGGTCCAACCGTTCAGATGCTATGACGGCTCAAAGAAGCAAAAATGTCAATTTTCAAACATCAATAAATCAAAAACAGTTGAAGATAGACATATAGTACCATAGAATCCAAAAATACATTAATATACAGGGTGTTCTGTTTAAAAAACGCAACATTGGCGTAAGTCTTTTGTTTCTCATTCAATTGTTGTTGTATTACGATTTTCAAATTCTCCGAGCTAAAATATATCGATTGGCTATTTTGAACTTCTTGAGAAATACTGGGGAAGTCAAAAAAAGTCCGTTTTTTCTTTTCAATGGAAGACCCTGTACCTAAAGCCGTTTTTTTAAATCCCTGACATTATTGATATTGATACCGTACTCACAAAGTGAAATAATCTGCCATGATATAATTATATTTCTGTTTTTCAATTGATGCATGGAAGAATTTGATTAAATGATTTGACATGGGTATGATTTTCCACTAATATATATTTTCTCTGGGTGTATCTTTTCCATTTCAATTTACAAGTAGGTCAGATGACATTGTCAACCCTTAACCTACAATTTTGGCGCATGTCAGATATTTAAAAAACGACTTTATTATATTTTACCGGAAAATGTTCAAATTTTCAGCAATAAAGTGCCTAGCACTGCAACTTACTGTCTGTAATCTGCGATTTCCCAATGAATCCTATTTAAAAATACGCGTTTGTTTTATTGAATTAAGTATCGAAATTTTAGAACACAGAAAAGAAATGCCTTTTGAATTTCGCGGGGAAACGGCAGCGTCAATATATGGCGCCATCTGCTTTCACTTTCCGTGGAGCTAGAGTGAAAACGCGAAGTAGCTGTCTCTCTCTCTCTCGGATGATTTATTTACATTGACTTGCGCGTCTCAACTTTATTATCTCTGGTCACTTCTTCTTACTGGCATTGCAGGATATGCAGGTTATACAGAAAATACAAACAAACCATTAGATTGTTACATGGCTGCCGAATATTTCATGTATTTAGAATAGATGAAGGTGTTTGCATAATAACTGCCTCTTCCCTCATAATTATAAATCTCAGTTTTCCAGATATGATTCCCCACTTTTTAAACTTTAATGCGTATTCGATGCTTATATATGTATATACACATGTGTGGCTTGCACATGCGCATAATGCAAACGTCCAGTATTTTTTTTACAGATGCCTCACGTTTGGGTCATAACTGTTCGTATCCCCACTCATAATTATACGCCTACAAGTTACAACTATTACTGTTCTGAATCGAATCCATAGGAACTGTCAGCCACTGTCACAACGTCTGGTAGTCGTGCAGAATGCCGCCCGGGGTTTGATACAATGGTTGCCCCATTCCTGTGGCGGTGAGCGTGGGGTAAGCGTTCAGCTGCGGGGGGACCATCCCCGAGGGGTTGTAGGCAGTCATTTTGTGTCCCTCGGATTCACTCTCCGAGCCGCTGGTGTCCATGTGAGGTTTGTCCGAGATCGACTGGCTGCTAGAAATAATAAAATATGTATTAGTTAACTAGGTCTGCTGCGTCTTTAAATTATAAATTTACACCCTCCTTAAAATATCTAAAGTGCTGGAACTCTTTAACGCATAATGGAGATTTTTGGGCTATTTTTAAACTTAAACATCCCTTAAAAATGTAAACGATATAAGTGCAATTTTCGACATTTTATGGTTTATAAGTGCTTTGATTTAGCGATCCTAATTCATAAATTCAAAAACCCTTTAAATTAGTTTATAGTTTTGACCACAGTCAATAAATATCACAAAAAATCGTTTTTCAAAAATAAGAGAGACATGAAATTTGAAAAAAAATTGCACTGTGTTGTTCACCACGAACTGTGGTCAAAAGTAAAAACTAATTTGAAGGGTTTTTGAATATTTGTCGTAGTATTGTAAACATTAAAATGTTACTAAAAATCAATTTATTTGGATATCAGCAACCTGTATCTGCATCACACTTAAACCCAGTAAAAATAAATAATAAAACCCATGTCGTTATTTTAATTGAATGTTCCAAAAACTTCCTTTGCATCTTAGAAACAACTCAGTTCTCCGCTTCAGTTGACAAGGTAGCTAGCTACTAATAAAATGTTTAAAAAATCATTTTGAAAGAATTACTTATGCATTTACTTGACTTCAAATTATGCACAAAAACCCAAGGATTAATTGGTAAAATTGTGCAACGAACCTAATACGACGGAACAAAATGGCGACGTACTAAAATCTCTAGGAAACTAATGTGAAAAATCTACTTATTCCCGACAATTTGAAATGAAATTAAGCACCCACATCAGCTATGCCTAGTAAAAAGTCAATGTATAAAAATTACTATTCAAAATTTGCACAAAAACCCAAGGATAAACTGGTAAAAATTTGGTACGAATTCAATATGGCATAACAAAATGGCGGCCCAATAAATATAAAATAAAAATCAATGTAAAAAACTATTTATTCAAAATTTAAAATAAGTATATTGCCCAAGAATCAAGAGGGACATAGAGAGAACCTGGTAAAATATAGGTATTAAATCAATATGGCTGAACACAATGGCGGCCTAACGAAGCAACGGAACGCACTTCATTACGGCCCATAAATTTCGTGTTACATGACACTTAAAAAAAGATAAGTTTTTCCAAGTCTTTAATGGTGGATTTGACATCCAAAACCAACGGTGGTAATTATATTGACACTCAGAGACAGTTGCTGTCACACCATTCATTAACCCTGCAGTGATTCACCGAAATAGTGGTAAGCAGCGACTGTTTATCACTATTGTGCTATTGTTCACATAGAGTGTGAATTCTCCATGGACGTTAAGAAAAGCCAGATCTTTGGTATGCAGAAGAAATAGAAAATGTTCAAGTACAGAGCCTTGTGGTACACCAGATGCTATCTTCTCCGCAACTCGAACAGTTCCAATACAGACTGCTTACTAATGTTCTTCTAGATATGACTTAAACCATTCCAGCGATGTTTTCCTAAAGTCGTACTTTTCAAGCTTAAGCAGCAGTATCGGTGGATCATGTAGTCAAAGGCCTTGGATAAGTCACATAATACTGCTGCTGTAGCATAACCGATGCTAAGAACCTGGTAAAGTTTTTCCAAAAATAGAAATATGGTATCACCCATACTCTTGTTGGCAACTGTGTTCCACGGTGCTTTAGGAAGGATAGCATTCTAGTTTTAGTGAGCCTTTTGGCAATTTTGGAGCGGGTGGGGATATAGGCCTAGGATGGAAAGATATCCAATACCATTTCTATTAATTGGAATCACTCGCGTTAACTTGAGACAAGAGGGGAAAATAAAATATGTATGAAGTGTGTTCACAAGGTGTTTATATTCTAAAACGAATGTTAATTTAGATGTCTTAAAACTCATAGTAATAATATATTTTTTCAGTGGATTTATAAGGTGCATATTTCTTAAGATGTATTTTTTATCAGGAAATCTTAAAACCAATAATTGATAATAATCTTTGAGATTTAATAGAATTATCAAGGAAGGAAAAATGGTATTTATGTAGAAGTTCATAAAGTTAAATTAAGAAGAAAAACACATATGAGTTACGTAGTTTTAGGGTAAATGTCTTGTAGATATCTTAAACACAATTTTACTTCCCTCGTTAAAGGGAAGTATTGTAATCGTGAAAATATCACTCTCCGAGATTTTTTCAGATCTTCACGTTTCAGGGTCCTTAGATGACGAGTCTGCCTGTCTGGCTGGCTGTTCGCGGCGTATATAAAAAACCACTTACCCGATTGACTCCAAATTTTCGTCAAAAATTAAAGGTTCTTTGGGGATGACTTGGTAATATTTTGATGATTATATTTCGATAAAAATCCAATATGACGAAACAAAATGGAGGCCTAGCGAAATGTTAAAAAATTATTATTAGAAAACTTCATCCAATTTATCTCAAATTTTGCAGAAACATTAAATATTATGTTGGAATCAATTGGTAACGTTTTAGTACGAATCCAAGATGGCGGAATAAAATGGCGGCTTAATAAAATATTTAAAAATTCAGCCTGAACAAACTGCTTAATGGTTTAATTTCAAATTGAGTGCCATAACTAATTTTGACATAGGGATCAACTAGTAAAATAGTGCTACTAATTCAAGATGGCCGAACAAAATGGCGGCCAAATAAAATGTTTGAAATCGTGAAAAAATCACTCTCTCTGGTTTTATATCTTTACGTTTTATCGTCCTATCAATTCCATCGGCCCGTCTGTCAGCCTGTGGCCATGTGGGGATGACCTAGTAATATTTTGGTAAAAATCGAATACGGCGGAACAATGGTAAAAAAAATTTTTAGAGCGGGGTATTATTTGGGGTTGATCCATTTAAAAAAAAACAAGTATTTTTTAAATTGTCAACGTTTCACAACATAATTTTTGCATCCTCAAGATACCTATATAGATCCTATATCCTGCATGAAACCCATATTTTCAGTCTTTACTTGATTTCTAAATGGTTTTCGTTAACGATCTTCTTGTTGTTAGAGTGGTGTATCATTTGGGGTTAGGAAATATCTGCGGACGAACGGAGTAGGTAAAGACTGATAATATGGGTTTCAATTTAAGATGGCGAAACAAGATGGCGGAAAATAAATTTTTTAAAAAATCAACAAAAAAAATCTTGTTCAATTGACAGTAAGTTTTGCAGAAAAATTAAATTGGTCACTATTCCTAATAAATGGAAAAAAATCACTAACGAGGGAAAAGGAAATTTACCGATTTTTTTAAGTAAATATTGATTTGATAAAACCATAGGATTTTATGAACGCCATCATAAAACTACTAGATTAAGCAACGATAGGTCATTTCTGAATAACTCTGTATATTCTCTTTTGCATATTTATAAAAATTTGAAAAGAAAAAAATATAATATGTATATTCAAAATTTTATCTTCCTTGAAAAGAGAAACGTAAGTCGTCCTCATTGGGGTTTTGCGATAATGGACAGGAAACAATACGTCGAGCCATCCATCCCCTGTCGTTGCCCTCTGGGGTGTCTAATAAAACTTGCGGGGTTTCCACACACAGGTAATTTGATCCGGGAACGCGCATCGCCTGTTTGCTTTTTCACTACCGATTAGCTCAATTAAGGTTGATCATTCTGTGGGAAAGTCGTTGTTTCTTTGCCCGATATACCTATTATAGATACATATTCTAATTCATTAAAAGACATAGCTTCTGATAAACAAATTTACGAAAGGAGACAGGGTGTCCCATTTTCGTACGTTTTGCGGGGAGTCTCGCTTATGTGTATTAAGAGAAGGCCATTTTCAGCCCTCATTTCCCTCCCTCTAAAATTTGATAATTTTAAATTGATTAACGCGTACTAGCAAAACTACCTGCGGCCTCCCTTATTTCAAGCAGGTAAAGTTCACTGACTCTTCATCTTCTTGCCATTTTTACACTTTTTTTTATCTCAAACGTAATAAAATCTTACTTAACCTGACATATTTGTTGAATCGGCAGTTGTTTACGCCATATCATTATCTTTATAAAGCCATTGGCCATAGAAACGTTAAAAACCTGCCAACTTAACAATGATTATTGATTTGACCAAAAAACAAAATCCGATTATCAAAAAGAAACAAAAGATAATTAATAAATAATTATATATATATTTATAATTTTATAATTCCTAAAAGGCCAATGACTGTCCTGTTTTTAAATAAGTCAAAACACTCAAAAATAAGGTTTAATTTATATGTATTTAATATATTATTTCTACTCCAGATACGGTAAGTACTACTTTGTGACATTGACTTAGGGGAGCTAAATACGTTTTATCTCCCCAGGGAGGGAAGTAAGTATTCCATAGGAATTATTACTTCCCTAGAGAGGTACGTACGTCTCCAGGCAGGAAAGTAAATACTTATTTCTCTAGAGAGGTAAGTAAATTGATTGACAAAATTTGACACTGACAAAGTGATTCTCCAGGTCTACGATACAAACAATTTTTTCGAAGAATTGGAGATCTGGAGTGGAGAACATATAATACACAACTCGGAAGGTAAGACTCTTGAACGCCCTCGAGGGTAAGTGTTACCTACCTCCCTTGTTGTGTAAGTAACTATTACTCAGTCGTATGAACTACAATACCCTCTTAAGAAATAATAGTTCTTGGCACTTTCCGACGTTTCGCCTTCGATCGCACAAGGCATCTTCGAGGATCTTTATTTCACGAGATCAGAACACTGATCTTTGCTCTTCTTGTAATTTTCATCCTCATGAGCATGGTGTCGTATTTAGGGGAAGGGGCAAATGTCCCCGGCAGAGTTGATAATCGAAGCAAAATGTTTGAAAGCAAACTGTTTTATAACAAAATTTCCACGATTTTATTCTCTCATAAATATTGATAATTTTTTTTTACTAAGAAATATTTGCTCCCCCAGGAAGACATTTTAAATACGCCATTGCCTGAGCAATAATAAACATTAGCTGCTCGTTAAATAACATAAACTCAAACTCAAATATACTTTATTGTTAAAAGAAAATATATATATATAAAAATAAAAATATATATATATATATATATATATATATATATATATATATATATATAAAATATATGAATAATAAAAGAACGAATTATATGGTCTACTCACAAACTATCATGGCAAAATTCTTGCAAGTTACATATGCTTTTACCTTCCAATATATTTATATACATATATATATATATATATATATATATATATATATATATATATATATATATATATATATATATATATAGTATATATATGCTTTCTTGGGATTAGATTCGTGGATTGAAACAAAAAAAACTTTAATTGACGTTTCGCCTGTCCATTTCAGGCTTTTTCAAAATATTTATTTCAGCACATCTAAACATTAAATACAGAAAGTGTATATATGCAAGTTAAAAAATAAAAACAATTAGGTATAACGGCACGCATTAAAATTATTAAAACATTTAGTTGAAATAGTACAGTACATACTTTGAGAAAGATGTTATTTTGCCTTGCTTGGCGGTATGGAGGTAAGTGATACACTGGTTAAAGAATTCTATTGTTTTTTTTTATATATATCATTTAGTTTTTTTGATTATATTTACATTTTAGACACTATTGGTGGATACGGGTTGTTTTAAAAGTATTTGTGTGAGTCTGACAGTATACAGTATGTATTTATGATTGTTGCAAATAGTTTATAACAGTTGAATTAAAAATATATCTGGCTGAGATTGTCAATGTCTTTCGATTTAACAATTTTCATCCAAAATTGCAGTTTACTTCCGAAATAGAAAATGATGGCGCTATAAACTTTTTGTATTTAACATGAATAAGAGACCACAAAACAAATGGCATTAAAACTAAGTGCTACACCAAAAAAACCCGCTACCTTAATTATAATTCCAGTCACCCTAAATGTCAAAAAAACTCCGTGATGATAGGGTTAGTTGATCGTGCATTAACACTAACATCACCTATATACCGAGTTGACATTCTAAATAGAGTTAAAAACACTCTCTTAAAAAATCATTTCCCATTAAAAGCCAACGAACGAATTATAAAGCGAAGAACCCATAAATTATACAATGGCACAAAACATATTGTAAATAATCGTGACAACAATAAAACAACTACATACATATCTTTGCCATACACTGAAGTTCTTTCTGAAAAGATTAAACACATTCTCGGTAAACACGATATAACGGTATGCCACAAATCTAACAATACCTACCCTTAAATTTTTATATACACCACTAAAAAGTCAGACACCAATTAAAAAACAATCAAACGTAGGTTACAGCATTCCCTGCCTAAACTGCCCCAAATAATATATAGCCGTGACCACACAATACCTATCAAATAGAATAAATGGGCATAAATATACAAAAAATGCTTCCACAGCAGTACATAAACACCAAAGAGATATGAAACATGAATTTGATTTTTCGGGTACAACGGTCTTATCAAAAGAACAACATTACCATAAACTAACATTCAAAGAAATGGTCGAGATAAAAAAAGAAAAAATACAGTAAACGATCGGAAAGACATTGACAATATCAGTTTTCTTTAACCAGTGTATCACTTACCTCCACACTGCCAAGCAAGGCAAAATAACATCTTTCTCAAGGTATGTACAGGGTGTCCCATTTTCGTAGGTTTTACGGGGTTTCCAGCTTATGAGTAGAGATAGAGAGATGCGGTTTTCGCGACACCATGCTACTCTTCGATGAAACTAAAGAGGCCGCAAACAGATTTGCCCTAACCATTTTAGTTTCCGTGCTACAGGGTGATTTTGAAAATTTGTCATTTTCGGACACCCCCTGTAACTCAGCTATCGTAAAATATATTTAAAATGTTTCAACTGGTATTTATAGATTTTTTCACGTAGAATTCAGTGGCGTACTCAGATTTTTGCTGAGAGTCATAGTTTTTGACATATTGGCATAACCTACTATTTTTTAAATGGGAGACCCTATATATTATTTTTTCATCTTATTCTTCGTGTCGAGAGCTTTTCAAAAACATACCATAAGTCATATTTATTTTCATAAATAACATGAAAAAATGCATTTTTCTTTAAACGGGTTTATGGCATAGCAGATCAATCGAAATAAGAGAAGGTGGCTGTGGTAGCCATGGCAACGCCAACAAAAATATGATCAGGCAGCCATTACTGCTGTCATTTTTGGCATTATTGCGTTTAAATTTTTCTTGACGTCTATTATAATTATTGTTTTTAATATGGCTCAGAATCAAAAATTTGAATATTTTGAGAAATATGATATGAACGCGTGTTTTATATTGTCTAATGAAGATGCAGATCAGGCGGCAGAGCTTTATCTGAACAGGTTAGTTCTTTTTTATCTTCCTGCATTTTGACTTTATTGGTTCGCTTTATTTTATCTTAGATATCCCGAGAGAAGACAACCAGAAAAAAGAATTTTTCAAAAAATTAAAAATAATCTTTGCCAATATGGATCTTTTAACAAGCCTCGATCGCGAACTTACAATAAAGACAACGAAGAATCTGAGGTCAACGTTTTAGCCCTCGTTCAGACAGCTCCTGAAACATCTTGCAGGAAAATAGACGAAGAGGCGGGTGTACCGAAAACCAAAGTGCAGAAAATTTTGAAAAAGCACAAATTCAAACCCTATAAATACAAACTTGTGCATCATCTGCATCCTGGTGATGCAGAGCGCAGATTGGAGTTCTGCAATTGGTTTATAAATATGAAGGCAGAAGATATCGATTTTGAAAAAACGATTATTTGGTCAGACGAGGCACATTTTACTAGTTCAGGGATTTTAAATAGACACAACACGCGATTTTGGAGTCAAGAAAACAACCATGTTATTTTTCCTAGGGAGCGTCAGGGCAGATTTGGATTCAATGTCTCCTGTTTTATTTTCAACCGAAAAATAGTTTACCAAATATATGAAAAAAATCTGAATTCGATTGGTTACGTGCGAATCCTAGAAGACGCATTAGGAATTTTGGGATGATGTTCCCTTGGCTCAACTAAATAGGATTTATTTCCAGCAAGACGGAGCTCCAGCCCACAATGCCAGAATAAGTCAAAACTGGCTTAACGACCATTTTCCTGGAAGATGGATAGGAACACACGGACCTGTTCGATGGCCACCACGATCCCCTGACCTCTCAGTTTTAGATTTCTTTTTGTGGGGTTATTTAGAAAACAAGGTTTATGTAAGGCGATACGAAAACTTAGAACAACTAAGAATGGCCACCGAAAACGCTTTTGCAGAGTTACAAAGACAGTCATTTACTATTACTATTTCAATTAAATGTTTTAATAATTTTGATGCGTGCCGTTATACCTAATTGTTTTTATTTTTTAACTTGCATATATACACTTTCTGTATTTAATATTTAGATGTGCAGAAATAAATATTTTGAAAAAGCCTGAAATGGACAGGCGAAACGAAAATCTGAACCGTTGCTAGTAAGAAATTGGTTTAAGATATTTCGAATATTATAATCATTGTTGCTATTGTTAGGGTGTATATTTATTATTATCGCATTAAATAACCTTATTAAGTTTAAAAAATAATTCATTTATTACAATATTCGAAGAACATTACATTTTTAAGCGGCAAACTAATTAGAAACGTATTTCTGAATCAAAACTTATAAGTTTTTGTCTCAATCGAGTACTTAAACTGCGGGACACGAAAGAAAACTGGGCGGTCCTTACAATAAAGGTTCATAGTCTTAAGCAAGCGGAAAAGTAAAATTTGTGTACGCAAATAAATTTTATGTTATTTTATTTGTTGTAATAGTTTACCGCTTCACCTATAACTGGTCCACTTGTAATTGGGATGTGCCTAGAGTCTCCATGCACTTGCCGCTAGAAAGTTCTAGCTATTTCCAGTAGCGCCTATACATTTCGAGCATTTGTTTTCATTTCTATAGAAATGTGTTGCGTTGACTTTGAATTATTATTTCGAAGTAACGATGGCGAGCAAAATCGAACAGAACGCGCTGCATTTAACCCTGGTGTTTCGGTAAGTAGTGTAAGAATAATTCAAAGAGAACGTAATGATCGCTTATGTTCTACTTCACCTTTAAAATTTCCTGGTAAAAAAAGACCCTGATTATCATACAAAGATAAGTAATTCGACCAATAATAGAGGATTTTTATGTAAACTTGGTTTAAAACCTTAAATCGGCTTTTACGATCAAATGGTTTTGTTTGGCGCAAGTGCCAAAATAAACGAAAATTGGTCATTAAGTGACCAAATATTTTTCACTGGCGTGTAAAAATCTATCAATTGTAAGGCAATATAGGCAAGAAGGGCGCAATATTGTGTATCTAGACGAAACCTGGGTAGATAATGAGATGACAGTGAACAAATGCTGGCAAAGTGAAAGTGTTACAGGTGTTGTTCAAGGAATCCGCTCTAGTAGTCGATTTATTATAGTTCATGGTGGTTCAGAAGCCGGATTTGTTCCAGGTGCTGCTTTAGGATCGGGACTAACAACTGGAGACTATCATGGACAGATGAATAGAGAAAATTTTGAAAAGCGGTTGCTCGAGAAGCCTTTACCTAACATTCCTCCCAAATCAGTCGTGGTAATGGATAATGCGTCTTATCATTCCCACGTAGAAGATAAAGTGCCAACTAAATACTCTACAAAAGCTCATATGATATCGATAACGAGCCTAGAGAAAAAAAGAATAAAATTGACGGCCTTTTACGTATCTGCGACCTCAACCCTATATATATTCGAGGGCGCAACACCGGTGAACTTTCAATTAAAGATTTAAATAAAATAACATTAGAAGCGATTGACTCAATATCGGCTGAAAATTGGAATTCGTGTGGTGTGGCATTATAGAAGGCCGAATTATCGGACCCTAATTTTTTGAGCGAGCGCTAACTGGCGACCTCTTCTTAGAGTTTTTGATTAATGAGTTGCCAGTTTTGTTAGATGGTGTGCCACTGGAGATTAGGCAAATCATGTTCTTGTAAATGGACGGTTGTCCAGCGCATTTCTCCATTAACGTTCGGAATCATATCAACGCTACTTTTCAAGAGCGTTGGATAGAAAGCGGAAGCTTATTTCCTTGGCAGGCCAGGTCGATCGACTTGACGTGTCTGGACTTCTATTTACGGGGACGCGAGAAAGACATTGTTTTTCAAACTCCACCAACAACAAGGTTAGATATGCAAAACATAATTCGAAATGCAATTCGACGGCTGCTTGTGGCTGAAATGAAACCGGCAGTTTTCTCCACCCATGAAAGTGGAACAATGTGTGGAACGTAACAGAAGACAATTTGAACAATTAAGGAGGCATCAAGTAATATTTTTTGTTCAAAATCGGTCCTTTTCAGGGCCACAGTAAGCAAAAACATGATCGGTGTCGTATTTAAACCAAAGCTGTTTTGATAGGTTAGAAACCATATATCGAGATGTGGTTTACGCGTGCTTAATAAGGGTTCATTTTGATAATTTTTCATGTAAAAAAAATATCGATATATTTAATTTTTTTTTAGAAAATTGGTAAATTTTCATATATTATCAAAAAAACGCCCTCTAGTGGCAAGATCCCAAATCAAAGACACAAAACGGTGCTTTTTTTATTAAGGATAGTAATTACGCCCCCTAGCGGTCATTTTGAAACTTAAAAATGTTTTCTACAATTAGTGGTTTCTGAGATACAGCCGCTTACCTCGCTTATTTGCACATCCTGTACTAAGTAAGTAGATGGGAATTTATCTACATACATATAAGATTTTTGTAGATACATGTATTATAGAACGCCTTCTTTTAATTCTTTTTCTGTTATTTTTTTGTTGACAAACCAAACTAAACTAAAAACGTATGTTAAACGTGTTCGTTCTAATGAAGATAAATACTGGGAAGCAGATGACAAAATTGAAACGGTTATTGATGATTTAGTTATCGCACTGGGATCTTCAAGTAGTGACGACGAAACCTCATCAGTTTCAGAGGAAGACAACGATTTAGAAGGAATCGAACCATTAGAATCACAGCCGTCAACCTGAAAAATGGCTTAGCTTTTTTTAATATATTTTGTAAAATTGTTCATAAAGTAGCTGTCAATAAACTGCTTCAAAATAATTAATTTTCTGTTCAATACCGGGTGTCAAAAAATATCTAATATTGCAATTAATATTGGAAAAACTACAGAACTCATATTTTTCCAAAATTAACACATCAATGTAGTAGGGGAGCCAGCACTGATTCCAGTGAACAAGATTTATCAAAATTTTAACTTATGCATTTCGACTTTGGGCTATTCGGGTATGCCAAAAGTGATTGTTTGTGTTCGTCTGTCGTATTACTTTGTACAGGGCGTTTCATAATTGCGGGCTAATGTTAAAGGGGGGTGATTCTTGGGCCTTTTTAAGAAAAAAGTTTAATATGAACCTAAAAGTCTTAACTTTGGAGATACAGGGTTTTAAAAACCATTTTTTTTAAATCCTAATTCTGATGCTATTATAGATAAATAACAATATCATCAGAATTGGGATGAAAAAAAATTATTTCTTTTTAAACTTTACCATCCTGTATCTCAAAAGTTAAGACTTTTAGTACATAAAAACATCCCCTTTAACATCAGCACGCAATTAGGAAACGCCCTGTATAATACTTCACAATGACGGCCCTTGTATAAAGTAATATGACAAACGGAGACAGACGGCCACTTTTGGCATACCCGAGTAGCCCAAAGTCGAACTGCATAAATTAAAATTTTGATAAATCTCGTTCAGTGGATCTGATGCTGGCTGCCCTTGTAAATCGTGTATCAATATACTGGGTGGTCCAATAATAGTGGACGTAGGCAGTAGCCCGGGAACTGTTAATGACAGAACTCAAAAAAAATATATTTATAGGTAAATCGATCAAGAAAAATCAAAATTAAATTATTTTAAAATTCGAAAGTTCGTCGTTTTTGCAACACAAAAGCGATATAAGTGCGGTACACGAAAGAAAACAGACAAATATAGATAAAGGTCCATTTTTTAATTATCTGTGCGTATAGTCAAAAAGGAGTACCATATTATTTAAAGAACGACTGGACACCACTGGTTTAAACAGATTTCTTGGCCGACCTTCCTAAACCGATTGATTCCGCCCGGTTTTCTTTCGTGTCCCGCACTTTAGTTGGATATCCATTGGCTTCAATTAATTTCTAACACCTCTTAAGGATGGACTGGATTAGACGTCTACAAGTCTCTAATGGAATACTAGTCCAAGCTTCTCTCATACCCGCGAATACTTCGTCAAAATTTTGGAAAGTTCTTGAACCTATTTTCATTTTAACTATCATCCAAAGATTTTCTATTGGGTTAAGATTTTTCACTACAAGATGGCCATTGTAAAACACTTACATGATTATCCTGAAGCCAGACAGTCACCCTCCTAGCAGAGTGCTTTGGATAATTATCGTGTTGGAATTTCCAAAGTACTGATAAATTTTCTTCTGCATATGGTTGCCTCGCGTTTTCCAGTATGTTAATGTATTCATACTGATCCATAGTACCAGTTATTCTAGAAAGAGGGCCAAGACCATTCCAAGTATCTGTTTCCATTGTTGGACGTTCTAAGGAAGGTGTTTTCTAGCAAATTCCAAACAGCTCCTTTGATTCACTTCAGAAAGGTAGAGCTTCTTCCTTGGTACCCTGCCAAAAAGTTGTGTCCCGTTCAAATTATTACGAAACTTCGAACACTGAATCCCCTTGGATTTCCAACAAAAATTTCTTTCCAAATATTAACTGCTGATTTGTGAATGCCTTAGAAATGCGAACAATTCGACGATCTGTTTCCATACTCGTTTTTCTGGGACGTCGCTTCCTAGAAACAGTTCTACTGGTTCCATGAATCCTAACATGATGAACAGAGTTAAACAACGCCTCTTTGGAGGGATTAACTATTTCTGCAATATTTTGATACGAATAGTCTTTCTTATGAAGATTAATAATGACTTGTCGTTCATTTTCGTTACAACTTTTTCGCGAACCCATATTTGCAGAAATTTCAATGAAGAGTAACATTACATTATTGACAGGAATGGAAGTCAACAACCTACTAAAGCTCTGTGGTAACGATTGTCAATTTTAAAATGAGCCTTCTTGTTAGAAAATATTGATTTTCAATTTTAAAATGGGCCTACTTATTAGAAAATGTTGATTCAGAAATACGTTTCCAATTAGTTTGGCGCTTAAAAATGTAGTGCTCTTCGAATTTTGTAATGAATTAATTAGTTTTTAAACTTAATAAGGTTGTTTAATGTGGTGATAATAGAAGTACATGGTGGCCATTTTATGGTGATACAGTACCTTATCTAGAAAACGGTAATACAAAAGTTGTTTGGATTCAATTAAATTTTTATTTTGTTTCACTTTTGTTTATACATGGTGTTTCGTTTTGACGTGACACATGTCAACTTTCTTAATTTAAATAGGACATCCTATATATTATTACATGTGTCGATTCTACTGTTAATTTGCGAAAGTTTTTATAATAACATCTATATTTGAATTCCTTATTGTAAGTAAATTGAGTTTTTAGATTTTTTTTTCAAAAAACATATTTTAAAAAAAAAATTTTTACCTATAAAACTTTAATGGAACTGACTAATATCCTAAACATACATTACTAAGGGTTCAATTCAACGAGTTTCCTTGCTGGTCTTACCAAGTAATATACAGGGTGTTAAAAATGGAGAGGAAAACAAACGGAACTTTAAATGTAAAAATCTCCTGTTTTTCAAATGGAACACCCTATATTTTTATTTCATCTGATTCAGCGTTCAATTACCTATCTTTACCCATATATATGTCCTATACCTAAAATGAACAGTTTCGATTTTATTAGCCGTTTTCTGATTTATCCCGGAATTTTGCCAGTAAATGAGATCAGAAACTAACAAAATCAAGATAAGCTTAGGAAATAACCTAATGCAATTGTTGACTTAAGTTGACATTTGCTCTGTTTGTCGTTTTTGTCAAATTTTTGCTGCGAAATTTGTTAAAAAATGGCTTTATATAGTTTAGATGAACGTTTGAAATTATACAACTGTTTCATAAAAAATAATAAAAGTCCAGGTTTAGCCCTTAGAGAATATTCGAGGGAATATCCTAATAATCGAGTTCCCTCCAGGACTATATTTTTTCGAAATGTGCGTGATTTGGAAAATGGTGTCCTTAAAAAAATCGTCCCAATTTTGTTCTCACTAAGGAAAAACAACCCAAAGAGATGCTGACAGAGACATTGCAGGTGTCAGTAGAGGAAGTATTCAAAAAACACTGCAGGTGAATGGTTTTCATCCTTATAAATTTCTTCCAACTCAATTATTATCATAATTAGACTTTAATGAAAGATTGGCTTTTTGTTGTGATATTATGGACCGGCAGTTCGAAAATGTGTTTTTTTCAAAAGTGCTTTGGACTGATGAGGCCTCATTTAATACGGCGGGTATTTTTAATCGAAAAAACACTCATTACTGGTCTCAAACTAATAAACATCTAGCAAAAGCAATTAAAAAACAAGGCCGTCAAACCGTAAATGTGTGGTGCGGAATTATTTGCGACCGTATTATCGGACCAATATTTTTTGACAGGTCGTTAAATGGCGAAAGATACTTGGAGCTGCTTAGGAATGAAATCATACCCCTTATCAACGACTTGCCTTTCCTTAATCAACATTTTCCATTGTGGATAGGAAGACATGGTTTAATATCCTGGCCATCACGAAGCCCTGATTTAAGGCCTTTAGACTTCTTTTTGTGGGGTGCACTAAAAAATAAAGTTTATAAAAATAGATCTAATAATAGAAATGAGTTAAAAATAAAAATCAGGGAAGAGATCAATAATTTTAATGCATCTAATTCGGTAAGGAACGCTATTCGAAAAATGGAGGCTATTTACACTTCATGTATCGCCATGGACGATGGCCATATTGAAAATTTTTTATAATCTGTTTTAATCATGTTTAATACTCAGTTAGTTATTAGTTATACCGTGTGGCACAAGATATTTGTTTTGTCTCTCCCTTATTTTCGTAAACATTAAATAATAAGAACATAAATTACATAATATTTCACTTTTATTTGTATTTTCTAACATTATGTATAGTCGCTATCTGTATTAAGGAAATGAGAATAAGGCTTAGTTTACGACATTTTTATTTTATTCCAATTCATCTGTTTACTTATATTAAAAAAAAATAGTCAAATCAGAAAACGGCTAATAAAATCGAAACTGTTCATTTTAGGTATAGGACATATATATATGAGTAATGATAGGTAATTGAACGCTGAATCAGATGAAATAAAAATATACAGGGTGTTTCATTTGAAAAACAGGAGATTTTTACATTTAAAGTTCTGTTTGTTTTTCTCTCCATTTTTAACACCCTGTATATTAATTAGTAAGACCAGCATGGAAACTCGTTGAATTAAACCCTTAGTAACGTATGCTTAGAATATTAGTCACTTCCATCAAAGTTTTATAGATAAAATTTTTTTTTTTTAAAAAAATATATTTTTTAAAAAAAAATTCTACATACTCAATTTACTCAAAAACGATAAAGAACTCAAATATAGATGTTATTATAGAAACTTTCGCAAATTAACAGTAGAATCGAAATATGTAATAATACCTAGGGTATCCCATTTAAATTAAGAAAGTTGACATGTGTCACGTCAAAACGAAACACCCTGTATAAGCAAAAGTGAAATAAAAAAAAAAATTAATTGAATCCAAACAACTTTTGTATTTAACTTTTTGTCGTAACTATTACCGTTTTCTAGATAAGGTACTGTATCACTATAAAATGGCCACCCTGTACACCCTAACAATAGCAACAGTGATTATAATATTTGAAATATCTTAAACCAATTTCTTACTAGCAAGGGTTCAGATTTTCGTGAGGTATCGTTTTCAATTAGTTTGCCGTCACTATATATATATATATATATATATATATATATATATATATATATATATATATATATATATATATATATAAAAACGCACTAAAAGTTTTTTTAACTGCGCAAATTGAGATCCTCTGGCACGGTATCATATTATGTGTGTGTGTATATCGTTTAAAATAGAAAGCTGGCGATCTATTCTCAGATTCCAGGTCCACTATCGTCATTCGATACCTCTGGACTAGAAATAGCAATCCGAACGCCACTAAAACACGGTTTAGTTTTATTTAAAACAAATACTGAACTGTTTTTAGAAAACAGGTCGTACAAGCGTTTCAATCACTGGATAATTTACGTTTTGTTAACGAAGAAGCAAGGAAATAATTTCGAAAAATCGGTAACTCCGCTTCAACTGGAACTTCTTTTATTATAAATCCTTCCTTTCATTTGGGAAAATTAAGATAATTAAAATGGTTCCGCACATAGTTCTACAGGGTGACTCAGAATTAAATGCTGAAAATGATCTGTTCCTCTGATTAATTTTGATGTATAAAAGTTATGTCAAAAAATACTTATTTTCCAAGAGAGAGTGGCAAAATTTAAGTTTTTTTAATATACATTTTTTTACATAAAAAAGTAGCATATGCAACAGTCTGCAAGACCTATTTTAAACCCCGAAATTTTCTTGTATGTCGCCTCTGAACTTATTTGGTAGATGCATCCAATTTTCCATTCCATTAAAAAACTTCTTTGCCTTTGGTAGTTAGTTATCTTGCAAACCCACCTAACAGAATAGGTTGTTTATATATATATATATATATATATATATATATATATATATATATATATATATATATATATAGCAAGCAAGGGAAGCAGTGCTTCCCCAAAAAAAATTACAAAACATCTTCTAAAATGTAATTTTTGAAATAGGAAACCATTAATTTAGGTTATATTAAAAATGCTAAAATATTATCTTAATTATCAAGCCCATAATAAATGCGGCCTTGACTCCGACCCAGCCACAATAGAATATCGAATAGAACCTATGCGGGCCGCTAGCTTCTCTGCAGCCAAGTCCTGTATGCTTGATTTCCTGTGAATCGAGGCAGAGGTTATTGAACTTTCCAACGGCTGTTTGCAATTTTTGCATTTCAGTCGCGTGCTTTAAGTGGTGGCGGAAGCTATCGTTGGAGTAGGTTCTTTGTTTGAACGGCTATCCGTGTGTTGTGTGATACGTACGTCGCGTCGTGCATGGTGCGATATGGAAGACAATAATACGGACGTGATATGCAAATACCGTCAACTTCGGCTGTCTGTAATAAAGTTGAAAATGTTGGAGAATTTAGTAAGAAGAGTGTGTGTGAATGTGTGGTGTGTTTTAATAATAAAGGGATTTTCAACATTAAACTTCGCTGATAAGCTTCAAATAAAATTAGCCCAAAGGAAGGGCAAAACCGCCTATGAAAATTTTAACCACAAAAGTAAAAAACTGTATTAGACATTTTTATCCGGAAAAACAATACGAACAATTTGAATGGCTAACAGGGTGTGAAAATATATGTAAATTATTTTGTTGGCCATGTTTACTTTTTAAAAATGAAATTTAATTTCATTTTCAAAAAGTACATTTAACAATTTCCATAAAGCTGTAAAAAGACACATTATGTCCAAAGCGCATTTATAGGCCGTCATAAAAGAAAAAGTCTTCAGAATTGAATACGCCCTTAATAAACAGTTGGAAATTAGTCACCGTCGCTAGTCGATAAAAATAGGCAAATATTAAAAAGACTTATCGATGTTGTTTGTTTGCTCGGACAGCACGAATTGCGATTTAGAGGTCATGTCGAAACAAGGGTTTCTTCAAATAGAAGAAATTTTCAAGATTTACTTAGTTTAATGGCTAAATATGATGACTGTTTAAAAATCACTTACAGCAGTCTAGCGTTTTTCGCGGAACGTCGAATCGAATCCAGAATGATTTAATTTCCGCTGTTGCAACCACAATTCTAAAAAGAATTAAGCAGGAGATTGGCGAGACGCGGTTCATTGCTATTGTTCTGGACGAAACAACTGATATCACTAATGTTAGCCAATTATCTATAGTAATACGCTACGTTAAAACAGACGGAAGTATTCAAGAGCGATTTTTAGGTTTTAAGAATGTGTCCAAAAATCGTGCAGCAGATGCATTATATACCGTAGTTTATAACGTTGCTAAAGAAATTAATGGAGAGAAAAAATTAGTTGCTCAAAGCTATGATGGAGCTGCAGTGATGGCAGGAGAATTAGGGGATCTGCAAGCTAAAGTTCGAGAAACTTCCCCAAGTGCTGTGTTTGTCCATTGTTTTGCTCATAAATTAAATTTAGTTTTATCCCAATCATATTAAAGAGTGAAAAGTATTTTTCGTTACTTTAAGTGGCATGGCTGCTTTTTTTTCCAAGTCAACAAAACGTACGTACACAAGCTTTGGACTCCATTGTCCACAAACGATTGCCCAAAGTAGCTCCTACTAGGTGGAACTATAATGGAAGACTTGTGTTAAAAGTATCTGAAAATCGTGAATCACTGATTGAACTATTTGAGAATATAATAGAAAATAATGAAACGTGAGACCCAGAAGCAATAAATAGTTCGAGGGGTTTTTGGACTGTTTGAAACGAGATTTTAATTTTAATTATTTGTTGAACATATTTTCAGAAATATTTCCATTCTCGGACAATGTTTTTAATATATTACAAACTAAAATAAGAGATATTGCTTTATGCCTAAAAAAAGTGGATGATTTTAAGTCCATGTTAAGCCAAAAAAGAGATGACTTTGACCTATTTTGGGAGAAAACGATGACGTTAAATGTAGAGCCACAAGCCAAGCGTCTTCGAACAGACAAGGTGGGAGATGTTCAAACATCATACAGACCTCTTTTATAAAATAATCGATCAAATTCAGCAACAAATAAACTATAGACTTAAGGGTTTAAATGATTTTAAATTCCTCGAGCTCTGCAATTTTGATGCATTTAAAAGAAAGAAGATGCGTTTAAATCTCTTCTTCTTCATTATGGCCAGTTCTTCGACCGAGTGTTACTGCGATCTGAACTAAAAGTGATTTACGAAACTGATGACATTAGCGCAAAAAATAACGCTAAGGAACTATTGCAATTTTAAAAAGACAAGGAGCTGGAAGATGCCTACACCGAAGTGTCGAAATTGTGTGAATTAGTATTGACAATACCTGTCACAAGTTCATCAGTAGAACGCAATTTTTTAACACTTAAACGTATACAAAATTTCGTGACAAATTCAACGGGGCAACAGCATTCAACTTCTCCAAAATATGTCGGAGCATCGACGTTTTTATGATGACGTCATTGATGAATTTGCAAAAAATGATCGAAGAATCGAATTACATTACAAACGGATAAGTTTCTAAAAATTGCTTCCCTTTCTTAAAATTTCACCGCACGCCTTTGATATATATATATATATATATATATATATATATATATATATATATATATTTCCCGAACAACAAACAACAAAAAATATGAACCGGTAAAGCAACGAGTAGTCTTAACATATTTAAAAGGCACAACAGACAGAATCGGAAGAATTCTGAGGAAACACAACATACAAACAATACACAAGCCACTAACAACTATAGGTAAACTACTACTACTGGGAAACCCAAAAGACAAAATCAAACTGGAAAACCACGGAGTGTACAGTATTCCGTGCCAGGACTGTGAAAAGTTGTACGTAGGGCAAACTAACAGGCGAATATCAGCAAGAGTGGAAGAGCATAAACTCAGCATCAGAAATAAACAAACAACCTCAGCTTTATTCCTACATCATCAGGAAACCGGCCATAAAATAAATTTCGATGGGTGTAGGGAGATTGCCAATATAGAACATTATAAGACCAGAATAATCCGAGAAGCCATAGAAATTGAAAAGCAAGGTGATTTAAATAAAAGGGACGAATCATTAAAACTACCAACAGTATGGAAGACAATAATAGACAAATCTAAAATCGCAAAAACTCAAGCGCAATTAGCGCAACAACAACAGCACCATCCGGAAAACATAAATAACGACCAACGCCTGCGCAGATATAACCTTCGGCCCCGAGTGGGTGTATAAAAGGAAGCGTCGCAGTCACCAACACTTCAGTCTCTATTCGGACGCGAGAAAGAAAGCTTCGAAAATGCCAAATGTGATTTTGGCGAAACGTCAGCAAAACTGTTCTTTTCAGAACGACAGTAGTGAACGGATGTATACCCGGAATGAAAACATATATATATATATATATATATATATATATATATATATATATATATATATATATATATATATATATATATATATATATATATATATATATATATATATATATATATATATATATATATATATATATATATATATATATATATATATATATATATATATATATATATATATATATATATATATATATATATATATATATATATATATATATATATATATATATATATATATATATATATATATATATATATATATATATATATATATATATATATATATATATATATATATATATATATATATATATATATATATATATATATATATATATATATATATATATATATATATATATATATATATATATATTATATATATATATATATATATATATATATATATATATATATATATATATATATATATATATATATATATATATATATATATATTTTCTCTGTCGGTCGTATATATATTAGCCAGCGGAGTAGTTGTTTTTGTGATTTCATTTTGTGCCTTTGCCCTACACGGGGCTCGTTAGTCTATGGCGACCTGATGAGCTCTAAAAGGAGCGAATTTGCGAGCGCGATCGTCTTTTGACTAAAATGGATCATTGTGTCTGCTGTGATGTAGAACATGTTCCAAACAAGGATCATTTTCTTGTTATGACGTTGGTGTACGTGGAATGAGAACATACTATCATATGTAAATATATATATATATATATACATATATATATATATATATATATATATATATATATATATATATATATATATATATATATATATATATATATATATATATATATATATATATATATATATATATATATATATATATATATATATATATATATATATATATATATATATATATATATATATATATATATATATATATATATATATATATATATATATATATATATATATATATATACAGTGTGTCCTGAAAAACTCTTAACTCTTAAAAAAGGGAACTTTTTTTTTCATTTTATGAAAAATGTTACTCATAAAAAGTTCTGCTTCCTCCGAAAATATTATTGGAATTATAAAACTTAAAACATATTGTACAGGGTTGCCAAAAACTTCTAAAAATCTAAAACTGCCTGAAGAGAAAACTACCTATAATTTTAGTTTTAGAGCAAAATGCCATAAGAGAATTTTAAAAAGATTTCAAAAAAATGCACTAAAATGTGAAAAATAATATTTTATTCCACCTTTAAAATTTTACCCTGTGAAGTCGGCGCTAAACTTATTCTTAATTATTTAATCACAAAAATATAATCATGTATTCAGTCAATTCGGTGTGTTGATGTCTAATACTACGCATATAAGAGCATACTGTCTTTATTAGTTTATTATTTTTCACTTTTTAGTGCATTTATAAAAACTTATATTTGTTTAAAATGAAACACCCTTTAAAAACTGACCTTATTTCTATTTTTCTAAATAGTTTCTAGCAATAATTTCTGGTGCGCTACTGACTATCTTCAAGTTTTCACAGCACTCTATTCGTTTTACACTTGTCAACGGTATACTAGCGAAAGTCACGCCACTGCAAAAGGGCCTACGAAATGAGGTAGTTAAGCAAATCGATGGTTAAACAAACACTTATTAGGACCTTTTCTTCGCTCTGCCAAAGGCATTCCGACACCCTGGGGAGTTAAGTGACAAGTGGCGCGCATATGTTTACTCGATTTCTGCTAAACAACCGACCTCTCTCTGTTTTCGGGACGATGCATGCACCAGCACTGCCAAGTTCTTTGAACCATCATCATTGTTTTTAATGAGTATATGGTACCATGTGACACATTTGTTTTAAATATTGCCTGCCTCGGGTTTTTAAAGTATTTGGTACGGCCCACAATATTATCTACAATGCGGTTCAAATGAAGTGGGGCACCCCTTTTAACCGACTTCAAAAAAGGAGGCTATCAAATTACTCGATTCAATGTATTTTTTTTATGAATGTACATCGTTTTCACCGCGATGGTTTCATCAATTTGAATGAAAATTTCAGGGAATATTCAGAATGTTACCAAAGCGATCACCTAGCAACATATTTAAAAAATGTAAAAAATTACAGAATGAGGCCATTTTCAATTACTTAGGCAATATGATATGCGTTCACCATATCGTCACGAAAAAAGTATGCATGTTAATGTTGAGTTTTATATCAATTGCTCCCATTTCCCTGGAAATTAACAAATGTGCGTACTCAGCATTTGAATATGCCCAAACGTTTTTTCAGATTATTCAGCTAACTGAGCTGAACTTAATGTAATACAGTAATATATAACAAAAAACATTTCTAGATTTTTTATTTATTAAAATTAAAACACTGGCTTTTAGCAATAATTGAAGTTCTTTTGATAGTATTTCAATCACCTTTTTATTTAAAATAAAATGTATTAATACACCCATTTTGAGGTGTTTGAGATATCGCCGCAAATTTTGGGACATATACTCTACTATATGTACTAAAAATTATAGTTCTAGTTTTCAAAATAGCAACCAGGCGTTAATTTATAATATCTAAATATGGAAAGACATTTTTGGTGTATAATATTGAACGTTCGAGAAAATGTACACATATGACGACAGCAGCATTGTAATTTCTATTAACTTCGTCAAATTTTTTAACTGCTTCTACGTTTTCTTGTAGAGTACGAGATGTATTTTGTATTTTTTTATAGTTTTTGACAATAAAATGTCCCTATGCCATATCAATGAAACAATTATAATAAACGGTTAACAATTCATGCACTGACTTTGTGTTAAAAAATCAGACATTTCGGAGGCCATGATGCTCGTATAGCCAACGTAAAAAACTGCAAAAGATTTTTAAAATTTTATTTTTTCGTTTATCTGTGAATTTCAGGGAAAATGTAAATTAGTAAGTTGTAAAGAAATGATAGAACTTTTATAATTTGTTTCATTTAAAAAAAAATACGATTGGGTCAATGTAAATTTTTAAAGTGAATTTTTTTAAATTCGTGGTTTTTCCATTTTTACCATATTGTCCTTCAAAATGTTTGGACGAGTCTGTTGAAATTGTATAACCCAAAATGCTGTTTGTTGTTGCGCCACTGTACTTTATATAGGCGATATTATTTTAACACATCAGCAGAAATGCTTATTGATAATTTTCTCTTATATAGTTATTAATAAAATTAGTCTGTGCTGGAAATTCAACAAGCGTGTTTCATTTTAAATAGGTTATGGGCCCAGGCCGTCGCGAAGCCCATTGATAACCTCCGAAATTTGATATCGTGTTTTGTTAGTTTAATTTCCGAGTAATCGCACAAGAATGGCTGGTAATTATATAGTTAATGTTCCAAGATTGAAAGGACGAGAGAACTATGGGGATTGGGCGTTTGCTGTGGAGAACTATCTGGTTTTAGAGGGTCTATCTAAATGCATATCAGAAGTTGTAGCTGACGATGACGCCAAGGCCAAAGCAAAACTTATCTTAACAATTGACACGTCACTTTATGTTCATATTAAAGATGCAAAAACGACTTTAGAATTATGGAATAAATTGAAGACGTTGTCTGACGATAAGGGTTTTGCAAGAAAGATTAATTTGTTAAGATGTTTAATTTCCTTGCGTTTGGAAAATTGTGATTCTATGACAAATTATGTCAATCAAGTTGTCGAAACAGGCCAGAAACTACGAGGTACAGGTTTCGATATTAATGATGAATGGATTGGTTCACTTTTGTTAGCCGGATTGCCAGATAAGTTTCAACCCATGATCATGGCAATTGAATACTCAGGGATTGCCATTACAACGGATTAGAATAGAACCAAACTATTGGATATGGAAATAGATGTCAGTAGCAGTGGAAGTGCGTTTGCCAGTAAACAGGATTGGCGTGACAACCGAAACGCTAATAAAAATCTGAAATCGGGCGCGAATGTCAATAAACAGATAAAATGTTATAAATGTAAACAAATTGGACACTTTCAGAATAAATGCCCGAATAAGGATAATAAAGATACTGGTAAACAGAAGACTTCAAACGCCTTTAGTGTAGTTTTTCTGAACGGATCATTCAATAAATTCGATTGGTATATTGACTCTGGTGCTAGTGTACATCTGACTGCAAATAAAGAGTGGCTGGAGAATATAGAAAGCTCAGCGAATATATCACAAATTATGGTGGCTAATAAGACAAATGTTCCTGTTATTTGTTCGGGTGATGTAAATTTAACGACTGTTGTTGGACATGATAGTTACGAAATAACTGTTAAAAATGTGTTGTGTGTTCCCCAATTGTCAACGAATTTATTATCGGTAAGTCAACTGATAAGAAATGGTAACACTGTTAAGTTTATGAATAATAGCTGTCAGATTTTCAATAACCAAAATAATTTAGTTGGAACAGCTGATTTAAAGGATGGGGTATATAAGCTAAACACATTGACTGTTGATACGTGTTTATTATCGACGAAATCGGTTATTTCAGGAAAAGTTTGGCATCGTCGTTTTGGGCACCTTAATAGTGCTTACCTGAATAAAATGGAGGATGGTATTGTCGAGGGACTTAATTATCCAGGTGTTCTAGATATAGGGCAGAAAAATTGTGAACTATGCTGCGAGGGTAAACAACCTAGATTACCATTTAAGAATAAGGGTCACAGGGCTAAAGATATTTTGGAAATAGTACATACAGATGTATGTGGTCCAATGAACACTGTGTCTCTTGGAGGATCAAAATATTTCATAATTTTTGAGGATGACTTCAGCCGTATGGTTTTTGTTTATTTTGTAAAGACAAAAGACTAAGTGTTTGATTGTTTCAAAAATTTTAAAAACATGGTCGAAAATCAACAAGGCAAAAAGATTAAGGCCTTGAGATCAGACAATGGGGAAGAGTTTTGTAACAGGGAGTTAGACAAATTTTTAAAAACCTGTGGAATTATCCATCAAAAAACAAACCCATATACGCCTGAACAAAACGGAATGGCAGAACGGATAAATAGGACTGTAGTTGAAAAATCTAAGTGTATGCTGTTTGATGCGAACCTTGAACAGAAATTTTGGGCAGAAGCAGTTCACACTGCAGTCTATTTACGAAACCGGTCATTAGCTTCTGGAATTGATAAAACTCCATTCGAACTGTGGACAGGCAGGGTGCCTGATGTGAAAAATCTCAGAATTTTTGGCAGCACAGTAATGGTACATGTTCCCAAAGAAAAACGCTTAAAATGGGACAAGAAGGCTGTTAAATGTATTTTAGTAGGATACGATGATGAAATTAAAGGTTATCGAGTATATAATGCTACGAAAAATACAATATTTACGAGTCGAGACGTGACCATAATGGAAAATATCAAAGATAAAGAGAACATCATGGTGAACAGTATAGCAAACACAGAAGCAGATAATAATGACCTAATATCAGTTCCAGTGGGAGATCATGTTACAAATGGAATAATTGAGGATGACTTACTCTTTAATAGCTCAGGTGAACTTTGGGAGAATGCTGTCAGTAATAATAGTGATGATTCGTCTCCTGATGAAGAGGCTCCTATTGTATTAAGAAGATCTGAGAGAGTGCGAAAACCAAGAAATTTTGAAAATGGTTTTAGTTGCATTTACTCAGAAAATTCTGATGTGAACACTGATCCGGAAACTGTTAAAGAGGCTTTATCACAACCTGATGGTGACCAGTGGAGAAGGGCAATGGAAGAAGAGCTGCAATCTATCGAGGAAAACCAAGCATGGGAGCTGGTTGACATTCCTCAAGAACAGACAATTGTGCAGTGCAAGTGGGTGTTTAAAAAGAAAATTGATTGTGAAATAAACTGCGGTACCGTGCTAGGTTAGTTGCGAAGGGTTTTTCCCAAAAACCAGGTATCGATTTTGATGAAACCTTTTCACCTGTTGTAAGACATTCCACCCTTAGATTGTTAATAGCCTTATCTGTGAAATTAGAATTAGATATCATACATTTAGATGTTACCACCGCTTTTTTGAATGCCATTCTAGAAGAAAATGTTTTTATGATGTTACCAGAGGGATTTAAAACTCATGATAAAAATAAAATTTTGAAATTGAATAAAGCTATCTATGGACTTAAGCAGTCTGCTAGGGCATGGTACATAAAAGTTGACGTTGTTCTTAAGAATTTAGATTATAAGAAATCTGATCATGAACCTTGTTTGTTTACTAAGAGCAGAGGTAATTTGTTGACTTTTATAACAGTATACGTTGATGATTTTTTTATTTTTTCCAATGATAAGATCGAAACAAATAATCTGAAACTTGAGTTAGGACAACATTTTAAGATTAAGGACTTAGGGCAAGTTAAGCAATGTCTCGGTATGAGAGTTTGTATTGATAAAAACAAGAAAACGATTTGTTTAGATCAAGAGCAATATATAAATCAACTTTTAAAACGATTTAATATGTTGGATTGCAAGACTGTTTGTACGCCTATGGAAGTCAATGTAAATCTTACAAAAACAAAAAAAAGCCATGTAACACGGAATTGCCATATCAGCAACTGATCGGTTCTTTGATGTATCTCGCTGTTTTGACTAGACCTGATATAGCATTTTCGGTAAGTTATCTGAGTCAATTTAATAATTGTTTCGACGAAACTCACTGGAAACAAGCTAAGCGCGTTTTAAGATATTTAAAACACACTAAGCATTATGGATTAAAGTTTTGTAAAGATAATACGGAATTAGAAGGTTTTGCTGACGCATATTGGGCTGCAGACTCGAATGGTCGCAAATCATACACAGGATATTGTTTTAAACTTTGTGGTTCCGTAATATCATGGGAATGTAGAAAACAAAAGACTGTAGCGCTATCAAGCACTGAGGCAGAATACATGGCGGTCTCAGAAGCTACAAAAGAGGCTATTTACTTAAGAAATTTAATAGCTGAGTTAACAGAAGTTGTTAATTGTATTAGAATATTCAATGACAATCAGAGCGCAATTAAATTGTCTGCTAATTCAATGTACCATAAGAGGACAAAACACATTGACACGCGTCATCATTTTATTCGGGACGCAATTGCTGATAACTTAGTAGAAGTTAAGTATTTAGATACAGCGAACATGCCAGCCGATATTCTTACAAAGGGTTTGGCATTATGGGTATAACACACCCATTAAAGTAAATTTTTGATCATCATTTTGTGTTAGTGGGAGTGTTGAAATTGTATAACCCAAAATGCTGTTTGTTGTTGCGCCACTGTACTTTATATAGGCGATATTATTTTAACACATCAGCAGAAATGCTTATTGATAATTTTCTCTTATATAGTTATTAATAAAATTAGTCTGTGCTGGAAATTCAACAAGCGTGTTTCATTTTTAATAGAGTCCAACTTTACGATTTGAACAATGTATGAATGTTTTTAATTGATCCAGCCCTTACAACTCGCCCTGTATTGATCCTAGAGCAAAACGATGTGTACATATTAATTAAACCAGTTCCTAAAGTGAGTGATCCGAGGGGACCTAAAGACGTTACACCTGTAAGCATTTTGCCTGTAGTATCAAAAACTTTAGAAAATCATTTTGTAAACGTTTTCACTATTGTACCGAGCTGTCAGTCCGGATTTCGTAAAAATGTAAGTACAACGACCAGCATGATTGAAATGGTCAACAGTGTACGATTAAACGAAGATTCAAAGCATATTACCTGTATGGCCATACTTGATTTCAGCAAAGCCTTTGATACTATCGCAATCTTGATATGTTGTTGGCAAAATTGCAATGCTTTGGATTCTCAAAGAAATCTATTTGGGTTCTTATCTCTCAAATAGATCTCGCCGTGTATCATTAAATACAAATGGTTATGTAAGTAAGTCGGGATACATGCCTCTAACAACCGGTGTCGGTGTCCCCCAGAGTTCTATTTTACTATTTTCTCTGTATGTTGCGGATATGTTAAACAAAAAGATAAGTTTTTTCATAAATATAAAAAAACTGGCAGCCTTGCTCACTTAGCACAATATAAAGAATTAAGATCACTCACAAAAATACAAATAAATAATGCATATAATGATTATTTGAATACAATTCAGGATAATCTGCTGGGTGACCCCAGTAGATTCTGGAATTTCATCAATTCTAAAAAGAAAACATCAGGTATACCAGATGTTGTGAACCTTAAAGATTGCTTTTGATAAATTCTTCTCTAGTGTGTATAATATACCAATAGATACTTTTGGGATAAATGATCCTTCTCGTCAAAATTTTTCGACAATTATAACGCCATGATTCTCAGCAGAGGATTTTATAAAAATTTCAAGGAAACTAAAGCCCAAACTGTCATGTGGTCCAGATCAAATTCCTAGTTTTTCATCAAAGATTGTATAAGTGTGTTGGCAACACCTTTGTCAATAATATTCAATTTAAGTCTGTCTTCATCGCAATTTCCAGATCGCTGGAAGATCTCTAAAACTTGTCCCATATTTAAATCAGGTGATCGATCTGATGTGAGTAATTATAGACCTGTGGCTCTTGTCTGTGGCTTCTCAAAACTGCTAGAGATGTTACTCTATAGTTACCTGTATCCACTTACAAGGCATTTAATATCGAGCAATCAGCATGGATTTATGAGGGGACGGTCAACAATTACTAATTTGGGTTGCTTTGTAGAATATTTGTCAAAAAAGCTGAGCTGTCCTAAATCTCAAGTAGACGTTGTCTTTACCGATTTTTCAAAGGCATTTGACAAGATCAATCATTCTGTAATTCTCCATAAAATGTCATGGTTTGGTTTCTCTGAAACTCTCATTTCTTTTTTCAGTTCATATTTAACTGATCGATATCAGTATGTTGAATTTTGTGGCCATAGATCTAGAGGATTTTGGGGTGACTTCTGGGGTACCACAGGGTACTAACCTTGAACCTTACCTTTTTCTCCTTTTCATTAATGATGTGTGCGATGTATTGGATGTTCATAGTTTACTGTTTGCGCACGATTTAAAATTGTATTCCTCAATAAAGAGCTGTGAGGATTCACTTCGTTTGCAGAGTAACATTGACAAGTTGCAGAGATGGTGCGAGAAAACCGACCTGGGCCTGAATATATCTAAATGTAAGGTTTTAACTGTAACCCGAAAAAGTTGATATGATTTCTTATATCAACTTTTTTTACAACATCAATGGTTCTCTAATATCCAGGTGCAATTCACTAAAAGATTTAGGTCTTACGATCGACTCTAAACTTACATTTACAGAACACATCACCAAAGTGACATCTGAGGCATCCCGCATGTTGGGATTTTTGATGAGAAATTGTAAAGACTTCACGAACATTTCATGCTTAAAGTCACTATACTTTGCCCTAGTTCGAAACAAACTGGAGTATGCTAGCATAATATGGGAACCTTATTATGACAGGTATATATGTGATATTGAGAGAATCCAGCGTAGGTTTTTGAAGTTTTTGCGTTTAAAAATGGATGGTGTGTATCCCACACGGGGAATAGATAACCAATATCTTTGTTCTAGATTAAGTGTAATGACATTAAAATCCAGAAGATTTTATATGTGTTGTATGTTCTTATATAAAATGTTAAATAATAACATTGATTGTACTGAGCTTTTGAGTAAACTGCCATTTTATGTTCCTAGAATCACTAGTAGAAGCACTGATTTGTTCTACCTTCCCACGGCAAGTACCAACATTAAATATACATCTCCAATTTTTACAATATGTTACTGCTTCAACAAAATACATGGCATTGGTGACTATACTATATTGAGGCCCTCTAAATTTAAAGCACTTGTTACATCTTATTGTATGGAACTATTATAACTGTACTTATTTGTTGTATAGGATTCAGAAAGTAATTAGTATCAAAATTTAGGTTGTGTATGTGGCTTTGTATCAATTTATACTATATTTTCATTCTTTCAAAATGCACCACTTAAGATTTATTTTTAAAATTATTATTTAAATTTAATATTATACCCTGTTATTGGTAGTTACTGTTGAGTGTTCAATAAATAAATAAATAAATAAAAATAAAATATGAATAATTGCATAAATAATTCTAAATTACGATTCTCGAATATACATGCCTATTCCTATATCTCAAGTAGAGCAATCAGGAAAAGTATAATAGTGACATCAAAAATATGAACCATTTTGCAAGAGATCATAATTTAAAATTGATTTCTTAGAAATCCAATATAATTTTTTTTTGGAAATAACAAAAATATTATCAGGAGCATTACTGATAATTTTAAAATAAAAATAAATAACACTTATCTTCCAGTTGTCAAAGAGGCAAAGATTTCAGGTGTAATTTTCGACTCGAATCTTTCATTCGAATCTCACATTAAAAATAAGATAAAACTAGCCTATACTGGCTTAAAAAAAATTAGATAATCTGAAAAGCGTATTGTCTTCAAAGATCAATAAAAAAGTCGCATTCCTTGCTTTATCATTTTTTGTATAAGTTTTGGGTTTCGTTTTCAAAAAATTCATAAGCTAGCAAGTTGTTAACTACGAATTTAAAATGCCTCTCGTCTCTTTCGAGACTGATACCGAGACTTGGTGTTCGAGACCGAGACCAATACCGAGACTTACCTTTCGAGACTCTCGGTCTCGATCTCAAAGTGAAGTAGCAAAATAACTAATGTTCGTAAATTATTTGTTTTTACAAAATAATTCAAAAAATATATGTTTGGGGGCAAATTAATGGATGCAAAAAATAATTCTAAAATCAATTATATTATACTAGCATTGTATATATATATATATATATATATATATATATATATATATATATATAACAATGAAACTAGTGAAATAGTCGTTAAAAAAATGATATAAATAACCATAAAAAGAGAATTTCCCAAATTTAGAAATTTTAGTAGCGAAATTTTACTTCCCATGTCGAACACCGTAAATTGCTACCCTGTTCTCAAAGACAGACACTTTATCACAACTATACTATATAGCATTTTGATATTGTGATCTTTATAAATTTATAATCGGTTTTTATGTTTAATTATTGAAAGTAACTAAAATCCAAACATTTTTAGTTTTTTGGTTCAATAATTAATAAGTAATAGAATGTAACAACTAAAAACATCGCAATATCATATTCTTATATAGTATAGATACGGTAAAGACTCCAACAGACGAAGTAATTGTGGTGATTTTTGTTTAAAAATTTTCCGACTCAAAATAAACAAAAAATTGTTAAAAAAAATCAGCGAATTTTTCTTAACATTTTCTTCTTTAATCGCTTCGATGGCTTGCTAATTAAAGAAGGTACGTGTTTTATAGAACAATATTTTTGTATTGATTTTGTTTGTATTTGAAAATATTGGACGATATAAAATGTTTAACTATATATGTTTAATAAAAATAATACTTATACTCTTTAAATAGATGATCAATAAAGCTAATTCAACTATAACGCTTAAAAAATATCAAACTGTTCTAATAACAAAGTAAAAATTTAAATTTCTAAATATACATAATAAGTATATTTTTAGATTTTATTTCAACCTATATAATAAACCTAAAAATATTTCAGAAAATTTAAACTAATATTTTATAATTTCATTTTTCAAGTTACTTTTATACCACGAATGAATACATAATAAGCATTTGTTTGAAGTTTCATTTAACATGCTTCTTAGTTTTGTATTAATTAACCCTGCTTGTGAAAATAAACGCTCTACTGCTACAGAGGTCGCCTATATAGACAAAAGATCTTTTTCCATTTTGGCTAAATTGGGAAATTGTTTATCGTGTGCTTTCCACCATTCTAAAATATCTGTACCCTTTGGAGCGGGCTTTAATTGTAAATATTCTATTATTTTTTTTCTCCAATTTTCGAAATCACTTTTTTTTTCAAATAGTGATGTATAATCGATGTCATAGTTATCATCGCTTGAGGAACTTGATATTACTGGTGATTCAGCAGGCACAATATAATATTTATCCTTGTACATTTTCTCAAAAAAGGCTATAGATTGATCTCTCAGGCGAAAAACTGAACAAGTAGACATTTGTTTAATAAATAAATTTACTTTTAAAATCTACTCCACTTTTAAAATTTATAGTTAATTTACCAAATAACAAAAATAGTTGATTCACAAGTAGTATTATGAACCATAGCCGCCATTGTGCAAGCACAACGTGCAGACTCCTAAGAACGCTCCTGGTTAAGAAAGTAAATACCCATCAAAGTAATAAAAGTTTGATTCAAAATAGCAAAGTTTACAGATACCTAAGGGTGCTTTACTTGGCCATCGATCGTTTTCTACCTATTGAATTATACCGTCTGTCCCTAGAATGTCCAACACGTTGCTTGCATCGGTTCGGCAGCATTACACAGTGTGTCCTTATTTTGTATTTAATATATCTTATTCCATTTGTATATCTTTAGAAATGTCAAATAATTATTGTTCTGTGGATGGTTGTTTAAGTAACTCTAGTGATGTGTGTCCTTTCTGTTGATGTCCAAAGAACAAGGGATATGTGAAATTTATTTTGATACACCTACTATTGTCCGTATATCTTCTTTTACTGATCTGTTGGCAACATCATTTCGAATTATTTATTTTTGGAATAATTTTTTATATAAATATACCTACATTTTTTCTACTTTACTGAAACGTTCAAACATTGGGTTTTTTACATTCAATTTTTAAGATTGGAAAAACTCTGGATTTCAAACGAAGGCTTCTATGTGCTTTTGTCTAAATAACATCTCGGCGAACAATTATTATTTTTAAAATTTTGTTTTCGGGACTACCGAGACTAAGTAGGTCTCGGTCTCGGTCTCGAAGCATCGAGACTGTTGAAATTGTATAACCCAAAATGCTGTTTGTTGTTGCGCCACTGTACTTTATATAGGCGATATTATTTTAACACATCAGCAGAGATGCTTATTGATAATTTTCTCCTATATAGTTATTAATAAAGTTAGTCTGTGCTGGAAATTAAACAAGAGTGTTTCATTTTTAATAGGTTATGGGCCCAGGCCATCGCGAAGCCCATTGATAACCTCCGAAATTTGATATCGTGCTTTGTTAGTTTAATTTCCGAGTAATCGCATAAGAATGGCTGGTAATTATATAGTTAATGTTCCAAGATTGAAAGGACGAGAGAACTATGGGGATTGGGCGTTTGCTGTGGAGAACTATCTGGTTTATATAGCATATATAGAATGCATATCAGAAGCTGACGATGACTCCAAGGCCAAAGCAAAACTTATCTTAACAATTGACACGTCACTTTATGTTCATATTAAAGATGCAAAAACGACTTTAGAATTATGGAATAAATTGAAGACGTTGTTTGACGATAAGGGTTTTGCAAGAAACATTAATTTGTTAAGATGTTTAATTTCCTTGCGTTTGGAAAATTGTGATTCTATGACAAATTATGTCAAGCAAGTTGTCGAAACAGGCCAGAAACTACGAGGTACAGGTTTCGCTATTAATGATGAATGGATTGGTTCACTTTTGTTAGTCGGATTGCCAGATAAGTTTCAGCCCATGATTATGGCAATTGAACACTCAGGGATTGCCATTACAATGGATTCGATTAGAACTAAACTATTGGATATGGAAATAGATGTCAGTAGCAGTGGAAGTGCGTTTGCCAGTAAACAGGATTGGCGTGACAACCGAAACGCTAATAAAAATCTGAAATCGGGCCCGAATGTCAATAAACAGATAAAATGTTATAAATGTAAACAAATTGGACACTTTCAGAATAAATGCCCGAATAAGAATAATAAAGATACTGGTAAACAGAAGACTTCAAACGCTTTTAGTGTAGCTTTTCTGAACGGATCATTCAATAAATTCGATTGGTATATTGACTCTGGTGCTAGTGTACATCTGACTGCAAATAAAGAGTGGCTGGAGAATATAGAAAGCTCAGCGAATATATCACAAATTATGGTGGCTAATAAGACAAATGTTCCTGTTATTTGTTCGGGTGATGTAAATTTAACAACTGTTGTTGGACATGATAGTTACGAAATAACTGTTAAAAATGTGTTGTGTGTTCCCTAATTGGCAACGAATTTATTATCGGTAAGTCAACTGATAAGAAATGGTAACACTGTTAAGTTTATGAATAATCGCTGTCAGATTTTCAATAACCAAACTGTTGATACGTGTTTATTATCGATGAAATCGGTTATTTCAGGAAAAGTTTGGCATCATCGTTTTCCGCACCTTAATAGTGCTTACCTGAATAAAATGAAGGATGGTATTGTCGAGGGACTTAATTATCCAGGTGTTCTAGATACAGGGCAGAAAAATTGTGAAATATGCTGCGAGGGTAAACAACCTAGATTGCCATTTAAGAATAAGGGTCACAGGGCTAAAGATATTTTGGAAATAGTACATACAGATGTATGTGGTCCAATGAACACTGTGTCTCTTGGAGGATCAAATTATTTCATAATTTTTGAGGATGACTTTAGCCGTGTGGTTTTTGTTTATTTTGTAAAGACAAAAGACCAAGCGTTTGATTGTTTCAAAAATTTTAAAACATGGTCGAAAATCAACAAGGCAAAAAGATTAAGATCTTGAGATCAGATAATGGGGGAGAGTTTTGTAACAGGGAGTTAGACAAATTTTTAAAAACCTGTGGAATTATCCATCAAAAAACAAACCCATATACGCCTGAACAAAACGGAATGGCAAAACGGATAAATAGGACTGTAGTTGAAAAATCTAAGTGTATGCTGTTTGATACGAACCTTGAACAGACATTTTGGGCAGAAGCAGTTCACACTGCAGTCTAATTACGAAACCGGTCATTAGCTTCTGGAATTGATAAAACTCCATTCGAACTGTGGACAGGCAGGGTGCCTGATGTGAAAAATCTCAGAATTTTTGGCAGCACAGTAATGGTACATGTTACCAAAGAAAAACGCTTAAAATGGACAAGAAGGCTGTTAAATGTATTTTAGTAGGGTACGATGATGAAATTAAAGGTTATCGATTATATAATGCTACGAAAAATATAATATTTACGAGTCGAGATGTGACCATAATGGAAAATATCAAAGATAAAGAGAACATCATGGTGAACAGTATAGCAAAAGCAGATAATAATGACCTAATATCAGTTCCAGTGGGAAATCATGTTACAAATGAAATAATTGAGGATGACTTACTCTCTAATAGCTCAGGTGAACTTTGGGAGAATGCTGTCAGTAATGACAGTGATGATTCGTCTCCTGATGAAGAGGCTTCTATGGTATTAAGAAGATCTGAGAGAGTGCGAAAACCAAGAAATTTTGAAAATGGTTTTAGTTGCATTTACTCAGAAAATTCTGATGTGAACACTGATCCGGAAACTGTTAAAGAGGCTTTATCACAACCTGATGGTGACCAGTGGAGAAGGGCAATGGAAGAAGAGCTGCAATCTTTCGAGGAAAACCAAGCATGGGAGCTGGTTGACATTCCTCAAGAACAGACAATTGTGCAGTGCAAGTGGGTGTTTAAAAAGAAAATTGATTGTGAAAACAAAGTACGGTACCGTGCTAGGTTAGTTACAAAGGGTTTGGCATCAGTTAAACGTTATAAGTTTTTGGATTTGTTGGGTATAACACACCCATTAAAGTAAATTTTTGATCATCATTTTGTGTTAGTGGGAGTGTTGAAATTGTATAACCCAAAATGCTGTTTGTTGTTGCGCCACTGTACTTTATATAGGCGATATTATTTTAACACATTAGCAGAAATGCTTATTGATAATTTTCTCTTATATAGTTATTAATAAAATTAGTCTGTGCTGGAAATTCAACAAGCGTGTTTCATTTTTAATAGAGACCGATATCGAGACCGAGACCGTAAACATTTTCCGAGACCGACATTGATTCAGTCTCGGTCTCGGTCTTGCGAACTACTTAAGACGGACTTGAATTTGTAATTAAATTCTCTAAAACTTTGCTAATTTGACCTACCTCGTAGCTATACCAGTTTCCGAGATAGCAATACATGTAAACCAAATCTGGGACGCACTGTATATATTGACATAAAATTTTAGTTATATTTCAATACTGTAATTGTCTTGTTATCGGGAAATCATCCTGTTAGCCATGCATTTGAATTTAAGGTACTGACAATTTATGTAAGGATACATTTTATAGAGCATTTTATTTTGATGCTGCAATATCTAAAAGTAGGATTGCACAAGGATTTTAAATGTGTTTTTATAGGAAACCCCGTATATATGCATACAGTTCAAATTAATGTGTGTTTGTTACGCTATAATGTAGGTATGTCGAACTGAATTATCAGCCGCAACAACAACTCTCGACGAAATCGACACTGTCAGGCCTGGTGTCAATTACATTTATAAGAAGTGGCATTGGATGGAGTAACCCGATCCGTTTCTGGGGTTGCCGGTTTTGGTTAGTTTGAGAGAGAGAGGTTTTTAACGCTTTTATTTTTAATGTAATTACCTTTTTTCCTTTTTATTATTACGTAAAAGTCGAACTTTCCGTTTATAAATACAGGGTAAGCCGAGGAGTAGGGTAAGTAGAAGTTTTAGCTTAATAATATTTAGCATAATTTTATAATAACTGGATTAGTTTTAATTTTAAAAATTATCGAATGTACCTACAGTTACTTAATTCTCAATGAGATTATTTCATTGTTACAATCGAGGTCCTTCTTAGGGGTGTACAGGTTATGCATGCACAAAGTCGGCTGATTTTTGGGGCGGCCAAAATAGGATAAAATTATGATTTGTATATTTGTGTCTTTTGTCAAACTAACTATAAATTCTAATAGTGGTTTAGTTTTTTAAAAATAAGTTTATTTATTAGACTTCTTCTTAATTATTTACTCCAAAGAAGAAATTGTTCGGTTGTTACTCCTCTAGAACCAAAATTTAAAAAATATTTATCTATCGATCTATTCCTACATACATTATATAATATAAAAAAACCCTATATCTCAAATCGTTAGAAATAAAACGTTTATAATATTTGACATGGACAGTTTTTCTGTTATAGGCAAAAGATAAGAACATACTTTTTTCTACGACTGTACCTGAAATACTATTTTACACATTGATCGCAGTAGCTAAAGTTGGTTTTTAAACACCGATGCCTGCAGTAGAATGCATTTCTTATAGGATGTAGTTTAGACATCGGCCCCATAAGAAATGCATTGACCGCCATTCATTTTAGGTACCGGTAATAATTTTATTAGGCGTTCGTGCTTGGCAGTTTGTATCGTTGTCATAGTAACGAACTGTCAAAATGTCGATACAAACATTGATATTATTATAATGGAGAAAATTAAATAATTTTTTGTACTTTCGGGATTAAAGTATGTATATCCTTTAGTCTGGCCTAATAGGGACCAGAGAGGTTCATTTAGCCTCAAGGGACTAAAATGTATCTTAGCAGCACATAATTAAAAAAGGGTTAAATTGAATAAATTTATTTCTCATATTTAAATTAATATTTATATTATTATTTAAATAATTTATATTAAATAATCGATTTGTTTCGTCGACAGATGTTCAAGAACGCTACTTGTAGGAGACTGGGCGTCCCATTTGGGTAGTTTTGCGGGGTATCTCCGGTATTTTTATATAGAAAGTAGAAGTTTTCGCGACAAAATTATCATAGTTCTTTTAGTTTTTACGATACAGATACAGGGCTAAATTGAAAATGTTTCATTCAACTCTCAGAGAACTTATCGAAAATGTGAAAACTGTTTCTGATATAATTTTTCCCCAAGAACTCCTTTCCGCCTTCGGAATTAGTATACAGGGTCAGGTCAAAAAGTTATGGGACTCTACGTTATTTTTCTTTAAATGGAACACCTTGTATATTTATAAACTATAAATTTGTCTTTTTTTTATCTTTTCAAAAACATATAATAGTATTCACTTTTTCTTGGAAACACGCAAATCAATGACGATTTTTTGAAATTAAATGCATAATTTAATACTAGGCTATGAATAACAAAAGTTACTATTGCTAACGAAGAATTGGATACCTTGCATATAGGTATCTTTTTATACAATGAGGGCATAAAGTCTGGAAACCTTGAGATATGTCAAAAACTATACAAGTTGGGTAAAAAAGTTTCATATAAAAGTTGTATAGTTCCTTACGATTAATGATTCAAAAATGTCTTGAAATATAGGGGTGTTTTAAAATCAAGTTACACGCCAAAACTTCAGAATCTCTAATGGAACGCCCTGTATATTATTTCATTTTAAGAATCTACATGAAATTCTGATCATATTTTATTAAGCATACCCTATCCCTAAAGTCAACTGTTTTTGAGATAAAAAAATGAGAAAATGGAAATTTGGCTTTAAACAAAATTAACTCATTTCCCTATGCATAGTGAAACCTGGTAGATTATTTTAGAACTCCCATAGAAACTGTCATGTACTGACAATAAACTGTCAATTTTTATCATATTGTTGGAGAGTTACTTTTTTCTTGATAAAAATGCTTTCAGAAAGAGAAAGAATAGAGATTCTTATGATGTTTGGATGGGAAGATCGCCAAAGAAATCTTAACGAAGTATGTGAACTTTTTAATAATACGCATCCCGAACGAGGACAAGCAATTGCAAAATCCACAGTTAGCAAAATTATAAAAAAATTTCGTGATCATGGTTGTGTAAAAGATCTTCACAGGACAGGTAGGCCAAAACTAGATGATGATATGAAATTGAATGTTTTACTCAGTTATAACGAAAATCCACATTTACCTACAAGTCAAGTAGCATTAGATTTAAACCTTAGTCAATCATCGGTAAAAAATATTCTGCACACGGCAAAGTATCTTCCCTACAAAATAAGATTAATCCATGAATTAAATGAAGACGACTTTGACCGCCGACTTGAGTTTTGCGAAAGTATGCAAGAGCGGTGCAACCATCTATTCTTTTGTAGAAATATTTTATTTTCCGATGAAGCCACCTTTTTCTTAATGGTACTGTCAACCGACAAAACTGTAGATATTGGTTTACAGAGAATCCCCATTGGGCTCAAGTGGCTCATACGCAATATCCCGAGAAAATCAATGTTTGGGCTGGAATATTTCAAGATAGAATTATAGGTCCCAACTTTTTCGACGTAAATTTAACCGGCGAAATTTATCTTGATTTTTTACAACTCGAGTTGATTCCTGCATTAGCTCAATTGTATCCAGGTAATGAGCCCGATATGCCTACTGCAGCAATGTGGTTCCAACAAGATGGAGCATCACCTCACTACGCGCTACCTGTTCTGCAGTATCTCAGTGAAATATTTCCTAACAGGTGGATAGGACGTCGTGGTCCCTACGAATGGCCGGCCAGGTCCCCGGACTTAACTCCCCTAGATTATTTTCTGTGGGGATATTTAAAGAGCAAAGTTTATTTGAACAGACCTCCTAATATCGATGCGCTGAAAAATCGTATAAGAGATGAAATCCGACAAATCCCACCTACTTTCATTCGAAATCTACAACAAGAGTTCATCAATCGATTAGGATATTGTCAGGAAGTGAGCGGACAACAGTTTCAGCATTTATTACGTTAAAACGCATCATTTAGAATTTTAGACTATCGTTGTTAATCGTTATCAAAAAAATTTTGTAAAACAGTTTTCTCATTTTTTTTATCTCAAAAACAGTTGACTTTAGGGATAGGGTATGCTTAATAAAATATTATCAGAATTTCATGTAGATTCTTAAAATGAAATAATATACAGGGTGTTCCATTAGAGATTTAAAATTTTTGGCGTGTAACTTGATTTTAAAACACCCTGTATATTTCAAGACATTTTTGAATCATAAATCGTAAGGAACTATACAACTTTTATATGAAACTTTTTTACCCAACTTGTATAGTTTTTGACATATCTCAAGGTTTCCAGACTTTATGCCTTCATTGTTTAAAAATACCTTTAGAATTTTTCCATAACAGTAAGTTTGTAACAACAGTTTTATAGCATAAAGTAACAATATAACAGACACAAAAAAATAACATTAGTAAAAAAAAGAAAAAGTCCCAAAAAAATAAAATCTAAAATATAGAGATCTGGAGATCGTGGAGACCATCTAACAGGTCCGTTGGTACCTGTCCATCTTTGAGGTAAGTTATTATCAGGAAATTCCCTTAAGAGCCTAGAGTTGTGACTTTGGGCACCATCTTGCTGTAGGTAAACAGCATTATATTGGGCTAATGGAATATTTTCGAGCAGTTCTGGAATAACTTCCTCAAGGAGTTCTAGGTATATACGTGCTGTAAGACCTCATTCAAAAATCCTATAAACTATATGTCTGCCCAAAATAAAACATGACACCCCAACTCCAAAGCATCCTTGTTGTGCCTGTTCAAACATTAAATGCTGATTTTTCATTAGTTTATTTTTTTTATTTAGGAACAATACACACATGACAGGCAGAGCCTAAATAGTGTTACAAATGTCGATCATCGTTAAATCTAATTCTATTTAATACTAAACTATGACTAAGGTTAAAACAATTCTGAAAACAAAAGTTAAAATCGTCTTGTAGAAACAAATAAAATACTAAAACATCATCAATTTTTTAAAACTTTAATTACAAACATAGTAAGACATAAAACACATTCAAGGTCGAAGTAAATTGTAAACCTTTTTCTTAAACTCAAATGGATTTACCTTAAAATTAAAAACTGTAGGCAGTGAATTCAAAAACCTCATAAAATTATTTATTGGAGAATTTTTGCCGACGTCGGTACGTGCATAGTTAAGAGCAAAACGTTCACCATTTGTCATAATATGCGATGGAACTTTAAAGTTAATAGCTGACAGTAAATCGTTGCAGTCAATTCTGTTACTTAGAAATTTACGACCAAAACACAATGTAAGAATCATTCTTCGTGTTGCTAAATCATTTAAACCCAACAATTTCAATCGATCACCATAAACAAAGTCTGACTTGTCAATACACAACTTATATAATAAGAAAATTCTGTACACGCTCAAGTTTTTTAATGTGAACCTGGAGAGATCTCAAAGCATCAGTGTTCTTAAAGTTCCAACATTGCCTCATAATAAAACCTAATAATTTAAGAGCTTTAGCGACCGCATTATCAATATGAATGATAAAACGAAACTCAGAGTCGAAGATGACCCCTAAATCATTTACCATGCTAACCCGTTCAATTTCTATACGGTTAATCATGTCTGAGGGTTGAATAGGGTGCTTTTTCCTGCTAAAAGAGATTATCTTATATAATATGATTTTCTTGATACCATCAATATATGTTGTTTATATTCAGTTGTAAAGAAGAGTCAGTTTCATTATTTATAAGACTGAAGATTTTTAGATCATCTGCAAACATTAGGTGGTGACAATCAGTGAGCCTCAGTGATAGGTCATTAACAAAAATCAGAAATAATATTGGTCCCAAGTGGGAACCTTGAGAGACGCCAGATGAAACGTTGATCATTTCAGAAGTGTAGTTATTTATTTTCACTACTTGAGTCCGACCATGCAAGTAGCTACGAACCCATGAAAGTAACGGATCAGATATCGCATATGACTGTAGCTTGGATATGAGCATGTTCTGATCAACCCTAAATTAGTTGTGTGTGTAATTTAATCGCCCCGGCATGATTACTAGTTTAATAATTATTAGAATTACTATAATAAATAAATAACATTTTAGTAGGTAATTGTCTAACGACAATAAATATTACGTTTCTATAGTAACCAATTCGTTTTGTTCTCGCCAGGCCTCCCTATCATGGCCAACTAACAAGAAAACTTAGAAGCCGTCTGGCATTATTAGAATAAAAAATGTTAAATCGTCAATAACTCAAAAACTACCAATTTTTGGAATAGACAACTTTATACAAAGTCACCCTTATTTTAAGTGTTAAATTAGATAAAATTTTAAAAATTGGGGGTTTACGTTTGATAAAAGTAACTCTTAACGATTTTTTAAAGTATATTTATAATGTCAGTTTTTGATAATCCTATATTTATTTATTATAAAAATATCAGCACAGGCCACTAAAGTGGATCCTGTTGGACAAGAAAGCTACCCGCAAATAAATAATAGAGACTTCGATAAGCAGATATTTATAGTTATGTCTAGACCTGCAAACGTCATTTTTTATATAAAATTCAAAATATCTCAAAAACAACCCAAGAAATATATATATATATATATATATATATATATATATATATACAGTGTGTCCCAGATTCGCTTCTCTATACAGGGATCTCGGCTCCTACTATACCTACAGCAAAGGTTAAATGGGGAAAGTTTTAGAGGAAACTTATTGCATTCGATATCCGGCTTCAAATTTACGATCGATCAGTTGTTTTTGGAAATATCGGGGAAAAACCGAAAATGGCGGATTTCGTTTTAGGCCGGTATATGCAGAACGGTAAATTTGACAGCTGCCAAAATGTGACGTTATTCGGACACATCTTTAAGACAAATAAGATGGCCTATACGACACGTCTTCATTGTTTGTTGTTAACCCTCAACTTTCATTTTTCTTATGGCCACCATATTGGATATTTCGATTTTTGGAAAGAGCCTAAAATTTCCAGCCTAGTGATATCTCACAAGTGCATTAAAGATTTTAGTATCATCGAAGTATGTATTACACTTCGTAAAGTTAGGTTTCAGTTTTTTCTAAGGAGGCCATGATTGAAAGTTATGTTAGCTCTCAATGCTTTTCTAAGGAGGCCATGATTTATCTGTAACAAAATTGGATTTTGACTTTCACGTTAAGTTAAATAGTTGAAAGTATCAAAGCTGTGTTTTAATAAGTAGTAGGTTCGCTTTTATCCCAATAAAATCATAAATCTGACACATAAATTGTCAAAACCTATAGAAAATGGTCGGCATTCCGTATTCAAATGAAGAAAAGGTTGACATGTTAGCTCTGTATATTTCAAGTTAGTTGGAGATGTACCCCGAACGACGGCAGCCTCATAAAATCCAATTCAGGGAAACTGTAGTTAATTTAATTAACCATGGTGCCTTCGAACAACCTAGAAGCGGATACAATAATAACAATGAAAATCGAGACAGAAACATTTTACAAGCTATCAACGAAAACCCTAGTGCATCGGTAAGAACTGTAGAACAGGAAACTAATGTGTCAAAATCAACAGTACAGAGAGTTTTAAAAAATAATAAGTACCATCCATACAAACCCATAATAGTACAAGGACTTAAGGAAACTGATTTTCCAAAACGACTACAGTTCTGTGAGTGGTATACTAGGAGATGTAATGAAAATCCTGATTTTGTAAATCATGTCTTGTGGTCCGATGAGAGCGGGTTTACGAATTGTGGAGTCTTTAATAGGCACAACCGTCATCATTGGGCTGTGCAAAATCCTCACGAAGTGGCAGAGAGACGTCTACAGATCAGATTTGGAAGTAACGTTTGGTGTGGGATCATTGGTAAGTTAATCTAATCAATATTTTTTAAATAGACACCAAATGATGGTCAAATAATCTTTTTTTTTTCGTTTAGTTCTTTAATGATACTAAAAGAGTATAATCTAATAAAAAAAAAAGTAAAACGTTCTACTCTAGTCAGTCAACTTACTTTTTTGATATTGTATTACATTTTTATTCAATCATTTTGTATTGTAGTTTCGAAGAACCTATAAAAATAGAATTGGGTTCTATAAATTTATTAACACTTTATCTAAATTTTCTGCAGATTTAGCTAATTCTCTAAAATTATTTTGATTGTATAAATTTAATGATTTATTATTACCCGGGAAGATTAGTTCTTGCGTTATGAAAAAAAAAACCATAATAATCAAATGTCGAATTATTTTTCGATTTTAGGTATGATTTATAGAAAGGCGTTCAGCTGTATTTCCGAATAATTTTAAAGCGCAAGGGGTTTGTTCTTTTGATATTTTATGTTTTATTAAGGCACGGTGTACTTCTTTAAGATTATTATATCACTGAAATAAATTGATTTAGTATTTCCGAAATTAATATGCAATACCAACAAAATAATTTATTACGGCTATTACTTCCCGCTAACCAAATATGTTTTTCTTTTTCATAATAAAGCTGAATAGGTTTCAACTGTATACAAGCTCATTCATTACGGGATGTTTCGATAATTATTTTTGGAAAGAAAATATCTACTTTTTAATAAAGATAATTTTCCCTTTATAATTTATAGTTTCTAGTACCACCCGGCCGACCCTGCCGACCCTGCCGCCCTTGACTGTTGGGCACCTATTTATAAATTATTAATCATTTCAGGAAATCGACTTATTGGGCCATTTTTGTTTGACTACAACCTAAACGGGCAGAGGTACCTAGAGCTTTTGCGAAACCAGGTTGTACCAGCCTTACGAGCTATTCTTACGGAAGATGAATTAAGAAGAACTTGGTTTCAACAAGACGGATGTCCGGCTCACAATACTATTCAAGTCATAAACCTTCATAAATGGCATCTACTTGACAACCTTGGTCGACAGCAGAGCTTATAAAGTCAGAATAGACCATTAAGTTTGTCTGGCAAGTGCGACCAGTAAGAAAACCATGTTGTTGTGGTGAGATAACTCCACAAAACGCTGAAATAAAGTTATCAGTTACAATTGACTCGAGGACTTTACCCATGCATGTCAAAGCTATGCCAGTTCCCGGTATTGTGTACGTCTAAAAATTCCCGCACTTGAAAAAAAGCATTCGGCTGACCAGATACAAGCCTGCCAAATAAATGTTAGCACCAATTTGTTGCAAATACCACTAGCAAAACAGCGTCCGGCGCTCGGCATCGCCAGGATCAAATGTTGCACTATATTAAATTTGTATAGATGATACTTATATTTTTTCAAGATCCTCTAACCGTCAGTTTTTGGCATATCAAGTTCCTTCTCAATTTTTCTACATGAGGACGAAGGAGTTGCTTCTATATATCCCAAAACATCTATCTCTTTTGTTTCCCTGTGCACTTTGTTGTATGTTTTAGGACGTGAGTGAACAACTAAATTTGCTTTTAAACGAGCAAATATCTCAAAAAACGGTTGTCTTCTTTCTGGATATCTAACAAGCAAAAACTTATAATGATAATACAGATTTTTCATGGCCTTAATAGCTTACTTACCTTTTAAAATATAATTCTGAGGCTTCTCCAGAATTTTTTTTATACTCTGTATAAAACATACCAGCATATCATATTTTTCATACGCTGCCATTATGAAGAAATTGATAAATATCAATTAAATAAAAATACCAAAAGAACGTTTATAAACTGCTTTATAAACCAAGAGTCGATCCAAAAACCGATGAGATAGACCAATATTTGACATTTATTTTTGTTTGTTGTCATAAACAATAGCCATAACCTACTATTAAATTACGCATTTAATTTCAGAAAATTGTCATTTATTTTCGTGTTTCTGAGAAAAAGGGCATACTATTATACATTTTTGAAAAGGTAAAAAAGACAAATTTTATAGTCTATACAGATACAGGGTGTTCCATTTAAAAAAATAAAGTAGGGTCCGATAACTTTTTGACTTGACACTGTATACTAACTCCGAAGGCGGAATTGAGTTCTACGGAAAAAGTTATACAAGAAACAGTTTTTACATTTTCGATAGGTTATTTGGTAGTTGAGATACGAGGGATAAACTAATTTCTCTCAATGGCTCAACGTTTATTTTTTAACAAACGACATACTGAAATTAAGTTAATATGAGTTTTTCAAAATCATATAAATTAATTTCGTGCATTAATTATATTATATTTAGATAACAATAAATATTTAATTAAATTCTATGCGAGTTTAATGTCACAGCTTAAATGATGCATAGTGAACAAAACAGGTCAACATTTATCATTTCGAAAGTTACTAAGTAGGCGTTGCTTTAACATTTTATAGCAATTGTTTTTTGTTTAGTTTGACGTTTAGAAACAGCTCTTCGCCCAGTGAAACCAAAGTGTTTAAAAATGGGTCGTCGAACTACAATTGATGAAAGAAATTTAATTTTAAGTCACTACAAAAATGGATACAGCCAAAGGGATATAGCAAAAATGACAAATAAATGTTCATCAACTGTTCAACATATCATTGAACGTTGTCGAAATGAAGATAGAGTCCAGAATAAGTCAAGGTTAGCTCCGTGGGGAAAGATGGATTGTAAGAGAAGTTACAATTGATCCCAAAAAGAGTGCTCCAAAATTGTGCGCTCAGGTAGAAAAACAATTTGGAAAAAGGTGTAATCCCCAGACAATTTGTAGAATTTTGGGAAAAAATAATTTGCACGGTCGCATTGCCACAAATAAACCCTTTATAAGCCAAAGAAATAGACGTGTACGCTTAGAGTTCGCCAAAGAACATATTAATAAGGATGTTGATGAAACAAAAATAAACCAATTTGGTAAAATATCAGTCAACGAAGAACTAAAACTGCAAAATATTAAAGCTACGGTAAAGCACGGTGGAGGTGGAGTCATGTTATGGGGATGTATGTCGTCTGCAGGAGTAGGTAATATGCATTTTATAAAAGGAAATGAACCAGTACATGTATTTGGATATATTAAATTTGGACATTGTTGACAATTATCGGTTTTATCACGACAACGATCCAAAGCACACGTCATGTCGGGTTCGAAGTTGGTTGCTTTATAGTTGCCCAAATATCATCAAAACACCAACTCGGTCACCAAATTTAAATGTAATCGAAAATTTGTGGTTGACATTAAAAAATAAAGTTAATAGTGCACCAATATCAAACAAAAATGAATTAAATGTAAAAATTACCGAAGCTTGGAACACAATTTCACCTGAGTACACCAGAAAATTAGTTCAATACATGCTCAGACGTCTGCCGGCTGTAATTGATAATCAAGGAGGACCAATAAAGTATTAGTAAGCCGGTTCTTTTAATCAGTTTAAATTAATTTTTTTTTCTCGATCATCACATCTCGACTGCATCATTTAAGCTGTGAGTCATTGTAGGTCAAAACCTGCCAAAGTAACCCCGTTTTACGGTATCTTCTACCCTCCAACTATGATTTTCCTGCGGATAGTAGCACAAATATTTTACATTCTTGCAATAAAGGCAAAAGGTTAGACTTACTCGAAACGTTGAAAATTAGTAGATACATCTGGACTTTTGTCTCGATGAAGTCCATGGGCAAGTACATGTATTCATGTGTTAACGATCGATTTGTTTTCGAGCTATATTTAATATAGGAACGCTAGTCGGGATGATTAAAATGACATTGACATTTGACTAAGATGCGATCAGAACACTGTACGTATCCAGTTTTTCTGTTTGTGTAACTGATGATCCCGGTAATAAAAACCACACTTGCATAAATTGTAAATCATTTTAGTTAACTATTTTAATTTGTCATAACCTCACTAGTGCCGTCAATTGTTGGTGTGCGTGGTTTTTTGCTGTCTAATGTTTTACATTTATTATTGTAAACCGTATTGATGACGACTAGGCTTAGGATAATTATTTAAAAATCTAAAAATATGCATGCAAATAGTCTCCGAAACAAGGGAAAATATGCACTTAAAAATGCATTTATTATCCAATTAAAAAAACAGATATAAAGCAAAAGTATAGCAATTAAAATATTATATTATTTACACTTTAAGGTATCCTTAACACGCTATTTTTACCAGTAATTATTTCATTAATACAACTATATAATAAAAGTATTTTTTTAAATAAAACGTTAATATACAGCTAACTAAACAAACTAACTAAAAAATTAACCTGTTTAAAATGTATTGCTTATTATATGATGTAACAAATTATCAAATTCAAATTTTCTTCTATTATCTGTCAATAGGACTTTATACTCAGAAAATACTCGTTCAACATCACAAGATACAACTGGAACATATTCAAAGAAATTCAAATCACTGTTTATTAAACATTGTTCGTTATCTGGAATCAATGTCCCTTGATTGTCCAAAACTGCACTAATATTTTTCAAATTTTTGTGACCAATATTTCTTTGTAAATTAGCAAATTTTTGAGAAATTACTTTATTTTTAGTGTTAGTTATAGTTTCACTCACTTTTTCTATCATTTCTACGCATTTTGACAAAGAAAGTCCTTTTATCTCCAATTTTTTTATAGTATCAGACAAGCAAGAAAAATGGTTTTTAATGTAAATTAAATCCTCATGTACAGCTTCTTTGCGCAAAACGGTTTGGCTTCTTGTATATAATGTGAGTATTAGGCATTAAATTGGTTGACTACGTTTGTTATTGCCCCGAAATGTTCTGCCTAATAAATGGTAGCGTTTATCGAAGTTCCCCATCTAGTTACAATTAGTGATGGGGGCAGGAGGATGTTTCCTGCAGTTTCTCTAAATTTTTCTACCCGAGTCGGAGCTTTTAGGAATACTTTCTTCACCGAGGAAACTAGATCGTTAACTCGTGGATAAAAAGCACGAACTTGTTCTGCAACTCGATGAAGTCCATGGGCAAGACATGTGGCATGTATCATTTTAGGGTACAATATTTGTAGACGACTCATTGCTTTACACATGTATGGAGCAGCACTTGTAATTGGCACTAACACTCTATCATATTTAGTACCACCGGGCCATAAAAGAGTGAGAGAGTCGTTGAAAAATTCAGCAATCGTTGAATGATTTACTTTGTCTAAGATCTTCATTGCAAGTAAATATGATTTATCTCTTTCTGCTTCTATACCCAACACACCAAAAACACAATTAGCAACGCATCTCTGTTCAACATCAGTAAAGTTGTTTCATCTAGTGACACCCATATATTTTTATCTTCTACTTTCTCACGCAATTCGGTAACTGTCTTATTGTACAGTGTCCAATTTTGGTTGTAACTGCAAGGTATCTCCGTTATTTGCAAATATTTAGGGTTGAGGTTTTCGCGACACCGTGCCACTTTTTTGTCAAACTCAAGCTGCCGTAATCAGACTTGCCATAGCTCGCCCCGTTTCGGAGATACAGGGCCGAATTGAAAAAATTGTATTTTGGGACACCCCTCGTATCTCGGTTATCTTTTAACGTATCGAAAAGGTAAAAACTGGCTTGCTAGTGGCAGATTTTTACTCGGCGCGGTCGTTTTTTATACATGACCCAAAGTCACGTTTTTTTAAATGGGACACCCTGTATATTTTTACGGAGTCCTATTTGTCTTATTATGAGCTTTTCAAAAATATATGGTTATCTATACCTATTTTAAAAAATAAGGCTACGGTTTAAGTTTTTAAGAATATATTAACTATATCTATTTTTCGTAATTAGCCATGTTCAAAAGAACTGCTCAAACTGATTTCCATTTTCTCTTAGACATCTCTCACACACTCTTGCAATTTTACCGAGTGCATTTGAAATGACTACCTTGCGTGCTTGTATTTGCAAAAATGCCTGCTCAGTGGTGTTACGCAGGTCTTGAACTGTGTTATGTCGGGTATGAAAAATTAAATTTTTTAGGTGACCCCATAAAAAGAAGTCCAATATGGACAGGTGAGGCGACCTAGGAGGCCATCGGACAGGTCTGTGCGTTTCAATCCAGTGTTCGGGGAAGTTCTCTTCTAAATACCGCCTCACAATTTGGGAGTTATGTGCTGGAGCTCCGTCTTGTTGGAAATATATTTGATTCACATGTGCTAAAGGGACATCTTCTATGATTTCTGGCAATATATTTTGCAATATTTTAAGGTACCGATTAGCAGTGAGACCTCCTTCAAAAATATGAAATTTTATTTTGGTTCCTATTACGAAACAAGCGACATTAAAGCCAAATCTTCCTTGTTGCTCGCGTGGAAATATCAAATGTTGATTTTCAGGTGACCAGTGTCTCAAATTGTGCCTATTAAATATTCCAGCACTACTTATATACGATTTGTCGGACCATATAACCGGCCTTCCAAAATCTTGGTTCGTATTAATTTTTTTTAAATACCACTGGCAAAAATCAATACGTCGTTCTGCATCTCCAGGATGTAGATTTTGCACAACTCTGACTTTATAAGGTTTATACTTATGATTCTTTAAAATCGTATGAACCCGAGACTTGATTACACACACTTCATTCTCTATTTTTCTACATCAGCCTCACGATTCTCTTTGTTATATTTCTTTGATCTGGGCTTTTTGAAAGAGCCAAAATTTATTAAATTCGATTTCAGCCTGTAGAATATTAATTTATTTGGCTGCCTCCTTTCCAAATATCTATATAATAAAAGTTTAAGTTTTAAAAAAGATTGCAATAATAATTATGAAAATAAAACATTACCTAATGAAATAAAGCTCAGAAGCAGCGTTTATACTTTCATGACTCTCTATGAAACCGGTCAGCATATCATATTGCTCAAAGTTTTCAAATAATTGATTTGCAGCCATTTGTTAAAAAGTAATAATCAGAGCGACTAATTTTACACGTCTATTAGTATTAACGTCAAAACTTCATTTACTTTATGACAAAGCAGTGACAAAGCCATTTTTGACAATCAGTCAAAAGTCATGGCTTAATATGAAAAATATAGATAGATATTATTACAAACGTAAATTGCAGCCTTATTGTATGAAATAAGTATAGATAACCATATATTTTTGAAAAACTCATAATAAGACGAATAGGACTCCGTAAAAATATACAGGGTGTCCCATTTAAAAAAACGTGACTTTGGGTCATGTATCAAAAACGACGGCCCCGAGTAAAAAATCTGTCTACGCCACTGGATTCTACGTAAAAAACTCTATAAGAGCCAGTTTTTACCTTTTCGATACGTTAAAAGATAACTGAGATACGAGGGGTGTCCCAAAATGCAACTTTTTCAATTTGGCCCTGGATCTCCGAAATGAGGCGGGCTATGGAAAATCTGATTACGGCAGCTTGAGTTTGACAAAAAAGTGGCACGGTGTCGCGAAAACCTCAACCCTAAATATTTGTAAATGACGGAGATACCTTGCATTTACAACCAAAATTGGACACCCTGTACAAAATCTGGAACATAATTTTTCCTTAACGTGGATTCATGTGGAATTGATGTCTTTGTGTACTGCTCTAAAAATGACTTCAGGACAGGATTGCTTAATTTATTCAGTGGAATATCCGCACTAATATGAAAATGGTGGTGATTAAAACTTGTTTCTGAGCACACTTTTTACAATTTTGGATCTGATGCTTTGTAGTTCCTATGTATTAAAATCTCTTGTTCGCAGTACCAGGAATATCAAAATATTTACAAAACAGCACAAAACTGTCAGTCGTAAAATCAGAAAATCAGTAAATCCATAGTTTTTAAAGCACAAATGTTTTATTGGGTATCTATAACAATTTTAAGAAAGGATGTGTAAAACCCTTGGCCTGCCAGCAACTAGACATTTTTTATTATTTTATTATTATGGATTATATTTGAAATACATCAAAGTTGTCTTCGGAAATAAAAATAAGAATATATGCATTTTTCCTGTAGTAACTGTAAAATATGCATTTAAATACAAAAAATGCCAAAATATGCATTTGCATATGCTTTCATGCAAATGCATATACAATGTGTCCCAAATTTGGCTTACATGCATTGCTATCTCGTAAACCGCTATAGCTACAGGGTGGGTTAAATTAGGAAAGTTTTAGAGAATTTTATTACAAATTTGATGACGTTTTGAAGTTTAGGATATCTTTTGTGGTTTTCAAGATAATTGGGAAAAATCAAAATGGTGCATTTTCAACTTTTGCCCTTTTGTAGGTTCTAAATGACTCGTATTATGGTTTTATGGTTTATACATTATTAGGGCACTTTTATTAGAGGAACATTATGCAGGTAAAACGAAGTTTCTAGCTTCAATTGTTTTTGAGATATTGGCATCAACTTTTTATTTTCTTACCGACGCCATATTGGATTATTGTATTTTTGGAAAGATCTTTTTAAGAGCTTTCCAATGATGTATAACAAGGTAAGATTATTATTTTTCTTGAGCTCTAAAAACCAAAATAATCGTTTTTTTTTAAGTAGGCTTTGAATACGCATGGCGGCCATAATGAAACAAAAGAATGCCGCATGTCAACAATCATTTTGTGTTCCTGAATAGTACTTGTTATCATTTTCTCATTGTGCCGAGTTTTTACAAAGTTTATTTGAGTTTCTTATACTACTTAAAATGGAGGGTAATTATTCCAACGAAGAGAATTTGGATATGATAGAACTTTATTTTAAAGCAAATAGAAATACACAAGCAGCTGCGCGTTCATACGAAGAACAATTTCCAGACCGACATCAACCAAGCCAAAGGCATTTCAGATTTCTAATTGTTAACCTGTTAGCCTACGGGTCTTTTTTGAAACCGAAACCAAAGACCTATTCAATAGATAATGAAGCAAGAAACGCAGCTATAATAGAAAGTGTCAGGGACAACCCAACAACCTCAGTAAGAAAGATTGAAGAACAAACAGAAATTCCCAAATCAACCGTCCAACGAGTCTTGAAAAAACTTCACTTTCATCCCTATAAACCTACTATTGTACAGGGTCTTCAGGTAAATGATTTTGCTAGAAGAATCACGTTTAGTGAATGGTTCATCAACAAATGCCAGCAAATACCCAACTTTCATTCTAAAGTACTTTGGACAGATGAAACACGATTTACAAACTGTGGAATTTTCAATAAACATAATACTCATTACTGGGGCACCGAGAATCCTCATAATTTAGAAGAAAGACGTTTACAAACAAAATTTGGGTTCAATGTGTGGTGAGGCATTATAGGTAATTCCAAACAATGCACTTCTGCTTTAAATCACTCATAACAATTTGTATTTTAGATAACCGTTTGATTGGGCCGTTCATTTTCCAAGAAAATTTATCGGGTAACAGAAGTAGTAGTATAGCAGGGGCGGTCCTGGGACACCTCGATGGCATCTTGACCACCGATCGGTCCCAGGAGCTCTTCGGCTCACCTGCCTGCAAGAAGTGTTTACCTGTCACTTTTGTGCACCTGTCTTTTGCGTGACACCTGGTTTGCACAGGTAGGTGTGATTTTTGAAAAAAACTTCCAAGAAGCGAGCTTCGCGTCATCACAAGAGCCGAGCCTCGCCTCGCCGAATTCCCAGAATTGTTTTTCTGTTAATTAAAATGAATATGTTCGACGTAAGACTAGAGGTCAGGTTCGCAGATAAGAAAAGGTCGAGTACCGAGAATTGTTTTTCTGTTAATGTTCGACGTAAGACTAGAGGTCAGGTTCGCAGATAAGAAAAGGTCGAGGATGTAGATAAGGAGATGTTTGTGTAGTATTGAGATGAGCAATGTTTGAATAAATACGTAAAATATTAGTTTTTGGAAAAATACCGAGAATAGCTTGTTTTAATTTTCGACGACGTAAGACTAGAGGTCAGGTTCGCAGATAAGAAAAGGTCGAGGATGTAGATAAGGAGATCTTTGTGTAGTATTGAGATGATCAATAATAATGTTGTTATAATAAATAATATTTGTTTCGAATAATAGCTTATACCAGGGGATAAAAAACGTATAGCACTTAAAGTAATTAATATATATGTAAAATACAGAGGATTTAATAGCAGTCGATCACGAACCAGACTGGTGGTAATATATGCCTGTTCCAGTCAACAGAACGTGTCAAGAGTGTAAAGGGAACTCAATATCTCCAAACATCTGTGCATTTTGCCGCTGTGAAAAAATTCACAAAGAGGTTAACGGACAAAAGAGTATTAATAGATATACCGTTTTGTATTATTTAAAAGAAGAGTACGAAAGAAGGAGAAGGCTGCAAAATAATGAGTAAATTTGTTTTACTTTTCTATGGTATTCTTTTCAATTATTGTGTCCTAACTAATAGTCAACCAACGACGGCGACGACGACGACAAAGAAATATTATCCAGAAGAGCGCAGTTATAATTTTGTTTTAATTAATAATAGACGATATTATATTTTGAGAAATGTTGGTTTAAGAACATTTCAAGACACTGGTTATAATGTATGGTTTCACATACATTATGATTTAATAAAACCTGATGAAAATGTAAAGCCAAACGATAAAATATTTAATTTGGCTAATCAGCAAACGCGTCTAGTGCCTCACTTAAAAGACAGTGTATCAAACTTAACATATGTTCCTGTGAATATTAATGAACCTGCAGATATATATTGTAACTGGTATACTGCCAGATATTTTCGAAATAAAAATATTTATCTTGATTGTAAGCCTGTAGAACTAAAGAAGACATTTTTAGTGCACATTCCACTGTTTACAGCACTGGTCAGACAGAATTAGGAGAAATTTTGAGTGTAAATTCTACTGTTTACAGTACATGTCAAATTATATATTTATTATAATAAGACCCTGTACGTTACACTGTGTGTGTGTGTGTGTGTGTTGAAAGAATACGAATTTTTATGTCAAATATGTAATTGTTTAGTTGAAAAAAATATTAATAAACACTTAAAACATAAGAAAAATAAAATTTTGTGATACTTTGTTAGTGAATTATGTATTTCGTGGAAATAGTCTTAGGTCTATGATTTTAATGTCAAAATAGAACAGTACAAAAATATTGAAATTAAAATGTAAAAAAACTACTATGGTTTATTTTATTTGTTTTTAGTTTTATTTAGTGGGTGTGATGAAATTCACGTGATTTTTACTCACCAATGTTCCTTAAAAAAGTGGTAGAGTTTTATTTATAAAAGAAAGTAGATTGAACTAGGCGTCAATAGTTCTCGTAACTCGAACTATGGCAGGAGCAAAATTGAATTTTGTGTCTTGATATCCATTTTAATTGTTTGGATTTATTCAAAAGAACTAGCTGTGTATGAAACACGTTGTTCAAATTTTCTTTTCAAACCACCATATAACAAAAGCATGTTAAAAGGCCAGGATTTAAAAAATATCTCTAAAACTCATATCATGGTCTAATATGGGAGTCTGGTTTGGTAACCGACCTTGAACGAAATAGCAAATGTCTTAGAACATGTGATGAAAAGATATCATGCCCCAAAAATATACGTCAAAGGAGATGAAAAGGTGAATTTTCTAAGAAAATTTATAAGTGCAGAAAAAATTTTTAAAATACCTCTGGAGAGTGAACCGAAGCTTAGCAAGTTTAAGAAAGTTCCAGAATGTCACTTTCACAAGGATCCATATGGCACTACTTGGCATTGTGCATTATCAAACGCCAAGTTGTTATATAATTATAAATATTGTTTTTCTGTTTGAAGATAAATAAATTATTTGTAGAAAACATGTAAATAATATATAATAAATAAAACGTACATGAAACAAAATTATTTTATTAAGTCACTCTACATTATTTTTTATCTATCCAACTATTATGCTTATTACTGAAACCTAACCATTTTACAAATACTTTATTATTTTTACGTTTTAACACTTTTTCCACTAAATAAATGTTTGGATATTTAACTTTTTGCAATTGAAGTTCATAGAATCCTCCTTTAATGTCTTGTTTTTCTGCATCTTGAAGTAGGTATGTCACTGGATTTGTAAGTTGAACTTTTTTTACGCTAAAAATTTCTGTTGACCAATTTGGTTGGTATTGTTTATCAAAAACTCCTCTAAATTTGGAAATTCTTACATGGTCACCTATCTCGAATTTTGGTTTCGATGTCATTTTAATTTGATTATAAACTGTGTTTAATAGCAGTTTTTCATGCTTTTTTGAAATTTCAGCCGGTTTTAAACCTATGGTAGTGTGTACTCGATTATTATAGGAATAAACGATTTGTTTTAATATATCAAACCACTTGTATGATCCTTGAAGACTAAATTCTTTCCACATCATTCCTTTAAGGGTTCGATTTACACGTTCAACAATAGATGCTTTTTTTTCTCACTGTAAACTAAATAATGTTTGACATTGTATTTTTTCATTAAAATCATCATTTCTTTTCCAGTAAATTCACCACCGGCGTCTGTACAGAGATGTATAGGTGTCTGTTCTTTGAATACATTTTCCATCGCTTTAGATACCTCTTTGGCAGTTTTTGTTTTTAACGGATAAGCCCAAACGTATTTAGAAAAACAGTTAATTACGACGAGTATATATTTGTATCCTTTGTTTTCTTGTACGTATTCTTTCATATCAACCAAATCAGCTTGCATTAAGTCCAATAGAGATTTGATAATAACCTTCCTCCTTTTAAAATTTACTCTTGATGGTTTATGGAGTTCTTCAACAATATCTTTTTTTACTTTGGTTACAAATTTAGACATATTTTTATTCTATTATATTGGCTTCTCGTAATTCTTCAATAATGGCATTAATCTCGTTAACGTGATTTGTATTACCAGCAGCCTGAGACGCAACTAGTAGCTCCAATCTCTCAACCAATTCATTAGGATCATCCCAAAAAACGTAATCAATAGGATTGTTTGAAAGTTTCATAGACAGTCCCTCCCCCTGTTTCAAAACATCATCATCAGTTGGACTGGTATAATTACTCTCAGTTTTATTTATTATTGGTTCAATAAATTTTCTAAATTTCTTATTTTTACTTGATTTTACATTTTTGATAGCATTTGTTTTAAATAATATGTGAGTATAGTTTTTGCGTCATCATTTGTATAGATGGTGGGAACATTCTGATTAAATAACAAGCCATATAATCCATTAGTGCCTTTATATTTTTTTCCTGCAATTATCAAATCAGCTCCATCGAAATCTATCGTTTTGTTACCGATAGAAAACCGTTCGATATCCTTATCAAACTTTACTTGGAATTTTCCATCAGAATTACTACTATTTGGATCCTTTACAAACTTTTTGATGTACTTTAAAGGTAAACTATGATATTGATCAGAATAATCGGAAAATGATTTTTCTCTTATAGTTTGATTTAGTGCTTTTTCATATTCCCTTTGTTTCCTAATTTCCTCTTCTTCGATTTCATCCTGCACGTTTTTTATTATTAATTTTCTAAGATTATATGGTTTCCGTGACGACGACGACGACGACGACGACGATGATTTTGTTGTGGAAGAAAATAATTTTCTTTTCATTTTTGGTGCAGTTTGATATGCATGTGTGATTTTGTTTCCTGTAGGAGTATCCTTTAAACTCTAATGGGATAGAAGTGGACGGTATAGGTTCCGATTTCACTGACTCATTTTCCCCTTCACTATTATGGTCCCCAAAAAGTTTCTCCTCGTCATCTTTATCATCATCATCATCATCATCATAGTTATCGTCATCAGAAAATTGTCCCTTCTCTTTAAGCACGATATCAAACTTTCAGGAGTGTGCTTCTTTCGATCCAATTTGTTCTCAATCACCTCCAAATGTTTTGTTATAGGCTGAAATCATCTCTCGTGCGGCTATTTGTCCATGTTTTAGTATCTAGTT